>JAGVSP010000020.1:0-142229 GCA_022494985.1 Micrasema minimum | reverse complement strand
GTTTGAGGATCAATAAATTTTACACGAGAAAGAAAAATAGAGTGAAATTAACCCTTTTTTGGGCTGGCAAATAAAACCAGTCCATCACCAAACCCTGTTTAGTATGTAATTTTTCATCCCATTGGCCATATACTCTAGGAACCTACTATCCTTATCCGACCGCTTTGTACCTACTCTGTTGACATTCTTAACATAAATATTTTAGTGAGAAGTAGTATTTTTTGTATTGCATATACATACAAAAATCTTTACTGTGTAATCAACCATTATCATACAGCGAATGTCGGAATGCTATAGTGGCTCTGCAAGCTTGGTGTAGGGTTAGATTCAGACTACAAAGGGTTAAACCATTTCACTCCACATTATCCAGTATTTATAAGTATGTAAATCCTCAGTAGCTTTTCATTCATGTATATGACAGAATACCCTGAGTTATAGAATTCTCCAGGACAATATTAAACTCGTCCAGTGGTTCCAATATCTGCCTTAGAAAAGTAAGTAATCCTCTTTTGCGAAGAAAACTTTGTTCCTCGTACATCTCCATTGTTACTCTTGTCATGGACATTGGCACCAACATTCTATGTAACCAATGTTCTCTGTAAAATTTAAAAAATAAATTACATGCATGCGACAAAATATTGATTCTGGTAAGCTGTAACATATCCCTGATGCATGACCAAAGTTTATATAATATGTAGGTATGTATACAACAGACAAAAAGAAACTTTTGAGCTTTGCGAATAGGTGTCTCAGAAGAATGCTAGGTGTGCAGTGGTTTGACTTGGTAAGGAACACAAAAGTGAGGAAACGGACGCAGCAATATTTGGTACCTATCTACTGTCAACCAGCGAAGGTGTTTCGGATGGCCGGGCCATACATGTGCCTCCCGAGAGCCTTAACCATGTTTGCCTATTTTATAAGGCATCAGGTTCTCAACATCCTGGACGTCCACTGTTGACAATCCATCAGCAGTTTACGTCAGAACTTCGGGACATAGACCTGACTTGGGAGGATGTGCGGAAACTGGCAGCCTATCACTAAACTTGAAGGCAGTTTGTGGAAACTATATGCTCCACATAGGGCGGTTATGAAATAATGATGATGATCATGTAATATGATTAACTTAATTGAATACAATGAAGATGGGTGAAATGGGATAACAGCAATGAAAAGTCAATAACCTACAAACATTTCTGAGTCTGCAAACAATACCATAAATAAATAGTAACAAATCAATTTAATATTATTATTTTATATTTAAATTTAAAAACAGTTCAAATGGTAACTAACCTTAAACTAAGACATATAAAAAGTTGGAATTTTCCATCTTTCCCCAAAGTCCGCCCAGCATTATTAATTTCATCCATCAAGTGGCAATAGCACCTCCATATTGTGGTGTGTTCCTGAGATCTGGCAGAGTGAGAAGGGGAGTGGTAGCTATATACTCCGCTAGAGCTGTCACTAGCAGAATCTACACACTCTTCGGATAAGTTCTGTTCAAATACTTCTTTCACTTTGACTGAAATAAATTTAAACAAAACATACACATCATCAGAAATGTGAAAACAGGAAGCTTTTCTTGATTCCCGAAAATGTCCATGAGTGCAAGAGCAACAGAAAAATAAATCAAATTCAACAAGAGATTAGTTTAATAACCACCATTTTAGACTAGTGGAAAGAGAAGCGACTGCACCAAAGCACAGCTTTTGTGTCTAATAAATTAAGATTCTAAAAAGGTTTATGGTACCTACAAAATAGTTGAAAATGCAGAGGTACAAAATAGTAAAAAGTAGGTTTACAAAGTACCTATAAACATTCAAGTAGTAAAAAAAGTGAACAGTACAAAATTTTAATCAAGTTACCAAAGTAGTCCCATATGAAAAGGTTTCTTCCAAAAAGTCTACTTGACTTGAACCCACAGAGGAATGCTTGTTCCAAACATTTTACCAGACCATTTTCACCGCAAAGCAAAATGCTCAACGAATTGACATCTTTCTCCCTTTTGGACTTATAATGCCATTTAACAATAGCGTTCACACAGTCACCTAGAATGGTTAAAAGGTGTTAGATTGTTGATTATGAATACACTAATGAAACAATTGAAAAGTTTTATTAGATACATTTTTAATAATAACATTGATAATATAATTATGCCAATTTTCTTAACATCTTTATTTATCCTAATTGTTATTTATCATAATCTTTAATCATCGTAATATCTTTTGTTTTCATCACTGAATTAAAATTTTTAATGTAATTGACAGCAGATTTTGATTGCCCTACTTTCCCTTATCGGCACCTAATGGTGCAAAGAGCGCTGCATTCCTGCACGAACAAATGCTTTCATTGTACCCCTACCACCGTCTCGGCTTATGTATTATAATTGTCATTGTTTCCATCACCCAAACCAACCAGAGTCGGCCCAAATTAACAGTGGCAGGGATGTAGTTTTACCCCGATCATTATTTATTAGTAATTACAACCACCCGTGTGGAGACCAGTATCCCGCCTCGCCAGGCCTCCCATCCCAGACATCCACCCGTGCATCCGCGGTCAGGGTCTCAATGGAGGGGGGATTAGGGAAAAGAGGGGAGGGGACAGAACGCATGTGTGCATCTCACACCATCATCCTATCATCCTATCTGGCAGACACTATTTCATACGTCCCCTGCCGTACCTTATCACAATACCTATCCAAAGACCATCCTATCC
Source organism: Micrasema minimum (assembly GCA_022494985.1). NCBI lineage: Eukaryota > Metazoa > Arthropoda > Insecta > Trichoptera > Brachycentridae > Micrasema > Micrasema minimum. The sequence goes on along the minus strand of JAGVSP010000020.1, from coordinate 139,517 downwards.
TTACAAAAGACACAATACAACCGAGTTGAGGGATGGGATATAATTTGAGACCTCCACGCACGCACACACAAACAGCCCGGGACGGGCCGCCCGTGCAAAGGCACACCAAGTCTCCCCGGGGACTACCCCACTAAGCAATCTATTAGTTCTAGATACTTCCTTTTACGGAACGAAACGTGCACAAATGCCAGTTCAGTCCATGTCCCTTCACCACCTATTGTTCTACTCATGCAGACTCTACTTCTACCTTTTTAATCCTGGTATTTAGGCTCCATTTTACTGGGGGTTTTCACCCCTGAGAATATCCCATCTCTGCACCCCAGGCATCCACGAACAGCGCAAGCTGCTCGAAATTACCCCTGTTTGCAAAGAAGTCCGGATTCCACGCCGGCCTCATAACCTCGGTCATGCCCGTCCAGCATGGTCTCCCGGCAATCCTCCAGTATAGGACAATGCCAGAGAATGTGTTCTGCGGTCTGGTTAGGTGCCCCGCACGCACAACCAGGATCCGCCACTAGGGTGAACTCATGGAGCTTTCCCCTAAATTCTCCGTGCCCCGTTACCATTTGTACTACATGATGACCCAGGTTCAGCTTAGCATGAGACATTCTCTCTCGGATGCTCGGGAAGAATGAGTACGTCCAGCGGCCTTTCCGCTCGACGTCCCCACCTCCTCTGCCACTCTTCCCAAGTTTATATCTCAGGGCCTCCAACAGGTCACCGAGAGAGTCGCCAGGTCTCATATGTAAGGTTAACCCAAAATGTACTACCTGTTCTCCCTTTTTTAGTCTCCTAGCCGCCTCAGACTGCACCACCTCCAAGTCTGCTGGGAGTTCCCCAGCAAGGACAGGGAGAGCCGCGCTTGACACCGTTCTGTAGGCTCCAGTCAGCGCCAGTAAAGGCGGTCTCTGTCCGCTCAGCAGGGTTCTCGGTACATTTCCCGCGTGGGCTTTGTGAACCCACACACGCGACGCATAGGTCAGTTGAGCAACATAGGTCGCTCTATATATCGTCCTGACAGCCGCACTTCTCAATCCCCAGGTCGCGCCGCTAATGCGTCGGACCTTCATGAACAGTGTGCTTGCCTTTGCCGATATAGATTTCGCGTGCGCCAAGAAAGATCCGACCCGATCCAGATATACTCCCAGGTACTTCACCACGTCGGTGAACCTAACGCTGACTCCCCCCATCCTTATTACGGGGTTCCTCCCTCTGTCCAGATTTCCCTTGAGCATTTAGGCCCATGGTCTTATGCGGCGAGAAAGTTAGTCTATTTCTAATACCCCATTCCAGAACCCTGTTAGTAGCTACATTGCCTTTGCTTTCGATCTCCCGTCTGCTGTCACCAGACAATAAAAGAAGAGCGTCGTCCGCATAGGCCACTATAGTGCATCCCCCCGGGAGAGGTATGATCAGAAGATCATCGAACGTAACGTTCCAAAGTTTTGGACCCAGGACGGAGCCCTGAGGACACCCCCCATGGTCGTCAGCACCACTATTATAGTGGATCCGTGGATCACCGTGATAGATCTCTCCTCCAGGTAGCTTCTCATTAGGCAAGATGATCAGTCTTACGCTTAAAATAAGACTTACCAATCATATGCTGTACAGTGGAGGGTGACAAGTGTGTGGTGTGGGGTCCGGCAGGGCTAGCCGGAGCAGGGGACGGAGCCCCCCTCTCTGGAGGCCTATCTGCTGTCCCCCCACTGCCACCCGCCCGCCTGTCGTGGGTATTCACGGCCTGGGCCACCAGTAAGCGCTCTGTGGAGCCATCGTCCACACCACGTCCCAGCCAGCGGTTACAAGGAAACCTGAAGATTAAAATAAACAACACAACTATATAAATAATAATTTTATGTTTGCTTTGGATAAAACTCGCTTAATTTTATATTGAAAGACAGTAGTACGTAGTTTTGCCAGCCACTATTTATCGATTTAAGGGTTATCCAGATCGAAAATACGGGTTTTGGATATTTTTTTTATGGGACATAAAACAGCATTTTTATACATTGTGTATACTTCAGCCATTTTTTTTAGAATTAATGATGATGTTGACAGTTTTAAGAAAAAATTGTGATGCTTGCACAACTTTGTTTTGAACTGTCATTATTAATTTGTCTCTCGCCCATATCATGTTCTTTCACATCATTCAGGCCTCAGGTTGCATCTTTGAAGTTACATAGCACGAAAACAGACTTTTTTGTGAAACGCTGGAACTCGTATGCCCTGTTTTTTATTTTGTCAGTTATCCTATATTGTTGTAGCCTGAAAAACAGGGAAACCCGTATAATACGAGGAATCGGGTAACCCTATGTGTACTTGGTGTACCAATGCAGTGCCCTATTCACCGCGGATGGGTGTGGATAAGGGAAAGTAGTAGTAGTATGTGTACTCAATACAGACATTTTAACAATGCATAACGTACAAGTAAATATTAGAACAACAAGATGATAAACAAATTATTAGTTGAATGTAATAATAACATAATGTAATAATTTTCAATCCCGTCCATTAAAAATATCTGCAGATGTATATTTTGCTTTAGATATAATATACAGGCGGTGTACCTGTAAGGATGGCCAGTTACTTCATTCCTTACATAAATGTTTTCTAGCATCCATCGAGGAGATAAACCAGAATTGTCATGGCCTATGCGGAGTGTTGTTAGAATACCCAAGTTTTTGTGCTGAAAACAAATGTTAATAACTTGTTACAAAAAGTTTAACTTTTTACCTATTTTATCTATTTTAAAAAACATATGTTTCAGATTTTGTAACGAGTATAGAGTAGTTTGGATGAATGTGTGCAATACCCCGAAACGGATTAACCAAATACAGAAGACATTTCTTAAGTTAAAATTGCAGTTTTTCAACCATTTTAGCAGAATATTGAATTAAGTTTAGTGTATTTCATTCAGCTGTTTCAAATATTAAAAATTGTAAAATAATCATTTATGTATGTAGTATGTAGTATATCATGGGATAATGTCTTCAAATGTGTATAATTGAGTATCTTCTATACGGTTGCATTTTTGATGAAAAACACTGATTCTCATCATAAATGGGCTCTTCAGCTATAGAGCTAACTTACTAGTAATAACTATCAACATGGGCTATTTTACCCACTAGCACAAATATTTAATTGAATCAATCAATTAACTTTATCACATATTTAATAATATAATTGCTTAAATTATGATTAAATAAAACACTGTTATGTGTTACTATTGGTTTATTCTATAAAAATAGAATTTACCTACACTACCTGGTTTCGGGAGTAACGTTCTCCTTTTTATAGAATAAACCAATAGTAACACATAACAGTGTTTTATTTAATCATAATTCATTATGAAGTGTTACAAAGTGAATGCCGAATCAATCAACAAAATAATATAATTGCTATTGAGTTCTTACATAAATCAAAAAAAAGAGAACAAATTGCATAATTTACATGTAAAATAAATATTTAATAACTCACATGAAATACGAATTCCATAGTATTTCTGGGAATAGGGATTTGCTGTGTCTCTCCATTAGTTCCTGATAATGCCACCCAACAATTAGCTGTTGTAACACTACCTTTACGGGAAGGTACTATCACTACTCTGTATGGTAACTCTGAAAATAATACTATTTTTTGACAAATGAAAATTGGAGACCTACCAAGGTATGCATCATATTTTATGAGCTTAGGATGAAAAATATATTATTAAAAAAAAAATAGCTATTAAGAAAGTTTGTCAAACCACACTTTATAACATTTTATAAATATAATCTAGTTCAGTAGATATTTACTGCAAAAGACAGGAAATATCTAGTTCAGTAGATATTTACTGCAAAAGACAGGAAATTTATTATTGGACTGAAAATGTGTGTGCTAATTATTTTGTATTGTGATACCATAGAATCTGGTTCTTAATTTTTATTTTTACTAGCTTTGGTATATTCCTTAAAACAGCATTTTGCAAAAAAAATATTTAAAGATGAGCTAATTACTTACTTGTCATCGGGTAGGTATTTGTAAAACAATAATAATCGACAGCATTTAAAGTTAGTAAGTGGTACAGAAACTGTTCTCTCTCTTCTTCACACCGCAAGAACGATGTTCTTTTATATTGTGATTTCAGTAGCGCTGTATCTGCACACAATGTTTTCAAATGACGAGAGAGCAATTTTTTTTCCAGAGACAATCTTACCCAAGCTCTAGCATAACCAATTTCAGTTTTTATGTCAGACATAGCTTGGATATTCCTAAAAATAAAAAATAAAAATGAACTGTGATAAAAATGCGTTTTACCTGCAAAAAGCTTGCAATTGTTGTATCTTTTGAGGAAAAGTGAGCACATAAAGATAATGGATTCTTCTTTTAATACTTTAGTTAGTAGGCCAAAATTCAGATGAATTAAATTACAGAATGTACGTAGAGAAGGTACGAATATTTTTCGGGCATAAAATTGAGAATTCAAATAAATACCTCATATCAAAAGTCAAACTCTCTGGCAATGGTCTGAGTGGAATAGGATTTTGTGGCTTCCTTTCTAATGTACTGGACCCACTGCTTAATCTATCCCTTGAGCTATCTCTAGAACTAGCTCGTGAACTGTCCCGAGACCTGTTTGGCGACTGATTCTTCTGACTCACTGATTCCGATTCCAAAGCAACAGCTGACAGGTCTTGAAAAAATTCAACATTTTAATTTAAGCAAACCAAAAATGTAAATTATTCATTAATCGAGTATATTATAAAAGGATTATACAAACAACATACAGTCCAAACGTTTCCTCAAGACACACCATGAAAGAGCTGTTTATTGTGATTGCAGCATGTAAATAATTTCAAATTTTGGTTAGTAAATAGAAGCGTAATCATCATCACTATAGATTGGCCAATTTTTAGAAAATACCTATCTGACAGCTACCCTTTATAGATGTTTTATGCCAAAAATCATTGCCTATTACTGTTTATTGGTAAAGGGCAATTATTATTGTCTAAAATAGATTTTTTTTCTATCAGATTATTGTAGATATAAGCCTATTAAAAATGTATGTATGAGCGAAGTGTTTTGTTTAAGAAAAGTTTTGCTTGTAAAGTTATAATTTTGAAAATTGTCCTAACAATTTTTTTGATTTCTCTTTTTAAGATAAATCTATGCAATCTTGTGATGTTTGCACGTATTTCAATTTGTAAATACATTTTTTTTTTATTATAAATGAATTCAATACTTCATGTGCATGGAATTTTACAGCACTACAACTTACTGTAATAGGCTGTCAAAATAGTATTTTGAAAATGGCCAGGGTATAGGTAGGCAGATATTCCCTTTTTCATATGAAAATGTCTAAATCATTAAGAAAATGTACATTTTTAATTCATGCTGTTTACAATCAATGTCCAACAAGAAAGTTTATAAGAGAATTTAAAGAATTCGTAAAATAACGTATAATATAACGTAAAATATACAATATAATTTTTGCTTTTTCATAAAAAAAATATATTTTTTTATTTTATTTTTAACATTTTTCAAAATAGGATATAAATCACTTTTTGATGTCATTTTATAAAAACAAAAAATTACAATATACAAATTATAATAAAAATTACATAACAAAACTATACCAATATAAATTATTACGTCCAAGGGTTTGAATCCTCAGTGATTAAAGATATAATGTAAAATTTTTAGGACATACTGTAAAACGGTAGTATTATTGACTAAACTGTAATTACATTTAAGAAAATGATTAGTCAATTATTGTGTTTACTTATGAATATACAATATACAAGTAAAGGAATAATATTTACCTGGGGTAAGGAATTTGGGATCTATTGGCTTGGATGTATCATTACACTGCTCTAGCTCCTGAAAGTTACTGAGGTGCATCCACAGAGCAGACTTTCCGTATTTGTGCTGCAAACCGTGGGACCAGATCCTCTCCAGCAGATCGCATAGAGATGCTATCATGGTGTTCTCCTCAACCCCGACAATGGACACTTCCACTCCTAGGCCCAGATCAACAGCCTCCGTTCCCATTTTCTCCAGCAGCATTTTTTTAGTTTTACTTTTACAATCCTACAATATTCGATTTTCTATAAATGAAAGTGTTTTTACCCAGCGTCAATTCCGTTGGGTCATTTAACCCGAGGTGATTTTTGGTGGGTGTTTTTAAGAAAGTTATAGTTATTTTTTTTCAATAAATAAATAAAATATTTATCAAATTCAAACAGTTGCATATTCGTTTGTGAAAAATTACTTTCAAAATTCAGATCATGATGACCTGGTGTCATCATCTGAGATTTTTTTTTATGCCAGGTTATTTCTATCTTCAAAACCATTTATCTTTTACTTATAGAATGAAATTAATATATATTTAATAGTTTGCACTGTAAGATGCGGTAGTTCAGGAGAATTTTTACTGTCTATTAAGTCACCTCTTTAAAATTATATTTTTTAAGAACAATTTCCCCACCCAAAATAATCCCATAGCTACTCCTTTTTAATGCAATGATTATTCTTGGTTAAATTTTCTAAAAATTACATCCTCCCTCCTACAATGGCCATGTATAGGGGCAGCTTAATTTATTTAAATAATGTATTTTAAGCAAAGAAAATAACAATATTTTTATTTATTTAAAAAACCAAAACAGGTATAAATATATTCAATTATTTACTGCAACTTGTATGCTCGATCAGTCAGTGCCTTAAACATTCTGTATTTATTTAAGTCAGGTGTCTCGATTTTCAAATACAAAAAAGGCAAAAAGTTAGTCTAATTATATTTTCCTAAGCAAAATAAAAGAAATGTATTGGTACCTTAAGCAATTTTTCAACAAATGTTCTATTGTTCTGAGCTATTGCAGCGGGTGTTGATTCAGTGGACAACTTTCTGCCAAGTTCAGCTTGAATGTTGTCCATTGATATTTCTTTGGTTTGCCATTTCATATTTCCACTCCTTACTCGCCGTAAACTATTTGTTCTGTGAACAAATTTTTCAACAATAAATCATAATAGGTATTAACTCAAATAGTGTTTGCAATTTTAGATCAGTTTTGGCAAACAGGAGTCAACATTGAGAGATTAGACACGTGGTTTACTAAGAGTGTCTCCTTGAACTTTTCGACCAATAGAAAAAATATCCAATAAGCACAAAGGTATTTTTTTTTCATCAACAATAATAATTATCATTGCATTTGTGTAGTGAAATATACAGTAAACTGTTTACAGTGTACTTTTTATTAAAATGCAGTAAATTAAAAAAAAAAAATACGAAACCATCACTACTATCCATCTTGAATTTGTCGGGGGTTCGATTCCTGATAGGGTCAGAATAAAATATTTATTCACATAAAAACATTTCATGTGTGATACCTAGGACTGGCGCTGAAGCGTACGACTGATCATATTGCCTTCTTGTAATAAATTATCAATATGTACTACACTTAGTGTACCAATACAGAGCCATCAATACACCATCAAGTATGGTTAAAGGAAAGTAGCACAAAATTATTGTACCTCACTTATAAATTAACCAGCTGACAAATGGTTTGGTTTTGTTTTTTGTTTTATTTTACCACATTTACTGGAAAAATTAAACAAGTCTGTTAATTAACAAAGCCCTGGCAGAATCTCTCAAAAACAGTAAGCTGAATATGATCTAACTGTATCGGCTCTATCTTGCACTGAAGAGGGAATGGTTGTGTGACATAAATCGACGCCTCCTACGTATAATATCGTAACCCACAAATCGTCGATTTTGAGTTTTTGGTGGATTTCGTCTGTATTTAACTATATCTTTAATTCTACCAAAACAAATAAGGGCTTTTTTGGGGCGTAATTTGTCGTATCTACAACCAATGCATATGAACGAAAATATTTTCAAATGCTCCTCCTGTAAAATCGCATTTTGTGGGTTACAATATTATATGTAGGACGCGTCGAAATGTGCTACACACAAAAATGGTGTAACTTAAGAAATGTCCAAAAATCAGATTTTTATGTTTTCTTAATGATTCTTCCACGCCCATCACAACAAGGTGCCATGATTTTACTATGTTATTCCTCTCAAAATATCTTGGTTAACTGTTAACTGAGGAATTTAATTTTGACTATCTTAAAATTTGTGCAAATACTGTAAATAATTATTTAGACAGAATACATCATGCCCATAGTAATAATCAAAATGACAAAATGCCATCACGCCCATAGCAAACATCGCAGCAACAAAATATATCATCATGTCCATAGTAGGTACACTTGATGAAAAGTCTACAGTTGCTTTTATGGAATGATGTAATATTTCATCATACTTGGTTAATAGGTTAATGGACACAGATCTGGAATAAAACGAATAGTATTTCAGCGGTATCAAAATATTTCAGTTCATCATTATTTCTGTAGTTCAGTCAAATTCCCACAATCTTTATCTTTGTAATAGCTGATTGGTTTGATCCATAGTCAATACAGCGAAAATAAATATATAGGCATTCCGCTGTTGTTGCTTGTTTTTTTTAATTACTGTACTGAAATTTTATTCCTATAAATTTATGTTTTCCACCTGATGCTGGCTACTTTTTGTATAAAAAAATTACTATTTATTCTTTAATTACTGGTTGATATGAAACATGTATACAAAATAAGCATGCTCTACACACAAACATTACTAAATACCGGAACAGAACAGCTAAGCATGACGCCCACATGCAATAGAGAATGACAAAAAAAATGGGAATATACAAACCTTATTTCTTATTTGAAATTTAAATATATATTTTTTAATTTAACCCCTTTAACAGGCCAGAAGGCCCAATTACAGGAGGGGGAACAACGTCATAAACACCCAGGCTTGAGAAAAATCACAACACGATCACAAATGCTTAAAATAAATACATTAAAACTAACTGAGCCAATATAACATGGCCAATCACAATATGAGAGAAGAAGAGAAAATAATTCATTCCCAACCACTTATATCTTTATAGTAAGTGTCAATATTTATTTTATGAAATGAAAGCATTAATAAAATACATAAATAAAATAATAACAAAGTGAATGAAAGAACAATAATTTAAAACAAGATTATTTTACCTTTTCGACAGAGTTTGAGTTGTTGTAAGTACAATAAAGTTATTTGTTACTATTACAAAATATAGTGTGGAATTTTTTAATTTTTACTTAACTTATTTATCCCGAGAAAATATGAAATAAAAAATACAATTTAATTTATCCATCATGTTTATTGCAAGAATTGCGCATTTATTGGTTAATAAATCATTTATTATATTATTTGTACCTCCTCCAATAATGACAACAATCTTTTATAATCTCATTAGCTAGTTTAAAATAACACAATATTATTAAAGTGAATATTCATTATGATAACAATATCGATTTATTTATAATATTTTACAAAATATCACTGAAATAATATCAAAAATAGCTGAACGGAAAGGCAATAAAATAATATGAATAATTTCCTATTGTATTATAATATAGTGGGGCACACAACAAGAAACCTTGGTAAAAATGAGAATTTCAATAAAGAACACAATTTAATATACGTCTATGTAAGTGCAATACCGGTTATAAGTCAATGATTAAAATTTCCAGGAGAGACAAAAAACCTAAATTTCACTAACAAAAAAGATTTCAATTTTTTTTTTCATATGCTTTGTTTTGTATCAGTAAATTTATTTTTGCTAGTATGTATTTGTTAATTCAAATAGAGATTAAATACTAACACAAAATTGCTTCTTTCTTAAATGAATATGATACATTTACGTTATTGACTTTGACCTATTGATCACATTCAACACACCTATTGATCAATTACAAAATTTGAATGTACCGATCTCTCTGAAGTAAAATCACCAAAAATATGGATTTTAGTTCATACGCGGTATTGCATTTACATAGACGATATTGAAGTTGTACTGAAGTAATAAGAATGATTCATTTTACATTTTAAAATACATGATATAAAATGGAGGTTAAAAATTCCTGCTGCCCAGACTACATAATATATCACACAGCTAAACCAACGCAGTACTAGCCCTTTTTTCTACAAACGAAGATACATTTACAGTTTATCAGAATCCATAATATTTTAAAGGAGCCCCAAATTTTGACAATAATTGATACATTTATTTAAATGTACCTAACTATTTGTAGAATCCGATCAAGAGATGGTAAAGTAATGTTAAAACACAATAATTTTTAAGTAGACCGGTACTGTTTTGATCTGGGCGTGCAATATGTAGAAAATACTATTATTTATCTCAAATAATTTACTTAAACAAAATAATCGATTCTCACTAAAAAGTTATTAAATAAACTTGGCCATGACAAAAATACAATGTATAACACTAAACACTAGAAAACATTACTTAGAAAAGTAAAATTGATAATTGACACAAAAAAGAATGGATTTAAAAAAAAATGCAATTTTTGCGTTATTGTGTTTTTTCTTGATAATATCTAGATTTTTCCGATAGGGAACTATGAATATTATGTAGATGCAATCAGTGGAAAATTAAAAGTTAAATTGATTGGTGTCCATACATTAAAAAGTTTTTTCATGATAAATGTTTTTTTGAAATAATTAATTAATTTAATTACTCACTTTTAATGCCAATGTAATGAAATTAAACAACTTTTGTTTTAAACTACTTTTTTATTATTTAACACTGTTTCGGAGACACTACTCCTTCATCAAATCCCTGATGAAGGAGTAGTGTCTCCGAAACCGGTATGAATTAGCAGCTAACTCATATACTGGGTTGGGAGCATGAAATACCACTTGTCGATATTTCCATGCTCCTAACCCTATAAATGCTATTTTCAAATAAATCTACACCCATGCGTAATCTGTATTTTCAGACAAGTCAAATATTATAAGAGTTGAACTATTTGTGTGTAATTTCAAATCATTTATTTATTAACAACATTTTGAAAGTGTACAAATACTTGTAGACAAATTACTGGGTTTATTTATTTATTTACTTTGTAATTCTTAAAATTTATTTTTTTCATTTTAACCAAGACCATTTTTACTCCATCTACAATCTGCTAAAGCGTTAAATTGCAAAAATATTATTTTTTTTTAGTACTGTTTCATTGGAATCAGATTTTTTAAAATTTAATATCTCGACATAGGAAAGAGATAGAAACATGTTTCTTGGGCAGAAATGTGGCGGTCAGTGTAAGCTATAACGTGGAATTCCCAATTCATTTTCGACCAATTAAGACTTAGTGCATAATAGTATTCATGGTGCAATATGATTAAATAGTATATATCTCTACATAATATGAGGTAACATTTTTTTTTTTAATAAGTCATGAAGATTTTTATTCAATAGATAATTTATGTTACCTCATAATTATATACTATATTAATTTGGATTTATAAATAATTAATATGAATTAAAGTGCAGTAATTATAACGGTGTAACATGGACTGTGCTTTATATACAAATTATTATTCAGAAAATATTCATAGGTATTACTTATATTTTAATAAATCAATTAAAGGGTATTTATATTGAGGTAAGAAATGCAAATATTTTATAATAGCAGATACAAACATTTAAAAAATCTTGTGACAAAGCACAAGCAAAAAGCTGTCTATAAGTATCATGACCATTGTGTAAAAAAGCACTGAGTCAAAAGTTAATATATGGGACCCCGGGAACTAAGTTCAGTGAAAAGTGACAGTGTGAACAACAGTGATCAGAAGAAATAAAGGTTAGTGACTTCCTTTCATATCCTATCCCTGTATTTCCTATCGCATTAAATCAGACTGTACTAGCTGCACCGGTCATTTATATTTTGAAAATTATAAATTAAATCACATCACATTAAACTAAGCTATCATGGATGTTTTACTTAGCGCGCCACCATTAGCCATCTTCGCATTATCTCCTATAGATTCTATATTCTTAACCTCCCACTATTTACACATGGGAGGCACGCATCACAGGTCTTTTGTCCACTTTCCGTTCCATCAATAACTTTTTAGTGATTAGTAATAAATCTAATTGTTAATGCCTGTCAAACTTAAAAATTCAAATATCTCAATATAGTAATTTTGACGCAATGTTTTTCGCAGATAGGTCACGGTATCTATATTTTTCTAAAGATTTATTAAATTGATGTATGAGTCCTGGTATTTAATATAAAAAATAATTCTTAACTATGTACCTACCTACTATTTTAAACCTTAAAATTATTGAATAAATTAAATAAAAAATAGTTAAATGACTTTGATTGCTATCAGTGGTGGTTCGAGGTTCACAGTTCAGGTAGGGCACTAGGAGAGAAAATTGGAAATTCTCAGAAAATTAAGAAAATAAAAGTGATTATAAAATTGATATCTTAGTAAATATGATAAGCTTGGAAGGAAATATGGATATCTAAGCATTTACAGGACTTATGACCTGTCATTCGATGGGTTAAGTGTCCACTAGTGATGTATCACAACATTCCCTACAAGACTACATTGCCGCCCGATCACTAAAAGGCCGCTAAATGAAGAAAAAAAAAGGTTATCTATGAGTAAAAAAGTGATAAATCTTGAGAATGTAGGTACTAAATAAAAGTTATAAGCCCCCATAAAATATTTAACATAAATTATTCTTTATTATGTATGTATTTGTTTAACCTATGATCTTTATAATTATGTGAATTGAATACCTAAAATATGATAATAATCAAATTTATCATGTTTAAAAATATTATGTAACATTTTTATTCTACACAAAATGAATGAAGTACACTTGAATGATATCAGATCTCGATATCATTCAAGTGTACTTCATTCATTCTCGCGTTAACGATAAGGGATTCAAAATAAAATCTGTAGATTATAATTTAAAACAATTCCTCAAATATACAGGGTTGGTTATGAATGCACAAGTTCCTAATCGTAGAGAATCAATTACTTGTGTGCGCGCGAGCATTTATTATCATGCATGGAAACAAAGTTTTTTGCTCGGTCGGGACTCAATCGGTATATCGCTAGGTAGGGTTTCAAATTATGGTGCATGCGTATTTATGTGCGCGGTACTGAAACTTTGAGGCGTTTTTCTTAATGTTACAATCTATTGACTGATTTTGTTGTATTTTTGAGCTATTATATGGTGTTTATTTAACGCTTTTTTGCAGAAGCAATTTTTCATGTTTAAATTTTTTTATTTTTATATTTCATCAGTTCAGTCAAACTGTGTGGCACATGCCCCTTTGCCCATATTCACCTGCAGCCCCTGATTGCTATACACACCTTAGTAAAAAGTAATAGCTACATTATAAGATGAGTGAGATTCCAATGTTAAGAATATGTAATTATAAAAAATACAGACATCTTATCTTACTTTAGGTTGATCAGAACCAATTAAAAAGTATTCATCTGAGGATCCTTTTTATTTAAATTACCCTGAACACAAAATCATTATCTACATGTTGACAAAGATAATGATAAAGCACAGGATAGCTGAGAATTTATTGATAGTCGTCGCATACATTATAGCACTTAAAAAGTATGTTCTTTCCCCTATTTCACAGTGAAAATCATACCTGTGTTGTGGTGTATTTTAGGATAAAGATTATATGACCAATCAATGGCTCCATTTAAACATAATATTCTATTAAATTATGTCACAGTGCAGTTTAAACAGAAAGAGGGAAAAATATATGACAATAATATATCATGTAAATGACGATAATATATAATACAATGGTCCATCTATTTCTGAATGATTAACTTATTCTAAAAACCATTGATAATTTTTAAATAAATTTAGAATGGTAACAAAACATTGACATAGAGTCGGTGTAGGTACTCTAAGAACCATTTACAAAATCTCAGCATTATTTTAAATCTCATTTGTCATAATCTCATGTTTCATTTAAAGAAATTAAATGGCAGAATAAAGCATATTTTTGCTGAATTAAACAAATAGGCAACATTACATAATAATAATATTATAAAAAGCATTTTGATTTTCAAACCAATTAAGCCAAAGCAACACTTATACACAATGATAAATAATATTACAACATCTAATCATTTTCAGAGTAAGGGATTTCAGTGCAATATAATTATTGGAGTTTACTACTTAAAAATAAATTTCATTAATTTAAAGCATAACGTCGCAAAACTGTTAATAAAATAGGCAAATGCACTATATTACAAAAGAAAGGTTGTAAGCAAATTTACTAAGGAATGAGGTTAATGCGTGGGACCGCACAAAACTCAATCCCTTTAAAGCCCCCTGGTATGAAAATTTAATTGAAAGCCCCCGGTATGAAAATTTTACTATTTTATTTATTTTAGTAATTAAGAATTTTATGTTTATTTTGATATCCATGATGGCGGATGGATTTTAAAAAAAAAATGAACCTGGGTATCTTTTTCAGGAGTTTAAGGGATCCTGATTTCAAATTTTGCGTTTATTTCGATATCCAAGATGGCGGATGCAATTTTTTATTTATTAATAATAAAAACATGGGTAACGTTTTCCGGGGAAATACAGGTCATAAATTTAAACTTTTTTAATCTTTTTTCTTGTTTGTACTACTACACAGTGGGTTGTATCAGAAGTATAAGTAACTTTTGACTTCGACATTATTAGTTAAAAATAACTGAATTATAATAAAATTGTGAATAATTACAGATTGATAAAACAACCCACATTCAATAATGCGAGTAAGTGAAAGATACACACATGAACATGTTATAAACACATGAACAGGTTAATACTTCCATGTCCTGACTTGCTAGATACAAATCCGTGTTAAAGTCAGGACAGTTATAAAATTGAAAATAAGCTGTTACTGTTTTATTTTAAAAACATTTAAGAAAATTTATATGATTACAATTATATCATTAAGACATTAACTGAAATTCCTTATCACATCAAAAAACTACTTAGTCATAATACGATCAATAATAAACATAAAATTATAAATAATATAAAAATAAAAATTGATAATTGATGAAATATTAACCATGAAAACTTGAACTCTGTATTACATATATATAACATAAACAGTATTATTGAATCTGATATGGACACAAGTTTAAAATATGAATTTTGCACAAATTATGTAAAACAAAATACAGTACGAGATGCATAATTAACCCTGTCACATGCATTGCTGCAATGCATAGCAATATCTATTTAGATCAATGAATTGTAACAAATTTCTAAATTGATGAAGAAGCTCTAACTGTCTTTTTTGATATGATATATTTTTTTAAGTAAGGTTTACAAACCATTATAATTTATTAATATGATCACAAATCATTAACAGGTGACAAATCAATGAACTTGTTTTTATACTTTTTGCAGATTAATTTAGTCTTTTAGTATACCTACCCAAAATAAATACATTTTATCCCAGTTTCCTACATTACTTACTTTATGTTTTAGAATCAATTAGGGCAGGTTGTTTTGAAAAAATAATTGACAATAAGGTTTCAAGCAACAGGCATGCATTCGCTAGTTGGTCATTCTGTTACATGCTATCTCTGCGAGGCGCATGACAAGGTAGGCAGGGAGAGGTGGGGTGGGATGGTAGTATGCGGGGAATGAGTTAGTAACGTGAGTTTAGCACCTCTCTCCGGACGGGGGGGGCGCGTGCTGGAGGACCGAGGCGTCCAGGAGGGGGAAAGCGCGGTAGTAGGCGGCGCGGTGGGGCAGCAGCTCACTGGGCGGGGCCCGCTCCTCCACGGGTGAGCGCTGAGCGGCCCCCAGCAGTGGGGCCAGGCATGGCTCGTAGCAAGACGAGCGCACGGGTAAACAGTCTCCACCATATCGCTTCCTGAAATTAAAATACCATGCCCCCTACAATATTTGACACAATTTTATACTTAACAAACATTTTAACCCATCGGCATATCAGCCACCAACATATGTATGGCGGCTACAAATATTTACAAACCAGAAAAGAAAATGATTAAAATCCATTATTGTTTATTGTTTTGACACATTTTTTTGAAGACATAAATAAAACTCATTGCAAATATAGAATGAACAGCATGTTGAATTGTTCAACAACCTTTTTTCTTCGGGATAATTCCAGTATTTTTTTTCAAAATAATTAGTATGCGAACAGTTTAGAGGATTATTAATATACATATAACTAATTAAAGTTAAATAAAAAATGCTTTAATTAGTTATATGTTACATATTAATAATTTAATCATGGAATTCCACCAAGTAATGTCAATAAAAAATATAAATCAAAAAAGTTTAGAAGATACCAATCTGACATTTACAAGTTGTAAATACATTAAATAAATAAATAAATTTATCTACCTGAGTATTTTGATCCTATTGTCGAAGAGTTCAAGACTATGATCTACGTCTCCCCAGCTCGACATGATCTTGTTATCAACAAAAGTAGCAAACATTTGGCTTTCTAGAAATCTCGAGAGGAATGGTCGGTGGTGTTCCGGTTGATCAGAAAGGAAAGCAGCTTTGTCAAAATTTTGCATAGATTCACGAGATGAAAGCCACGATTCTTTATCCTGAAAAGGGCAGAATAAATATAGTCAATTACAAATATACTTGAATAATTTTATAATATAAAATCTTGGAAATCAGATTTAAAAATATTTAAAAGCAATAAAGCTTTATATTATCTTTTTTTAAAATACAGTAACAGTTACTTACTTGATCAGGCAGAATTACAAAATGTTCATATGCACTAAACATATGCACAAATCTATTTAAAAATGTTTCCCGTATCGCATTATTGAATCTCATATCCTCTTGATACTGTTCTTCATCGGTAAGAACTTTCCGTCTGGCAGTCGGCATAACTTCTTCAGAATCCAAGTCATCTAAATTTACACCTGAAACAGTCATAAAATTCAAACACTATTTTTGTTTGTAATTACAGCTTATAATACTCATGCAAAATCATCTACATTTTCCCATATCACAAAAGTTAGGCACAATTATATCCCAAGCATAGACGAAAGAAATGAACACTCAAAGTCGTTAATTTGAATCTCTCTACAGTTCAGAAGCACAAAAGCAACCAAATTGATTTTCCAATATACACAAATAAATCTGTGTGCAAAAAAGAAATTTAGGGACATTTTTCCATACAACAATAATATCATTGTTTATTTGTGATATCTGGAATAATGTAATACAGAAGTTGTAATACAGAAAAGGCCTGTTTTATGAATTATTGGAGCTTGTGTGCTCCATATTTTATTTTCTCAACTGTCGTAGCCTGAAAAATGGGGTAACCCGTAAAATAAGGAACGACTGGCAACTTTTGATCTACCTATATGTAAACAACATACATACCATATGCCATATCAAGGTAGATTAAAAGCATTAGGACTTACATTATTGGAAAAGCGACGGAAAGGGATTTAATTGAAACTTACAAGATACTAAATGATTACTATGACTGCCCCCTGTACGAGATGTATCAACTGAATCCCAACACCAACCTACGGGGCCACAACTGGAAGCTCTATCATCCCCAGTTCCACCTCAACCCTAAGAAAAACTTCCTTCCCAGTAGGGTGGTTTCAGACTGGAAAAAGTTTGCTGGCCTAGTTGTCCACTCCACTACGGTCAACCAGTTCAAGAACCGTTTAGATGCAGAAGGCAGACAAGAAGCAGTACAACAGATATAGGCGCACCAGCAAAAGCTGCCTGCCTATAACAATAATAATAATAATAATACCTGTTCTTCTGACAATATCGACAATTCTCTGCAGCGCGTCAGAGCGCGGCGGAGTCACCCGGTTGGGAGGGTGGTGATGGTGGTACATGCTGTGCGGCGGCGGGGAGGGGGGCGGGGAGCCGCTGAGGGGCCGAGACTCCTCCCAGTCCAGGATGTCGTTGAAGGAATGCTTCCTCCGAGCCCCCATTCCTAACAAAATAAACGTCGCATGAAGCGCCCCACACCCGTGAACATAAAGCATTGAAGCAGACACATTATGGATTTAATGTGATAACGATACCATCTTTAAACGAAGCATGTGCAATAACATCAAATTTATATATCTATACAATATTTTCTTTCATCATCATTGTGCAGGAAGCTACTCGTATGTTGACAAAAATCACTGTTTATCTTTGTCATTCATGTTATTCAATTTACAAAAGTTTATTTTAACACTTTATTTTCCAGCCTAAAGTAACATTAAGCAATATACAGGAGCTGAATTCAATACAAAAATTTAAACAGTTATTTAAGTACAGTTATTCGATATACACCAATTTAATTGTTTAATATACATAATAAAATGTTAAAGACGTTTTATGCAGCGTAACTAGAAAATGTGCAAATTATATTATTAGAGTATAACCTAATAATAATAACTAATAATTGAGGAAGGAGAGAGATAACTGAGAATCAAGCTGCATAATATTTTTATGGTGTTTTATTTCATATCCCAGATTTCTTAGAAAAATTTGATCTCTTATGATATACTCAAATATTTCAATTTTGGGACTGCTTTCAAATACTCGGAAATAACGAAAAGATGTGGTTGAGTGGGATTCGAACCTACAAATTCTAATCCAGAATCCGCGAATCTACCACTAGACCACAACCCATAATGCTTTGAATACAGTACTATTTACAAAAATATCAGCAACAAAATAAATAAATTACCAGATGGAAGGGTGCAACTGCTAGTCATTGGATCCTGAAGGTGATGTTTCTGTGAGAATCCATTTATCGGAGTATGATACTTGGTCTGTTCATGAGCAGGTCTTGAAATCTGTGAAAACATTAATTTTGCAAACTACATTGGGTAAAGTAAAGGAGTAAGTTTGAATTAAATATTTCAGTCAAGGTATGGCTTTCTATGGGTATTCTATTCTATTTCATTTCATTTCATTTTCCTTTTAACTCAATGTTTGTAGCACTCACATTGTAGTTTTCCGTAATTATGAAATTAAACAACTTTTGTTTTAAACTACTTTTTTTATTTTTTAAAACGCCAACCGGTTTCGGAGACACTACTCCTTCATCAGGGCTTTGTATAATAAGAGGGTCAGGAAGACTGTTTCCTTCAGACGGAGGAGTAGTGTCTCCGAAACCGGTTGGCGTTTTAAAATAAATAAAAATATTTTTAAAAAGTAGTTTAAAACAAAAGTTGTTTAATTTCATAATTTTCCTTTTGTTTATAATACTGGATACTAAAGTTCATTTATTCGATACAAAAAAGGTCAAAGGGTTAATGACATTCATACATAAACATTTAAATTTTAAATTGATTATTGACACTGTGAAAAAATTCTGATCCTAGATGAGGGCCAGGGTCCCCTGTGTGCTGCCGACAGAAATAATTTCAAATGTTTTAGTCTATGATTCATAGATCATCATAGAAAAAAACACAACCCTTGAAAATGTCATGAATTTATAATATTATGATGATTGGCTTGGCTAAACAAGTGTGACAGCTAAAAAAAATACATAGTAAAAAACTTAAATTGAAGCAAAAATATTCATAGTCCACTCTGTTGATATGAATATATAAATTTTATTAAGCTTTTTTTATCCAATTACAAATGATTTATTATGTCATTTAAGAATTTGACCATAATTAAGATGCATTCACCAACCTGAAACTTTTCCAGTAACTGTGACAGCTCCTCAATGAAAGCATTTCTGTACGGAAAAACGGGCAATCTTCGGGAAGTTGAATATTAGGCTTGTCAATATCTACAAGGCATAATGCTGCCTCAGATCCCACAGCAATACCCCTGGACATTCCACAGTTAGGAATGCTGATAGATGAAGGGGAACATTCCCAATGCAAACCTAGAAAAAATACCATTTTATTGACAAAATATAACAGAATATGAAATTTGTACAGTAATAATCATATCCTAAAAATGATTGCATACTTGTAGATAAATAGGAAATGTTATGGCTAAGTACATAATTTTTTTGCTATTTAAACTCAGTTAAAAAAATATATGGTCACAAATAGTGTGAATAAACTCCGCAGCAAAAAGTTTTTTATTCAAAGAGAACTGTAATATTGACCTGGTGTAACTTAACAACTTGCCGTGCTTTTTATGAGGACTAGTCTATTTCTAAATCCATAGATATGACAAAATGTAGAAAAAGAGTCAAAGAGAGAAATTTATACAGTAGGTTAAGATAGGTTGGGTTTGATAAAATAATTTAAATCAAATGGCTATTTAAAAGCAATATCCTTTATGAAATTTATACAGTAGGAATGATAGATTAGGTTAAATAAAATAATTTAAAATGAAATAGATTTTTAAAAGCGAAATTTGACAATACATAATGAAGGCGTAACCCAATGAAGGCGTATCAACCAATCACAGCTTAGCCCGCTTTTGCGCTTTACTCTACAAACCAGAGAGTAAAAATGTTTTGAAATTTTGACAGCCTGCACGGCAAGTTGTTAAGTTACCCCATTGACCTCATGAACTAGGGCCAAATGTCAGTATTGAAGAAGAAAATTCCAATAACATAATAGAATGTAAATAAAAATTTGTTCATACCCATAACAAATGGAACAGGAGCATCCAAAAAATGGTGCAGTGGTGCTGGCAGTATTGGAACGTACACATGAGCCCAGCAGAATGGAAATAATAAACCAGTTATGCATTCAGCTATTAACATCAATCGGTTGTAATCTAAAAGACAAATTTAAATGTATTTAAAATGTATCTCTTTAGCTACTGCCCAGATTACGGTGGAAAACACTTTTGTTTTTAAAGGGTCATTTAAAATGAGGTGCCAACAGACCAGCAGACTAAATTGAAGGACTTGTCTTCGGATCAGATCTGTGGAATTTTGGGCTGTTCTGGCAAACACACAAGTTGGGCTTGGGATCTTTACTCCTTTCACTGCAAAATACCTGAAGCCATATTTCTATTGCGTCTATAATTTTAAATAACCCTATAGAGAGAAATGAGTGGTTTCTGTTTTGCCTGGCTTAAATTCACAAAAAAAAAATTGGTTTTTAAAAGTTGTAATGAAAACAATTAAAATTACTAGTGCTTTCATTGTAACACTGAGGGCATGTTTCATCACCTCCGTTTAAAACCCGGATAACTAAATGTCGGTTGTAATTTGCTACCACATTTAAACGATATTTACAACGAACCGATTTCACCACAGAAATAATGACAAATCTATCCTCCGGTTAGCTAGTCAGCACTTTCGTCCGGCAACAGTGTGGGGGTGTTGTCAATGCTTTCAAGATGTTTCCTTTTGCAAGCTAGAATCAAGTTTTAATATGTTTTTTTGATATGATACCAATCCAATACAATTTAAAATATTATATTAACATTATAACATTTCCATTTTAAGCTATTTTCAACCCATAAAAAATTTGAGTCGAGTTGTCAAACGATCAAATACGACGCCATTTTTAAATACGTTTTACAATGAGGGTGGGATAGAAAAAACTAATTTTACCGGACTAATGATCAAATACTGTAAAAATCCAACCCGCCAAAAATGTTTCAAGACATTTCGTTATTTTAGTTATAATCGAGTTTTATTATGTTTTTATAATGTGATATTATTTCCATTTTGACTGTTTTTCAATGCATTAAAAATTTGAGTCGAGATGTCATAACTGTTACAAACGGGACGCCATATTTAAATGTGATTTAAAAGGGGAACAAACCCCTGACTATCTTTAACCACACGTTTTAAATGAGATTGACAATATTTTTGCGATAATCAGAGGTGATGAAATGCATTTTCAAACTTAACTGCGATTTAGTAGGACATTTGCGATAATCAGGTTTTAACGGAGGTGATAAGAAAGGCCCTGAGTATCTCAAAAACACAAAATTTTCAATTTACCATGTTTCATTCCAAATTGCAATACATAAAAACTAAATCACATTATAAACCGTTACCTAACTAAGAAAAACATGTTTTTTCCACAGTATTAAAAAATTATATATTGAACAAAAAAATAAAATGTATCATTCCATAAGATACAGTTTAATATAAATGTGATGTTATTCTATTATTTGATTACTTACCCGATGATCTTAATAATACTTGGTTCTCTAATAAAACACAGGTAAATAGTTGCACAATGTAATCAGCTCCCAGTAGAGTAAACATCTCCCTCAAAGCGTAATCTAAACATGGCAATTCTTCCGGAAGACCTGGCCTGTGTATCACCTGCAAATACAAATCAAATTGTTGACACAGCATTTACATACGGAAGTCCTAAATTGATCCCTAATGAGATAACAATAACATAATATATGACCAATAGATATCTTAACAATACTATCATTATGATTAAGGCCGGCCTGTTGTGATGATAAAAAAGATTAAGATTAAAAGATCAAAGATTATTCATTTCATTTTCTTGTAAGAAAAATCTGTTTTATCGTTGGTTATAGGTAAATAAATTGCAATAAAGACTCCATCTATCAGTTAATTTTGTTGAGAATGGTGAACCATCATACTCACTGTAGAGATGGGAGGAAGGTGTGGTTCAGAGGGGGGGAGGTAGAACCGGACAGATTGCCCGGGAGGTGGTAACATCACTTCGTATAACATATTGTACACATACGCTTCTGGGGACAACCCTGGTCCCGGCTGGCGAGGAAGACTCCTGAAATAAAAGATATATGACACTGCATTCAGATAAAATATTTTTTTTCTTCTTGTTTTCAAATATAATCTATTTAGTCAAATTAATACTAGCCATGAATAAAACAAAATCAAAAAACAGCATTTTAATATGAATTTGTGCAATTTTACTAATTGTGCGGTTACTAATGAAAGCTTTTGTGAGAAGAAAAAATTTTTTTTTTTTCACAAGCTCAGATTCAAGAGTCTCGTTACACATTGGACTACAAATATGATGTAGACTAACCAGTTTTCGGGTTGTACTACGAGTTTTGTTACACCATGTAAATGGGAAATTGTAAATTGAACTTACTTATATAAATTTAGCAGGAACAAATTGGCAACCCTCACATAGGCCATTTGACAAATGAGTGCAATGCTTTTGGCCACGTAAAGCTTATCTTTGGTAATCTCGTAGTAACTAACAGCTGCCCCAGACACGTGAGGCGATAACTTAAAGGAGCGCGGGAGGGACCGACAAGTTTCACGGGGGCCTGACTTTCTGTTTCCCGGAGGTGTCTGCCCGCTCGACAATTCCGTAATGTGCATAGCCTGTAATGAACCGATATGAAATTATATATTAGACATGGCGGTTTTAATCATTTAATCGGCAAGTCTTGAAACACAGGAGAACTGGACTAATTAAAGATAAGAATAGATTGGATAATTGAAACTGCGAGTGTTTTTTGTATCCAATATGACTGAGGCAAGTAAAATTATTGATAAAATGTTTGAAATAAATTTTCCCATGATTTCTAGTCACGAGAGACATCATCACACCATATCCGCTCGCTATGTGGAGCATATGGATTTCACAAACTGCCTCCAAACCAAGCGATCACCCGCCAGTTCCCGTGCATCCTCCCAAGTTAGGTCCACGTCCCGCAGCTCTGACGCAAACTGCCGACAGATTGTCAACAGCGGATGTCTAGCGGATAAAGCCTTGTTAAATAGGCAAGCGTGGTTGGCGCTCGGGAGGCATGCGTAGTATATAAAGAGAGACAACTATGTGATATTTGCCGCTTGCATGAGTGGGTAACATTCTCTCTATTTTTTTCCATAATGTGGACAAGAAAAAAAGAGGCAAGTAAACAAATGACAATATTCTTGCATAAATTATTCATTGATTCGGGGTTAACGTTGTGTAGCAACATTGTTAAAATTATTTCAAATAAAACCAATAATAATTTATTCCAAAATACCTCACCCCTGCTCTCAATATTTCCAATATCAAGAAGAAACATTGCATGTTGGTACATGAGATTCTTAATAATGTAGACAACTATCAGAAATGTAGAAGCCTTCATGACTTTAGTGTTTATTTCAAACATCCAAAGAATATAGAAGAATTCAATCATCCTTCCAAACATAATATATACGTAGCTCTAAGATTGATTGTGTGACATATTTATGGGCCTAGAGTTTAGTTTAAATTGTAATAATTTAGAAAATTTTACAACCAATTAATTCATTACCCATGGACATGGAATTTTCTCATGAAGTTTTAGAATTTTCCAAATTATAATATTTTTTTTTTTTTTTTTTTTTTAAAAAAAAGAAACATTTGAGTTCTTATGATATACTCAAATATTTCAGTTTTGGGACTGCTTTCAAATAGTCGGAAATAACTGTGTCAGAAAGTAGGAAACAAGTTGTGCTGGAGTGGGATTTGAACCTAGAGATTCTAATCCGGAGTCCTCGAATCTACCACTAGACCACAACCCGGTTCAATTAAATTTGTTAAATAAAAAAAAATTCACTTATGTCATCACGTTATCATCCTTAGAGCATTGGTACTATAATGCAAGTGGCAGATAAAAAAGTGTTGAAATAAAAATTACCTGTAGAGTATGCATGGCATTACAGATGTTTTTATTCCGAACCTCTTCATAAAAAATAAGTGAAAATCCATAGTATCTGCTAGCATCTTCTCTAGTTATCACAAATGAATGAAATCGTGGTTCTAAAACATTTTTCTGAGTTCGAAAAAGAAGTCCCGCAGGCAAGCAAAGCTAAAAATACATTCTAAATTATTGAACATAGTTATTTACAGGAAAATGTGGAAAAAACCACATGGGTAGTAACAAATTATTTTAGGATAGTAAAATCACATACTCGCATCATTGTGGGAAGGACCAAATATATCGTTATGTTCACCAACTAACTGTATTGGATTTTAGAAAAACAAAAATGTACTAATTTAATATGAAAGCACAGTACATACATTTATTTAATAAAAAACATGTGGTGGAAAAGTTTAACATAATTGGACGGGGATTGGTTTTAGGTGAGAGTGGACTGCCAACATTTTCTTGTCACTACTTTCATCATGATCACCATAACACAATATCCGCTCCCTATGTGGAGCATTTAGGTATATGGATTTCACAAACTGCCTCCAAGCCAAGCAGTTTCCATGCATCCTTTCAAGTTAGGTCTACATCCCGTAGTTCTGATGTAAACTTTTGCTAGTTTACAAATGATTATTATTTTCTTACCATACATACAGCATGTTCATCAAATACATTTGATGGCACTTTTTCCGGATAGTGTCCTAGTACTTTTCCCTTGTATGGTCTATCTAATGGTGAATAGTGAAGGTTATCACCTTAAAAAATAAAATACAGTACATAATGTATAGTTTTTTCACATTTGAAATTGTATATTTTTGCCGCGTGTAATTTTTTTGCACCAGCTAATATTTTTGATTTTCCTTATATGCTATGTGTTTGAAAACCATCCACGTTCGAGTTGAATACGCCATCTATGTATTGACAGTGATGTTAAGTGTGGATATTCGCTAATAAGCGGAATGGGGAATGTTGTAATACGTCAAGTGGCTACTTAACCCAGCCAATGACATGGTCATAAGCGCTGTAAACGCTTGAATATCCCGAGTTTTAAAAAAAAGCTTCCTCATCTCTGTAGAGATGTAAAAAATTAATAACATTTCAATAATTTTTTGTTGTTTAGATCAAAGAAATAACGGGTAAATTTCTTTTGGATATCAAGAGGTTACTTATTAATATTTTTATGAGGAAATTCAAATCTGCCGTTTTGTAATATGCCGCTGTATATAACAAACATAATAATAATATATAATGACAAAAAACACAGTAAAACACGAACACATAATGATTAATTATGTATTTTAAAGAAATAAGTGTTACATGCGATTAAAGGCACTTTCTAATCAATGTAGATATTGTAAACAATTCCACAAAACTTTAATTTTTTCAATTGAATATAAATACTATTTATTTTATTACCCGAAAGCCTGTCTGGTTCTAATCCTGAGTCAATATCAAGACCACAAATAGCGAAATAATCTACGAATCGTGTTCCTCCGCAAGACCCAACTGATGTAGTCATGTCGTCTCTTAACATAAACAGGCCGATGGCCTTATCAATTCCAAATCAATGCATAGTAATAAATAAATCCTGTGCAAAATGTGCTGATAAGTAAACTAATTTAATTTTGCAACAAAGCAAATTCAATGAAAATCCATCACTTTGACAACTAATGAGTATTGACAACACTAAATTTGACCAATCAAAATCAACAGGGGCACAGGGAAATAGCCTAAAGGCACCCGAAACTCAATGTTGAACCTGTTCAAAAGCATGGTTGAAATGAAGTGAGCTGGTGAGCTGTGACTCAATTTTTTAACAACCAGCTCCCACAGAGGTCTTAGTACGGCCACGACTTTTCAAACTCCGACTACGAGAAATTATTGCTAAATAAAATAAAATTGAAGTTGAATAAGTCAGTCCATGCTAGGCCACTTCACAGTGATTGACACAGTGAGTCATAAGCGAATGACTCCAGCTCAACCGCTTGAACTACGAGTGATCTGAAGCTCAAAAATTTATACATCACGATATTAATAATAGCCTTTTTTAATACTATTTATTAATTAAATGAAATAATACATCATCGTGATATTTTGCAGTAAGCTGAAACATTTCAAAGCAGTTTTACGCAATACTTTTGTCATTCACCTTTTCACTTATCAGAAAATACAAAACAGTATAATACATAAATATATTAGGCGCAATGCTTGCAAGAATGAAGTGCAATAAAACATTTTACATGATTTATTGCTGAATTTTAGATATTTTTTCTCCCTTGTTATCAATTTTCGAGACCGGAGCTTAATATTACGCACAGTATAATAAATATGCAGTTTAAACAGACTTTAAAAAATATTCCTTATTTATATATCCTGTAACCGTTAATAATTTGTTAAATAAAAGTATTTACAGAAGTAAATTTTGCTCATTCAATTTCTTTCCTTAAACTACTACTATTATTACTCTCTCTTATCCACACCCAATGGTGTATAGGGCACTGCATTGGTACACCAAGTGCAGTGATTATTGATGACTTGTTATATGAAGGTAAGATGATCAGTCGAATCAGCGCCATTAATCCAAGGCATCACATTTTATGAAATTTTTTTTTTTGATTATTTTGGATTGACCCCCATCACAAGCCCTCGACCTCATGCATGGCAGCCCAACGCGTTACCGCTACACTACGAGACGGATTCAAAACTTATAAAATAAATAAAACCATAGTAACAATGTCGTATGCTCGAAATGTTAAGTTTAAATAGTCTTCATGCGAATATTTTGAATTATTAGATAGAAATTTCCGGAGGCGTTTACCTTGCTTCATTGCCTTGGCGCTAATATCTTTGCTTGGCGATTGGCGATAACATGTAAGTAATGAGTCGTTCTCATTTTTCGTTCAAATCGCTCTTCCAGGGACCTATCTAATATTTTTAAAATGTTTTTTAATTTTTTTTTCCATCAAAATAAAAAGGACCAAATGGAGCATATATGCCATCAAGTACCCAAGGAATCATGCAGAAAATAAGCAAGCAGCAAAGAAAAAACCTGTCGTAATTTCATTTTTCTCCGTTTCTAAAAGTTAATCAGTGAATTGGATGACTGTTTACTAAACTCATCTTGAAAAAAAACTCAAATTTTAGTAGTTACTTTAAAAGAACAATAAATATGGTGTATGTTATACTTTTTTATTCATTTTTAAAATGGTTGCATCATAGAGAGAATCCAAATTAATATTTTGTCCAACGAAAAACTTCATTCTCATCCGAGATAACGAAACAGATAAAATGAGTCCACCTTTTTTCCGAGATGAACTGTAACATATTTCACGAGTGTCTCACGTGCCGGCCTATCGCCACGTCTTTGTGTGGAAGGACGTGTGTCGCTGCAACATAAATTATTTTTCGTTCTCGTTGCGTGAAAATTATATTGTCCACATTAAATTTCATCACCTTCCAGTAAGTTTTTCAAGGTAAGTAATTATTTTTCATCAACGGGTGGTGGCCCAGTCGGTAGCGTCGCGGTCTCTGAGTCCAGAGATCGTCGGTTCGAATCCCCACTTCGACACGACTCGATTCCTATTTTCAAGAACAAGCCGCTTAGGCTTTATTGAAAATAATATTTACAAATTGAAATATGTGCAAATATCATAAGATTGCATAGATTTCTTTTTACTTTTAAAAAAAAAATCTATGTTAAATATCTAGTTAGTATCCATTTTAAAAGCTTGTTCTAGGAAATACTTCCTAAACTTTATATACGTTATATAACTTGGCGCTGCCCTAGTTCTTGAATGTTCAATCAACCATTTCGTAAATATTGCAGGAGACGCTTTATTTTTGTTTTTACATATAGATCCTTAATGATTCACGACATATGTAGTTTTGTTTCGTATATATTATGACATAATGTATGCGAATCAATATTACTAAAATCGCGAATCATTTAGGATCCACCTGTAAAAACAAAAATAAAACGTCTCCTGCAAAATTTATGAAATGGTTCATTGAACATACAAGAACTAAGGCAGCGTTGGGTAATTTAAAATAAAATGCAATATCTTCATTACTTTCCAATTCATTGCCGTCCATCCTACCAAAAATTATACTGGATAGTAATGAAAATATTTGGAGAGGAATGAATTTATATTAAGTCTAGTGTTATGTTTGTTTTGTACGTAAGACGTACGCTTTTTATAAACTTTTTTATAAGCTTTTTAGAACTATGTTTATTACTTAAGATATTATTCATTTGAACGACTTAAAAAAACGAGAATTATTAGTTTCTACATGTCCAGGACGTCCACTGTTGACAATCTGTCGGTAGTTTACGTTGGAACTACAGGACGTGAACTTGACTTTGTGGAATCCATATGCTCCATATAGGGAGCGTATATGGTAAAATGTATGAATACACATATAGGCCATTTGGTCAAAAACATAAAGTTATTAGTTTGAGTAATGCATCCGCTACACGAAACCAAATTCTGCCCCCGTAAAGTAATGAATTTTTATTCGTATTCAATGTTAAATCAAAGCATTTAAGTACACATTGCTATCTGTTGAAACCGTCTTTCAGTTTCGTTGAACAGATGTGCCGTAAAAAACTATCTATTTCTTAATTACTTGATTTAAGACTGAATATCAATCAAAATCCATTTCATCGGAGACGGAGACCTTCGTTATGTTTAGCACTAATCTGTTTTAACTAGCTAACTGTTTAGCTTAATACATGCTTCTAACCCTGAAACCTTTAAGCTTTCCGCAACTTCATTAGCGTGGCAACAGAAGTCGGTTTTAATTTAGGGAACTTGGAATATTAGTAAATTTTCAGGGATAAAAAACAGCCTATTTTAATTTCCATGGCGATTAATCTATCTCTTAGTAATCAAATATATTCAGGCTTATAATAATAATTATAATGTTAATCCACCTTTTTATTTAAAAAAAAAAAAACTTTTTTTTTCTTCTGAAGAATTGGGCATTTTTAAACATTAAAATAGTCACTGTTTAAAAACCTATGTATTATTTACAGGGTACAATGGCAAAAACAAAGAAAAAACGAAAGAGGAGAAATTAGCCAAAGATAGACTACGCAAGCGACAAAAGTATGAAGAAATCAAAAACGATCCACAGCGTTACAAAATTCAAAAAGAGAAAGATGAGAAAAAAAAAGGTACACATGATGAAAAAAGAGAAAAAAACCATTTGCAGCATCAAGGATATGAGTGCAGGAGCTCAAGCGAACAAAGAAAAAGATAAAGGAAAAATTCTCTAAATTATTTAAAAAAAGAAAGAGAAGAAGAAAGAATTTGAGAAAATCATAATTGAAAGCTCACTTCCTGTAAATAAAAAAGATTCAGAGAATGTTCCAGAAACTAACCAAATCATTTTAGAGACTGATCCTCTAGTACCTCAAAGCGAATCCAATCCCATTTAGAAAAAAAAATTGACAACTGGACATAAAAGTAAAGCAACATCGTCTTCTGTGCGTAAATTCCGATACAGAGCAAATATAATAATAAACGAACTTCAAGCCAAAATAGATTAATTGAAGAATGAAAAATACATTAATTTTAAGTAAAAGGACAAAACAACTGCAGGAAAAGCTAAATAAAAACACATTAGAAGACACTTTAGAAAAAAAGTTAGTACCTTGATAAAAGACATAAAAAATGATAGAGTCGAAGATGTGAAGAAAAAATTGTTATTAGACGCAACCCTTTCTAGGGAATTCAATTCAAAATACAAGACATTGAAAAAAAAAAAGAAAAAAGATCATTCGCCCAATGTGTCCTACGAAATAAGGCGAGGTTGGCCAAATACAAAATTTTAACTAAAATACCGTTGGACAAAGCTAGCGGTAGTCCAAAAAAGGAAAATAGAGCAAAAAAAACTAATAATACAAGCCTTTTTTGAAGATGATGTAAACGGCCGAGTAGCGAAATTTTGTTATTTTAGTTGACCTTAAACATTGTCATGTTATTTTTAAATTTGATATCTAAGTAAAATTGACCTCCGATCTAGTTATTATTTTTAATAGGTTGCGTAAGAATGTTATTTTAGTATTAAATTTAAATTAAAAGATCTGTTTATACTTATAAAACGAGTTTTTGTTGGGATTACGAATCCGCGATTCGTACCCATCTAAAAATTGTCTTGACTTTCATCGCCTTCCTTACATAGTTCATTACCTTCCAGGAGTTTTTCATTGACTTCCACACCTTCATTACCATACATCATTTTATTTAATAAGTATATGACTAATAACAGTGCCTATCATAAATTATTATGCAGTCGAAGACTTAGAACCAATTTACGTAACAAAAATATTTAAATGATAATAATTTTTAAAAAAAACGAGAATCTGCGAAATCTGAACGAACCGCGAGAACCACTCTAATACGTAATTTTAGTTCGTTGAACACTTTCCGAAATCTGAAATCTGATCGTATTGTATTTGTAACTTGTAACTATACCAAACAATATGAACATATTTTTAAAACATTATCTTTTCTTTTCAATGTATCGTAAATTATACTTTTTATTTTATATTATAGGTATTATATTGCTAAGTACCTAATTTTGAACTCTTTGATTTACTCTCTAATATTACGAACAAAATTTAAGAATAGGTACTTTTAATAAAAGATTCCATAATACACGCACTCTACACAATGGTTTAGTTTTTAGTATTCAGAAACTAGAGTCTGACATATTGTGGTGCTATTTACGCAAACTAAAATTCTATACAGAACACTGAGGACACTTGCGCCTGATTCGTTCTTTTTTTTAAAATGTACAATAAATTATGGTCTATGGTCTTTGGTAGGTACTCAAATATGTAATAAAAGAAAAAAATATATTAAAAGAAGAATTGAACTATACGCGAATCTGTGTATACGCGTATAAGGATTTTAATATAAACTTGATTGTCTTGATAAGCGACTGTGACGTTTTTGGCGAATTATCGGAATTTGCTGAATATTTTATAAAAAACGTTTATCATTGTTTTCTAGTTGAGTAGTTTGTGGTATCTGCTGGTCGCCAATCGTTGTTGTGAATGCAATCAGTTTAATATATTGTGTTGTTATCCACCGTAATAAAATATGGCAGATAAAATTCCCGAAGAACCTGCAGCAGAAAGCGTAGGATTATTTACCTCGATTTTCAATGAAATCGTTACTAGTCCAATCAACTCTCTTCTTGTTGCGCTGATATTAGTTTTGATCTACAAAATATTTAAAAGCCGGGACACGGCTCCTGTAGAAGAGGCAGCTCCTCCGGCATTACCCAAATTACGTAGAGATTTCACTCCAAAGGAATTGAAAGCATACGCTAACAATAATGCAGATGGGCGGATTCTTGTTGCAATTAATGGACATGTTTTCGATGTGTCTAAAGGTCGAAAATTCTACGGACCAGGTAAACTGAATTAATTAAATCGTTCTTTCTATCCAAACAAATATCATTCAAACTGTTGCCGACTTGTTAACAACTTTCAAGTTGTATTATAAAGAAGTTGACTGATTGTACATACTGAAATTTGATGTTAGATCATATTCATAGTTAACTAACGTTTTGAAATTAAATTAATTTATGTTTAATAAATACCTGTATACCTAATTCAGTCACGATTACAAACGAGTTTAGAATTACCGAATATGGTAAATAAAAACAAGATAAAATTTACTGTATTTAAAAAAAATTAAGGCAGTTTACATCAGAATGACGGTATGTGGACTTAGGAAGACACGGGGAAGCTGTCAGCAAATAACTTAGCTTGGAGGTAGTTGATGAAAACTGTATGAAGAAAATTAAATATTCAAACATCCATCTGGGAAGCAGTCTATACATGCTATCAAGATAATTTTGAAGTTCATTGAAATATTGGTTTTCTTGATAATTTTGCTAAATTAGCTGTGTTTTATCTAAGTTATTATTTTCTGAAAGTGTTTACCTTGAGAAGTATTTGAATGAAGTGCATAGTGGGATTTTAAGATGATACTAAGTAGGTAGTACAGATAATTTGAAATCTCGATAATAATCGCACAATTATTGGTACAGTGCATTTCGCCACCTTAATACAACAACTAGGTAACTCTTATTTTTGGCTTCTGTTACTTCCTGTTCTTTTGCTTGAAATACTTCTGTTCTTTTAACTACTCTAATAATGTGGTCAAACTATTCCCATTACTACCGCCTACTGTTGACCTACTTGTGTATTAAAATGAGTTAATGTATGGATTTATGTAAAGAATTATAAAATTCAAATTGGATTACCCAAAAATGACAAATTAGATTAACCTAGTTGGTGAAGTTGTTATGTAATTTTGAGGTGTTTAACTGAATAATTTGGTGACATATCTAATAAGCTTCACTGCTGCGGACCCTGAAGCTTGGAATCGGCTCCCTTCATTTGAGACTCATTCAGAGTCCCAATGAATTCAAGCAAAACTCATTATTTCTTCAAAATCTCCTACCCACCCGAGCACTTGACTTGAATTGAAGACCGGTCACAAAACAATCACAATATTGTTTTAACGGTTTCAGAATACGTGCTTGTGTACTAAATATATTGTTTTTACATAATTATGTACAGTGCCCTTGAGGTGACTTCTCACAAAAACGGCACTTTATAAGTCATCCCATTATTATAATGAATAAACCATATTTCCAGGGCTCTGAAAATTGCGCTGTTTTTACTTCCCCATGTCCGAATTGGCCCCAACTTTACCTTAGTAGATTTTAAACATGAAATATATCAATTTGAATTTTGTTTCATTTCTGCTTCAGTACAATATTGTTAAACAAATATTTAAAACTATCAATATCTCACTTCTAGGGGACGGCCATAACGGAATAATAAGACTGAGAAAGCATTTATTTTATCACTGTGCAAATACACTTGTCATGCTTAGAATTATTTTAATAGAGATATGTTATTATCTTATGTTTATGTGCTGTACTAACATTAATAACATTGCATGATTTATTTATTTTATGGGAAATGTTTTTTGCATCGATTATGTAAAAATGAAAAAAATTAATGAGTTTGTTAATAATCATTTTACACAAATGATCACATAAAAATGTTCTAATAGGGTGTATATTAATCACAGTTTATAATACTTTCTAGTGAATCATTATTACTACTCAGTAAAATCAGGGTATGATGGCCATTTGGCATTTAACACAGCATGAAGTTTTATAAGAAAATATTAACAGATAAATGTGCTGAACAAATATGTTGTATTTCATTGCTGTAGGACATACATTATGACATGTGTTTGCCAAATTTATTGTAACAGGTGGGGCATAAGTAACTACTCATAATTTTTATAAAAGGCAACAAATTTAATATAAATTCTATTTTGATTTATGCAATTCATTTTCTTTCCTTTTTAAGTAAAAAAAAAACATTTGCATTTTTATGATAATATAGGTACATGAATATTAAAATTTTGGGGTTAAACAGTCGGAAACAACTATGCCAGAAAGAAGCAATCAAGATGTGGTGGAGAGTATTATTTGTAAAAACTTTGTATGTTTCACCTTCGCAGGCTTACCCTTTCCAACTTTAATTATATATTTTTTTTTTTTTTACTTTAATTTAAAAATCACTAAAAATGAACTTCAGTTTTAAGTCATCTTTAAATTGAAGCCGATGATATTTTTAAATACCTATCCTGTATTTACCCTGTCATATGCAGATAGATTTATTACAAGCGATTTTAATATTTTTATTAATTGATCAAATTACCAGATTAAATTAATTGGCCCATCAAACAACCAAACGTATCCATGGGGGTAGATATACCATCAATTTGGGAATCACTGGTCTCGCGCTAATTTGTATGGATGAAAAGCCATCCGCATTTGGTCTGGAACATTTTCCTGATGAACGACTGCATGATATAAAGCTGTTTTTGTTTCAGGTGGCCCATATGCTAATTTCGCAGGTCACGATGCTACACGAGGCTTAGCCACCTTCTCGGTAGATGTGTCAGATAAGGAGTATGACGATCTCAGTGATCTCACCTCCATGGAAGTGGAATCTGCTAGGGAGTGGGAAATGCAGTTTAGAGGTTATTTTACATTCATTTAAATTATTATTTGATTTCAGTCATTTGCAAATGGCGGGAGGCCTAAAATTTTTCTCCCGGGCATTACTTACATTTGAAAAAATCCACTAATTTTAAAGTTTGCAATATAATTTCTTTCTATTGTGCTCAGCATGTAAAGGACATAATACATGCTGGAAAGATTTAAAATATGCCACTCGACTGAATATTTGACTTCTTAAAATATATTCCAACTTTTTCATTTTTAGAAAAATATGAACTTGTTGGACGTCTTTTGAAGCCAGGCGAAGAACCCACTACTTACTCCGATGATGAGACAGAGAGTGAAACCACTTCAGAAAATAAGAAAACAAATTAAGTAACCCACCCGCACTTTACTGTAACACTTTAACAGTGTTGCGATCTTATTATATTGCATTATGTATCACAAAATAGCAACTTAAATAAATCATTTTCATCCAGTTCATTGGTCAGCCATTTCAAAAAATATAAATATGTTCTGCTATTATTTAGTTGGTAAAAATGTTTGCTATAGTTAAATTTCTTACAATTTTTGGCATTATTATTTAAGACTGTTAGGAATATAAGTTGAATCCAATATATTACTTTTTTTTTGTAATTTAATTATTATTATTGGTTTGATAGATTTAAAGAAACACACAAAATGCATTATCATTTAATATTATGGTGTTTGTAAATTATAATCTTATATATATAGTTTTTTTTAATATCCACACTTTGTGAATTTTTTTGTTTACTTTTAAGTGTATAGTAAAAGGCTAGCATTTATTTTTATGAACGCAATCACAAACTATGCATTCGTTCCAATGCTAAGGTCGCGATTCTTTCAAATGTCAATTTGAGACATCGAGTTAAAAAATTGAAATTAGGAATATCAATAAACCTATTTTATTTACAACAATTTTTGCAGATTCGGGACTCTGGCATTGTACCGACGATATTATGCCAAGGTTTAATGAAATATTTTTCTTATTCCATAAAAAAACCATGAGACTATTCCCTCTAAGGTGTACGGGTGTGCGCCCACACATATGTTAAAGATTGTCCGCACACATGTATCCATCTTCCGCGTATAAAAGTTAAGGGCTCAATATTTAGGTGAAATAGTGTATTGGAGCAAAGAAGTCAAAAAAGTACTCTCAATGAAGAATAATATCAATACATCCACAATATTGAGGTTTATTTAATTGCTGTGTGATGTGTTGGACATGAGATTCCCGGAAGAAGAATTAGTGGAGTGCCAGGCATTTGATTAAATAACCAAGGATTCTTTCATAATGGACGGGTATGACGCCATTAGCCAATAACGGGCGTTAAAGGTCACTCGTAATTTCGTGTTTTTAAAACATAAGTTTATAAATGAAAACAACATTTTTCATCATTGTGTTTTATATCGTTGGAATTGTAAAAATATACTTATAATATTTATAACGTTTTCAAGGATATTCATGCTATCGGGAACAATCCTATTGGAGTTTTCTGTTCTTATGTGTTTTTTTCGCCGTCTTTGTGTGTTGTTTTTGTTGATGTCAATTTTTTTATTAACAGTTTTTAGCCGTATTTTCAATAATACTGCCTTTTGACTAAGTTATTTAGAAAAGTAGCAATATGTTTCACCAGCTGTCATTCTAAACTATGTAGTTTTTTAATTTTTCGGTAGTTACTGCCTCTTTGCTTGGAAGGGCAGTATACTGGTCAGTAAAATTTGGATAAACAATACAGTGACTTAAAATTTGTAGATGCTGAAAATCTTACACAGATAAGTTGATGGGCCGCACACACAATAAAAAAATTAGGGGGAATGTTGCTATGAACCTATCCAATGCTGAACTTAATTGCCGTCCTAAATATAGCCCCACATAATTTCATAAGTATACTTATTAATTTTTTTTTTTTGTTTTTAAATTTAACTTCAGAAACACCTCTAAGATAACATGTTTAACTACTTTTAATATGAAAATATTTAACATTTTATATTATTTTGTTACCTACTGATTCAAACATAAGGATTTTTCATTACTTTGGCTTAAATCAATTACTGAAAATAGTTCAGACATTAATGTAATCCTATAATAATATATGCGGTTGCCTTACAAAATCCTTTTGTATATTTAAAAAACTATGACACAAGAAAACTTTCTTAATTATTACTCGCATCAAACTAGTGTATATTATAATAATAATAAAAATGTTTATATGTTGTCTCCTTGTTCTGGAAAAGCACCCTCTGGGGTTATCTCTGAACAGCCAGATGCCACATCTGCCTTAGTTCTTGTATGTTCAATGAACCATTTCATAAATTTTGCAGGATACGTTTTATTTTTGTTTTTACAGGTGGATCCTAAACGATTCGCGATTTCAGTAATATTGATTCACATACATTATGTCATAATATATACGAAACGAAATTACCTATGTCGTGAATCATTAAGGATCTATATGTAAAAACAAAAATTAAGCGTCACCTGCAATATTTACGAAATGGTTGATTGAACATTCAAGAACTAGGGCAGCGATAATAGTATTTTTTATGATTATACTTTCCATATATACTGGTTTGTTCATAAATCAAGATTTTTGTATACCGTAATTCATATTGTCAGTATCATGATTGTAAGCGTATTCTATACAGTGGCAAAGTATTTATCTATATGGGAGCAGTTTGTTATTATTTTGTTATTAATTGTGGTGTATAGGTACTTACAATATTATAATTATGAATGAGCCAAATGAACTTTGCTCGTATAAGCAAGTGAATTATATATTTTTACAATTATTCTTTTAGGCAACAAAACATGTCGAAAATAGCTGATTGTTTTCAAGTTTTTATTAATGTACATTCTTACATATAAGTATGTATTTGATGTTGAATACTTTTTTTAATCTGTTTATAATTAAAATGATATTTTTAAATTTGGTAGTTTTATTTTTTTAGCTTAGTACCTTATTAGCTACTACTTAAAATGTTTATTCATGTTTCAGCTTACAATGTCCAGTTGCATTATGTGAAATATTACCACGGTACATCGTCAGTGATACTGCAAATCCACTTAACTAACATGCACTTTGCAAAACTGCGTAAGTTCTCTGAGTAACAAAATTTAGATTGCATGACAATAAACTATGTTTTTATTGTTAGATACCTATACGTCTAATCGGTGTTAAGTTTTGTCCAATGAGGGCCAAGAATATACGAAAAAAATACTTTATTCTCCTCCTAATTTTTGTTTAAGCACTTATTCGATATTGCAAATTATTAGTGTGCAGTATCGCGATGATCTATGTAAACAGTCGTATCTTACAAGACTACTAACAAATGGGATGATTTTAAGCAAACCTCTAATGATGTTCAAATGGCAAATGATGTAAAGACTACAATGGCTGCGGAGGGAACGAACTATGGAAAATTAAAGTAATAAGTATTTTGTGTGGCAAAATTTGACTATAAAACAGGATGTCTTGTTTTATTGACCAAAATTTCAATGTCTCAAGATATAAAATTCAAACAATAAAAGCGAATGACAATATGATACTCTTTCTATGCATTTTTTATTCAAAATGGTTCTTGGTAGGTAATCCGTGATGTGGATCCAAAATTTTAAAATATATATATATTTTTTTAAATGTTATTACTTATTATTTATTATTTAACTATTAGTGGGTAGTTAAATAGCATACTTTAAAAATTAATATTCTCTAAAAATTAATATAAAAAATGAGAATCGCGTAAGAAAAAATCATTAGAATGAAAATGTTTCTTTTCCAAATACATAAAAGGATTTTATGTTCTTTTTTATTGGTTTCACTGAACAATGGATTATTTTTATTTAGGATTAATATATTGGATTCAAAATATAATGAAAAGTTGATTTAATTTTATTATACTTATAATATTATTATAACCCAAAAAGGAATAATAATAAAAGTCTTTAAGTTGGGTAGGCATAATATTATAATTTTACTAACATTAACTTATGACTTGTGGCTAGGTACACTTACACCTACATTCTAGAGAAACCATGACCTTGATACCTATTTTTAAACACTAAAATTATTGTCAACAACATAGGAAGCTTGTTCATTATATTCATATTGAGTTTCTGAAAAAATTCACTAGATGCTGCACGAATCATAATATAAATTTTCATCTTTTATTATTAATAATTTATTTATCATTATAATATTTATTACACCCCATTGC
Source organism: Micrasema minimum (assembly GCA_022494985.1). Classification (NCBI taxonomy): domain Eukaryota; kingdom Metazoa; phylum Arthropoda; class Insecta; order Trichoptera; family Brachycentridae; genus Micrasema; species Micrasema minimum. The sequence continues at coordinate 100,740 of JAGVSP010000020.1, read as the reverse complement.
AGCAATATTATATATTTGGTTGCACTTGGGTCCTATTCAGATGATATCTAAAAATCCTAATAAAGTTGATTGTCATTTTGCGTTATAACTGTATATTAACTACTGTATATAACTGCATGTTCAGATTTAGTGTCTTCTTGCCTTCGATCCTCGTTGCCCAATACATTCCCTACACAATAATATTATGTAAATATTTGTAGGTACTAAGTGAGGTGTCACAAACTTTGAAAAACACAGTATATGAATTTCCCTGTATGACATTGTAGCAAAATAATAGAAATAGAAAACAGATTTAAGAAAATTACCAAATAAGGCAATTAGAAGTGTATGTAAAGACAAAATTTGTAGACAAAATGGTTAGTTTTTGCCAGAAAATGTATTTAAAATATGTTTATTAAAATAATTACTACTACTATTACTTTACCTTATCTGCACCCAATGGTGCATATGACACTACACAAAATAATTAGGTATTTTATATATTATGTGTTGTTTATTTAGAATGACATAAAGAAACTTGAAATTGAAATAAACAGGAAACATTTATTGTATGGAAAATTAAATTCACTATACATTACATATTCTGATTCTCGTTTTTGTCAACGACAGCAAATTTAAATATAGTTTTCTGATGAAACCTGAAATAAATGTGGTAATGATTAATAATCCTTGATCACAAGATAGATTCTAAATAACTCATATATATTATTATCTTTCTCCTCCTACATAAATACAAAAGGATGAACATAATTAGTTGATGTAATAAACTTAATTCTCTTTGTGTTGTTTTTTGGGATTATCTGTATTATGTTTTCTCTCCTCTCCGACGTTTCGGAATCTAAAGGAATTGCCTACCTACCCTACATAAAGAATGTTACAGACAGGATTGCAAAAGTGCTCAAAAAACAAAATATAAAAACGGCGTTTGGAACAATCAGCAAAATAAAAGATCATTCTTGTACTCTTGACAAAGAGACACGTGTTGTTTCGAAACCAGTCGGGAGTTTTAATAATATAATAAAAAAAGTAGTTAAAAACAAAGTGTTTTCATTTAAATAGTTTATAATGAATAACTACAAAGTGAGTGCTTCCAACATAAATTTCATAAATAAAAGATCACTTGATAAGCCCAAAGGATAAAGATCCATTAGAAACCGAAGCAGTATATAAGTTAAACTGCCAAGGGTGCAATAAAGTATATATTGGACAAACAGGGCGGACTGTAAAGGAACGCATTGACGAACATAAAAGAGCATGTAAACTTGGACACTCTGACAAGTCAGCAATAGCCAAACATTTTATCGAGACTGGACACTTTTTCGCTTTTGAACCTAAAATATTACACAAACCAAAAAACTACAACACACGCCTAATTAAAGAGGCGATCGAAATACACGAACATCCAAACAACATTAACAGAGATGACGGACTTAAACTCAAACACACATGGTTTCCAGTATTACACGCAAACACCAAAATACCTACTGCCGACTGCGACACGGTACAAATTCCAAATACATAAACACACCAAAATACCTGCTGCCGACTGCGACACACGTACAAATTCCATGTACATAAACACACCACATTTTACAACACACATACTTCACCCTGAAGATGGCGCCTGCAACGGTAGCCGAAACGTCGGAGAGGAGAGAAAACATAACACGGATAATCCCAAAAAACCACACAAAGAGAATCATCAACGACCGTGAAAATCTACGCACATATTTAATAAACTTGAACTCATAAAAAATTATGTATTATTAATTTTTCTCTTTTTAAATGTTATTATTTATAAGAATCTTATTAAATTAATGACGTCATATTTTTTTGCACTGAAATGTCCGCCTATTTTTTATCTTCTTTCATATCAGGTTCGCTCCTAATGTGGAGCATATTGAAAGCACTAGATGATTCCAGGGGCCCCTGCCAGTGATCAACACTCCGACAAAAGGTGTTTAATGACTTCAGTAGAAGAATGACATTAAAAAAAATGACATTAAAAATAATGACATTGAAGTTTGGGAACAAAAGCAGCAACATTTAATTACTAGTGTCGTGAAGATGTGGCGGTGAACCTGACTTGGGTATGTACCCCGGATGACTTGGGAGACTTGACCCCGAATTGCCTCTTCGACCATTACATCTGCGGAATCCTATCCTGATATAGTCAATGACAATCTTTTGATGTACTCAACGGAGATGAGAGATGCGGGATTAATGTGAGAGGAGGCGAAAGAGCATTTACGCGTAATTAATTCAATTGAATGATTTGCGAAATACATATAATATTGAGCCTCTATGGTAAATAATAGTAACTTTTAAATAATGATATTATAGGTTTCTCTTTTATTACGTTTATCCAGTTTGGCTGATGATGAGATTCATGGAATGCTAAATAAGTAGATATAGGCATAATCATAGTCATAGGAGGCTGGAATAAATAATTCAGGTAAGTTCATTCTAATATTATGTACTTATATTACATACAAAATCAAATCGTGAGTTGAAAGTTTTTTATAATAAATAAGTATTTCCAGCAAATTAATAATATAGTATAAAAAATGCAATGATCGACCGTACAGTATTTTTTAAAAGTACTTTTTCCAATAAATTGCCGCTACTTGGGTTCAATTCATGACAATTAAATAAAAATTATCCAAAAAAATATGCAATAATATTCAAATCGACCCAAAACATTAGTTCTATCTTACTAACATTATTGGTTATGATTATCACTATTGCTGAAGCGCGAAAATACTTTAGTTATACGGTTGAATGAAACAAAACGTAAGCCTAAAAAAATATGAAAATGGTAAAATACAATATCAATCATAAAGTTCTAAGGAAAATTATACGAGTATGGTCTCTTAATTTTATATATTTTTTCTTAAAATTAGTTCAAATTTTAATGTTTAAGCTTATCATAGACAAATGATATTTTTAACCATTTCCGACTATCTGACGCGTTGATGTCAATTCCACCGTCTGATTCTGCGTCACAAAGATACATCCGGTGGTCACGTGCCTACTTGTAGCCAATCAGAGTAAAGTAACACTTTAATAGGCCGACATTTTCTGACAAGCGTAGAAAAAGTTCATCAACAGCCGCCATTTTGAGTAACAGAGACTGGGGCGAAATTTCGTTTTTATCTTGTGATTTACCTGTATATTCTTGGACTTATTAATCAAAACCTTTTGTACTTTAAAGTATTAAAAATTTCGAGTGAAATTATACAATATTTATGTGTCATTGACGCCATAATGCATGAAGAAATCTGGTGATATTGTTTTTATTCATTGTGCCAGTTCCGACGGAAGATGGTGAGAGGCTCTGTGTAGTTCTTCGATTCCCAGTTCTGTAATGGCGAATCTTTAGCCGCGGTTTAATAATATGTGCCTTTTACGGTGTAATGGACATCGAGCAGTCGTGGTGTGGACTATTAAACACTTAAATTATTATGATCTGTTATAAGATGATTTATAAGCCGAAAAATACTTCAAAAAGTGATTTTTAAAACGGCGGGCTGTTCACAATTTAACAATCATTTATGTCAAAATACACCAACTTGACATTTTGGTAGTGTCTAAGTTTTTAGTGGCGATTTGTGTAAGAAAATCAAGGATTGATGGAGTAATTTTGTAAAACCGTAATAAACGTGTGCCGGACATATAAATACATAAGTTCTTACGAAATATTAATGGAAACTAACGTAAGATAAGACAAAACCATCTTTAAAACTTCCTATGCTTCGTTTTATTCAGATCAATGTTTCTGCATTTTGGCACGTCTGACATTTTTATCGCAAAATCTGCTTTGCTTATTTGGTTTATACAATTTAACCTCTTTAGCCGTGGTTTTGAGCGTTTCTGTCGATTTATTTGTCAAAATATAAACAATGTGAGTTTGACAACGAAAGTCATAATATTAGACAAACAATAGTTGACAATGTCAGTTTGTGCAATAGCAATGTATAATGTCCTTCGCATCATATTCAGATATTCTCTTTACTCACATTATTCCGGTATAGAAAAGGGTATCTGTTGAATTCCCTGCCATACTTATTTAAGAAACACTTACATGGCTACTTTTTAAAGTTTTCTAATTTAAATGGTGTTACCGAATATTACTAAAACAGGAATAAGAACTAATATTTTAGGTTAATTAACGATTGTCATAATATTTTTAGTATAAATTAATCTTGTGTAATTAAAGTTTTAAGGAAGTGCATGTAAAAAAATGTATGTAAGGTATAAAATATTACATTAGCCTTCGGCATAGTATTGACAGTTGTGTATTAAACATCTTGACCATCATCAGGTCAATTGGAATATCAGTTTAGAAGTAGGTAAGTGTTTTTTCTGTTTGGATTAATTGTAATATTAATACAAAACCATAAAGAATTGTGTTTTTTTTTACATTCAACATGTATTTATTATAGTCTTCAATTTGCATTCACATTATTATGTGTCACTTTGTGTTCTTATCAAATATATTTACCTTTTTTTTAAAATTATTTTACTTTATTACTTGTTTCTTTTAAAAATAAACATTTAAGTTCTTATGATTTACTAAAATATTCCTATTTCGGTGCTGCTTTCAAAAGCTGGAAACATGTCGTGTGTTGTATTAGGTATCTATATAGGTAGAATTACACAGACAGTTTAAATTTGTGAAATATTTGTTTTAGTCAAACGTCAAATTACCTTTATTTTGTAGGTCTGACCGTTAAGCCAATTATGTAGAAACTTTTTAGTTTACTATTAATAATTACTAATAATAATAATCGACTAATTTATATATTGCCATTTTTGTGAAAATCACCTCAAGGGTGATTTACAGTTAAAAATAATGTTTAACTCTCCCCCCTTTTTACCAACTTTCAGTGAATTTAATATGACCTGTCAAACTTCTTCCAACCTCCTTTCCTGATTAATTCACATGATTCAATTATGAAACAGTGGTTTTTACGCAAATCAGAATTCAACACTGATATATCGCCAAGTACAAGTCTTTCCCAAATTGTTACTATAGTAAAATATAACATATTAAACCTATGATTTAACCTTTTAAAAATGATTGGATGTGTAAAGAGGATGATGGTTGGTAGAAAATACACAAAAAACAAGTACTTGTCTAATAAATATGTATTACAAAACAAGTATCTTTTGAAAATAAAAAATAAACATTTTATATTATGATATACTCGAGTGATGTCATTTTGAGTCTGCTTTCAAATAGTCAGAAATAACTGTGCTAGAGTGTGTTGTGTGCTGTCTACCTAGTAATTCCAATCCAGAGTCCACCACTAGACCACAACCTGTGATAATAATCTATAATCACTTTTAAATTTAATTAAATACTATGTTAAAACAGTGCATAATTTCATCAGAAATATCATTCATCAGACAGTAGAAGCTCTTACAATAAAATCTCTTTTAATTTACACTTAATTTCAACATTCTTAGGTTTAAAATATACTTAGGCTATCGCACCGCATACTGTGCAAAATACTCTTATAAAAATGTATCATCATTCCATATCCACTAATAGATTTCATAAACTGTCCCCAAACTAAGCAATTCCCCGTTTGTCCATTTACTTTTTAATGACCTGAAATATACAAAATTGATGTATGTCATGATTATTTGGCTGTCAATTCTTGTTTACTTATTAAAAAAACTGCTACCCACATTTAACATTTCTAGGATAAACAATCCTCCCCTTAGAGTTCTATAGTAATTACGTTTGTAGACTGTAATTTATGTTTCTTAAAGCCACAATCTATTTATTTTTTCTTTGATTTTTAATTTTAGTATTTTAAACAAAATTAAATAAGTAATACTATTTTTTTTGGACACATGACTGTGGAGTTACTCAGACAAGAAACATTTTACTACCTATTTATTCACGTTTTAAATAATGATTCCTACAAAAGAAACTTAAAATTGCTTCTGACCATATACAGCCCTTATCAAAAAATATTTCTGAGATGTATTTTAAAAGTTTTTTGAAAATATCCGTTTTCCTGGCCCATTTTTTTAAGGTACTTATGATTTACATATACATTCTAGGAAGGTTATTCATTCTCACAATATTTTTTAACTGAATTGAACATTCCAGATGTGTTCTCCAACATGGACATGTTCGACTTGGAGAACAACTTGCCCGACGAGCTGATGTCCAGCGGCTCGTGGGGTGAGGGGGGGGCCGGGGGGTTAAGCAACAAGCCCCCCGCGCAGGGCCCTGGGCCCGGGTCTGGCCCGGGCCCCGGCCAGCCACAGATGAATGGAGATCTGCAGAGACACATGTTGGCACATCACTTCATGCATCAGGTAACTTTTATCGCAAAACCTACTAAATTATTGCAAAACCCACTAAAATATTGATTCTCCAGTCTTATTTTTAAGAATAACAACAATAATTACTAAATAATTTAACCGCCATATTTGTGATAAATCAGCTCGAAGGAGCTGAACATTTATATTTCTTAATTAACTGCAGTTCCAATTTATTTGAAAACAATAATTGAAGGAACAGTTAAATTTATATATATAGGTGAGGTACTGAATTCCGATCCGTCTTGCAGCTACAAAGTGCATGGACAGTTGGAATTTCAGCTCCACCTATGTATGTATTCAATCGAGGATTTTGGTTGGGATATTTATTGATGTTTGTGATTTCAGGCAAATAAAAGGGAGAATCAGGGGGGCCAGCTGGGAGGACATAATCCCATGTCCATGGGGGGACTGGGAAGTAAGAGCCCGAGCCTGCAGTCTCCCCCCAACGTGGCCGTGTCCAAGGACCAGCTAGGGCTCCACCAAACCCTGATGCCCAACGCCAGTCACCCCAGTCACCCCAATCAACACCACGCCGCTATGCCCATGAACTCCATGCAGGGTAAATATACCAGTCAACCTACATTTTATTTGAATTATTTATTCCATTCATACAAGTACTATTGAAAATTAATAATTATATATACCTAGTTGTCAAATTAAATTTCTTTCCTTCAGAATGAAATAAATCACGTGATAATCTGTTGTAGCAAGTAGTATTTTTAATATGTATTCAAAGAAGCATTATTATTTTACAAAATGTAAATAAATTGTCATTAAATTAATTACTATTTTAAAGCATTAACCAAAATATTGAATAATGGTTGAAATTTTAGGTATGAACGTCAACAATGTTGGAAATATGATAATGACCAACAGCAACATGGGCGGAGGTGTGATGGGAGTGGGAGGAGGGGGGCCGCTGGTGGTCAACAACCTGAAGCAGGGGCCCGCGCCGCTCATGGGCCCCTCGCACCATCCGCCGCAGCATCCCCCAGTAATTCACTCAAAATTGGTTGATGCAGAAGGCAGACAAGAAGCCAAGAAGCAGTACAAAAGCTGCCTGCCTATTATTATATAATAATAATAATAATAATAAATATCCAAGTCTTTGAAATTCAATTGATTATAAAATTAATTTAAAAAAAGGACTATATTGTTATGCTATGTTTGTTTGACTTGCCCGCCTCATGGTGTATTGGGTTACCATGCATGAGGTCTAAGGTTTAAGTCAATATGAAATACTTATTTAGGTGCACTTTTTCACATTCATATTTCATACATGATACCTACCTTGTACTGATTCTGAAACTTAAAATGAATCGTTTTGCATTTACGTAATAAATAATCAAGGAACACTGGACTCAGTGTACCAATAAAGTACAGAATGCACAAACAGATGATGATGTTTGACTTGCATACCAAAACTAATTATTTATATTATAATGTTTTTTGTAAAAAATTCCTAGGCTGGTTTGCAAAATGGGCCTATGATGGCAATTCGCGCTGCTGCAGCTGCAGCCATGCAGCAACAGCAACAGCAACAGCAGCAACAGCAGCAACAGCAGCAACAACAACAGCAGCAACAACAGCAACAGCAGCAACAACAACAGCAGCAGCTTCTTCCTGGGGTACGACACCACCTCCCTGCGCGGGTAGCTGGTCCGCCACACCCCCTGGCGCCGTACCACGCTGCGTACCCAGGGCAGGGCGCTCCCGTAGGCCCCGCGCCCCCGCAGCTGGCGGGCGTAGCGCCCACGCAGCGCGGCGTGGCCGGGCCGCTGGCGGGCGCGGGCCGCTTCCTGGGCCCGGGCGAGGCGGTGGCGGGCGGCGCAGGCGGCATGGCGGGCCAGGCCGTGCCGCCGGCCCCGTCCCCGCAGCAGCCGCAGTCGGGCGCGCCGGCGGGCTCGGCGCCCGGCCCGCAGACCGCCACGCAGCAGGCGCCCGGCCCGCCCACGCCCGCGCCGCCCTCCATCGCAGACCCGGAGAAGAGGAAGCTCATCCAGCAGCAGCTGGTGCTGCTCCTGCACGCCCACAAGTGCCAGCGCCGGGAGTCGCAGGCCAACGGGGAGGTGTGGCAGTGTACCTTGCCGCACTGCAAGACTATGAAGGGTGTTCTTAATCACATGATCTCATGCCAGGTACTATTATTTTATTCCTAGTATTTTTCACCAATCACCCTTAAAATATATATATATTTTTAGTTTTTATATGACATCTCAATGTCTTTTCTGTAATGTGTTTACAATATCTTTGATCATTGAAAATCTGCTAAAAAAAACTGCAACAAACTTTACACCCTTATAAAACAATCATGACAAATGAGTACTCAAAATTACACCAATGATAGTTAAATATTGTTTATTTGTATGTTGAAGCATTTGGGTCTAGGTTAAACCATAAAAGTCATTCTAACAACTTCAAATTGTTTGAGCCCTAAAGAAACTTAGTGTGCAAATGATCTTTTGTGTATTATTTTTGAATGCAACAATACTAGCAGCTTTTAAAAGTGTAAAAAAAAATGGTCACAATCGTGCAGCAGCATCCAAAGAAATTATTTGAAAAGTCCTTACTCTAATCAATTTTTTTATTTTAAATGGAAGCACCAAGCACAAGATCTTTTTTATTGGTGAGGTATAGCGTTAAGTATTAATTCTGTACCCAGTTTTTTTGTAAAATTGGTTTGTTAAATATGAAATAAATATTTAAATAAATAAATTTTTGAGTTCTTTTGATATACTCAAATATTTCAATTTCGGGCCCGCTCTTAAATAGTTGGTGCATAAGTTGTGCTGGAGTAGGATTCTAAACTAGAAATTCTAATCCCTCGACAAGAGTCCTCGACTATACCGCTAGACCACAACCCAGTTCAAAATTATCTACTATATATTTTTTGTACTTTAAAAAAATTGTATTATATTCTTGCAGGCTGGAAAAAGTTGTATTGTGCCTCACTGTTCCTCATCACGACAAATTATTAACCACTGGAAACATTGTTCAAGAAATGATTGTCCAGTTTGTTTGCCTCTAAAACAAGCAGACCGGAATAGAAGCAATAATCTCAGCAATGGTAAGTTTACTTTCCTGTTTTCCTTAGCCTAAGCTTTTATTAGAAAGTAGTAGTTCGGAAGGGAATATGGATATCTTGAGCCTGTCATTGGGGAATGGGAAACTAAATTCACTAATTTCATCCACTAACCGAGTATGACAAATATTTTGTTGCTGTATATATTTACTTGCTGTATATGGGCACTTTTAAACTAACTAACAAACCATCATCCCATTTCCCCAAAGGGGTAGGTAGAGAGGATAGAACGCCACACCACTCTGTCCTGGCATACTTTTCTTATTTCCTCCACATTTATACATCTTCTCATGCACTATCACCAAATCAAAGTTAAATTCCCCAGTTAACAGGTTAAATTAGTCTAATTTGTTCATTGAGCAACATAAAAAATGGTATGAAAATCAAGATCTTTTGATTAATGTGTATATAATTTTTCCTCAGCTGTAGCAGGAAACAATCAGGCCGTGGTAAATGCCATCACCAACACAAACACAATCCCAAATACCATCCCCATCACCAATTCCATCACAAACTCTAATACCAATACCAATTCCACTCCCGCCAACCCATCAGCCTCAGACATGCGGCGAGCGTACGACGCCCTGGGGATCCAGTGCCCCGGGGCCGTGGCGGGCGGCGGGCTGCGCGTGGCGGCGCCCAGTGGCCCCCGCGGCCCGCGGCCCCCGCACCCCCGGGCCCCGACCAGCCCGGCATGCCCATGCAGCTCTCTCCCAGCAGGCCGCGCCACCCGACCTGCAGCAGGTGCCCCCCAGCACCCTGCAGCTGGCGGGGGCGCAGGTCACGGCTACTCCTGTGTCTGGCAGCAAGGAGTGGCACCAGTCCATCACCTCTGATTTGAGAAATCACCTAGTGCATAAATTGTGAGTAACTTTTCATTACCATACAGAGAAGAGTATTTTATTACCCTAAGGCATTGTTTTTCAACTTGGGGGTCATGATCTTAGGGGTCGCAATCCGTTTCAAAAGACTTGTTTAAAAATAGGTTTTCGATAGGGTTTGCTGATAATTTGTAAAACTTTTATCTTGGTATGTATTTACCACAACTCGACTTCTAAAATGAACATTTATTGGTATTATGTGGAAATTATTGGAGAGAAGTTAAGAGCATACTCCACTACGTGACTCGCGTCAGCTTTCCCATACAAACATATTCCTCGATTTTCTCCCTGGAATTTAACATTAGAGCAATGTTTTTTTCACACATTTTAGATATCGACCAGATGCGTGTTTGTATCTATTTTATTTTTTAAATAATTTATTTATCTCCTTTAAAAAAAAAAATAAAAAAAACTATACTTTCAACTTCTCCAATAACTTCCATATATAGGGACCAATAACTGTCAGTCATAAATGATGATTTTTTTCAGTGACAAAAGTTTATTATTGGTTACTGCGTTACTCTAAAGCTAAAGTAAAATGTTCTTGGCGTCGGCACATCTATACACCCACTACTGATTTCAACAATAAATCATGAATACGTCATATTTACTACTCTAACCACGTGTGCTTTGGGTTGTATACCTCCTTACATTCTCGTTTTGAATACGCAGAACACATTGAATAAACTTTGAAATTATTATTGAACTTGAACTGGGGTGATGGAAAATACAAAATATATTAATTGGGGGAAATATATGTATGTATGGAGATAAACGTAAAAAGTTATTATCTTAATAAGTATATGTATGCTATGCTATCCTTTTTTTTTTTGCTTTTAGAGGGTCACAACTCATAAGATTGAGAAACAATGCCTTTAGGTATTTATGAATACGGGCATATGTCTAATAATCATATTTGCTAACTGATTTTGTTATTTTTATAGAGTACAAGCAATATTCCCCACTCCCGATCCAACTGCAATGCTTGATAAACGGATGCATAACCTTGTAGCTTATGCTCGGAAAGTAGAAGGTGATATGTACGAAATGGCAGGGACTCGTTCAGAATACTATCACCTTTTAGCAGAAAAAATATATAAGATACAAAAAGAATTAGAAGAAAAGCGTCAAAAACGAAAAGAAATGCAGCAACAACTTCAACAGCAGCAGCAACAACAACAACAACAGCAGCAGCAACAACAGCAGCAGCAGCAGCAGCAGCAACAGGGCAATGTAGGAGTAAGTGGGGTCGGAGTACGGCCTCCGTTAGGGAGCCAAGGCATGCCCAGGCCACCTCTGGGTGCAACGCAGCAGCCTCCGCCCTCAATTCGCAGTCACTCTCCAGGCATGGGCCTGGCGCTACCCGCTAACCGCATGCAGTTCCAACCCTCCCTAGTAGGGCCCCCGGGCCCAAGCCCCAATGCCCTCCCGCCTACTCCTAACAGCAACATGGTGTCCAATCCGGGGTTGTCCCCCTTTGGCCAGCCTCTGACTTCACCCGCTTCCAACATGTCCGGCGGCTCAGCACCCAATCAATTCCCGTCCCTTAACTCCAACGGCCCTACCAGTATGATGGGCGCCTCCCCCGGCCCGCTATTTGCATCTACGGACATGATGAGGATGAGTGCGGCGCAGCAGGCTGTCGCCAACGGAACCGGCAGCCGCGCCCCCAGCCCTTATGGACAGTACGGGGGTCGCAGCGCGCCTCCAGTGGGCACCCCCGCCCCCCCCCCGAGCCCTCGGCTGCGTCCCCCGCTCCCGCGCCCTCGGAAGCCCCCGCGCCGCCCACGCCCGCCACGCCCGTGCTGCCCGCGCCCAGCCCGCCTCCGCAAGAGGCGCCGCCGGGCAAGGTGGCGCGCTCCTCCTCCCAGTCCTCCCAGATGGCGGCGCTCAACGCGGCGGCCGCCATGGACCGGGACGACAGCCCCCCGCCGTCGCACCCTGCCCTGCCGGGGGGCAAGATGGACATAAAGCGGGAGGATGACATAAAGAAGGAGGACCCGGACGACGTGGGCTGCGGAGGGAAGGGCATGCGTGCGGAGGCTAAGGAGATAAAGCGAGAGCCGGGTGAAGACGGAGAGATGAAGGAGGAGGTGAAGGAGGAACCCAGCTCCCCATCGCGGGATATCAAGCCGATGATTCCGGAGCCTATTCAGAACCTAGCGCAGGATAAGAAGCGCAAGTGTGTATTTAAACCTGAAGAACTTCGCCAAGCGCTAATGCCGACCCTAGAGAAGCTCTTCAGACAGGATCCTGAATCTCTACCTTTTCGTCAACCTGTTGATGCTCAGGTTTTGGGAATTCCCGATTACTTTGATATCGTAAAGAAGCCTATGGATTTGTCTACCATTAAATCCAACCTCGACAGTGGGAAATACTCTGATCCTTGGGAATATGTTGATGATGTTTGGCAAATGTTTGATAATGCTTGGCTGTACAACAGAAAAACATCGCGTGTATATAGATATTGTACAAAGGTAAGTTCCTTTTAATGCTAAATACTGTTATTCCTTATTTATAACCATAGCACATTTTATGCCTCCAATGTGCCATTTTTTCAAAAGTACTTTTTCACTGTCATACATATTTCATGCAAAAGTGATTAACTAAAACAAAATTGAAGGGATTAAATCAAGGTCAAATATGTTTCTCAGTTTACCTCCTGGTGTAGTGGATAGTGCATTAGGATACCATGCATGAGGTCACAGGTTCGATTCCTGACAGAGTTAATATGAAATATTTATTTAAATGCGGTTTTTCACATAAAAATATTTTTCATTATCAGATCTTGCCTTAACGAAACAAATGACATCAACATTACATAATGCTATTTAATTACATGTAAATAGAGACTGACACATTGTTGTGGTGTTTGGCCAATCTTTTATCTCTTTCTTAAAATATTCTAAATTCTTCAATTTATCATTAACTCAAAAGTATTCTTAAAACCGCTAAATTTAAAGATACTTAATAGTTGTGTATTAAAACAGTAATTAACGATTAGATAATTGAGATCAGAACGTTCTCAAAATCACTGGAAGTTTAACCCTTGGAACGTGTCAAAAATTAATCGTAACATTCATGCTATGCATTTAGTTTTAAAAAAAAATTTTAAACATTCATTTCGTAGTGTGGTGAAGGTTTTTATCTTAACACCTTTAAATATTGAAGTTACAAACCTTTTTTGTAATAAATTAACCACTTAAGCTTAGAGTGAATTGATTATGAAATCACATATGTGTAAGGGTTAAACTGTAAATATTAGAAATTAGTTTTTTTATTAAATTTTGAATAAGGTAGATGAAAAACATAAATTCACTACTACTACTACTACTACTTTCCCTTATCCGCACCCAAATTCACTACATATATATTTATTATGTATATTTTGCTTTTTAAGTAAATTTTAGAATACAAGAAATAATTCTGATTCGCCTTTTCAGCTATCGGAAGTGTTTGAGCAGGAAATAGATCCCGTGATGCAAAGCTTAGGGTACTGTTGTGGACGGAAGTACACCTTTAATCCTCAAGTGTTGTGCTGTTATGGAAAACAGTTATGTACCATACCGAGAGATGCAAAATACTTTAGTTACCAAAATAGGTAAGGAATTTTGGCCAGATTTTGAACATAAAGCTTGCTCTTGCGTACTGTCTACATCTCCATTAATTCTGTATATTTTTGTAGGTATACGTTTTGCCAGAAATGTTTTAATGATATTGCTGGTGATACTGTTTAGAGTTAGAACCATATATAATTTGCAATGATTGCGGAAGAAAACAACATCAAATATGTATCCTCCACTTAGAACAAATATGGCCACAAGGCTTTGTATGTGATAACTGTCTAAAGAAAAAGGGCGCCAAGAGAAAAGAAAACAAATTTAACGCAAAACGTCTACCTACCTCGAAACTGGGCATCTATATAGAGACTCGGGTGAACAACTTCCTGAAGAAGAAGGAGGCGGGGGCGGGAGAAGTGAGCATCCGCGTGGTGGCCAGCTCGGACAAGATGGTGGAGGTGAAGCCGGGCATGCGGAACCGCTTCGTGGAGGCGGGAGAGCTGCACGCCGAGTTCCCGTACCGAGCCAAGGCGCTGTTCGCCTTCGAGGAGGTGGACGGCGCCGACGTGTGCTTCTTCGGGATGCACGTGCAGGAGTACGGCAGCGAGTCACCCATGCCCAACACTCGGCGCGTGTACATCGCCTACCTGGACTCGGTGCACTTCTTCAAGCCGCGCCAGTACCGCACGGCCGTGTACCACGAGATCCTGCTGGCTATCTGGACTACGCCAAGCAGCTAGGCTACACCATGGCGCACATCTGGGCCTGCCCGCCCTCCGAGGGCGATGACTACATCTTCCACTGCCACCCCGTGGAGCAGAAGATCCCCAAGCCCAAGCGCTTGCAGGAGTGGTACAAGAAGATGTTAGACAAAGGCATCATAGAGAGAATCATCGTCGACTATAAAGATATTCTTAAGCAGGCTATGGAGGATCAGATTTCTTCAGCGGCTGATTTGCCTTACTTTGAAGGAGATTTTTGGCCAAACGTTTTGGAGGAGTCGATCAAAGAATTAGACCAAGAAGAAGAAGAAAAACGAAAACAAGCCGAAGCTGCTGAGGCTGCAGTAAGTATACTTTTGTCAATTCTATTTTAATTCATTTTATAAAATATGAGAGTAAAAAATGAAGCTATTCCGTATTAATCACAATCCGTAATTTTTTCTTTATTTTATTCTAAGTACGCATATCTTTTTTCGGCGTAAAAAAACCGATTAAAATGAACATGAAATAATATTTTGGGTCTAAAAAATAATAATCACCGTTTATGTTATAGAATAAATTAATGTTTATACATTTTTCAGCAAATATTCCTTTCTGAAGAAAGTGAACAAGGACCAGATGGCAAGAAGAAAGGACAGAAAAAAGCCAAGAAATCCAATAAATCCAAAGCGGCTCAACGTAAAAATAGCAAAAAACAAAGTGATCAACAAACAGGAAATGATCTTAGTGCTAAAATATTTGCAACAATGGAGAAACATAAAGAAGTTTTCTTTGTTATCAGACTTCATTCAGCACAATCTGCTGCAAGTTTAGCGGTATGTATACTGCAGGACTTATTATTTTAACTGTATTCTCTCACTTAACCTAAAATTCTCCTTTTCCTAAAATCACTCTAGATCCTAAAATGATGTGTTTGTAGAAAAACTTAACAAGTGTAAGATTAATCATCATACCTTTATCTAATAAAATGAATATAATACACTGTACTGCCTTGCAGTGCCCTATGCAGCATTAGGTGCAGATAAAAGAGTGAATAAAAAAAACTTTGTATAGTAGCCATTATACATTGTATCCAACCCTTTTCCACAAACCTTTATTTAAAAACTGCTGCCACAAGTGTATTTTTTCTAGTTATAAAACTTAACAAAAACACATACCCAATAACATCCCATTGTTTTTATTTATTCTGAATGTTATGATAGGTTTTTCTGTGCAGGGGATCAAAATATTTTTATATAAGAAAAAATTATCTGAAAAGAGTTGAACTATTAATTTATTTCTTTTGAGCAATTTTTTTATACTTAATTCACATGTAATTGTCATCTCCATAGCACTAAACCATAATAACTTAGATCTTGGTCAAGAGAAATTTACTAAAGAAATATAATTTGTGATTTTTTTGCAGCCTATTCAAGACCCAGATCCATTGCTTAACTGCGACTTGATGGATGGACGTGACGCATTCTTGACTATGGCACGCGATAGGCATTATGAATTCTCTTCCATGAGGAGAGCTCAGTCAGTCTGTTACGGAAAGGAAGGCCACCCGCATAAAATGGAAAAATTAGGATTCGATCTAGATGACGGAACTTCTCCGGGAGATACCAAACAAGCCAATCCGCAAGAGGCACGCAAACTTTCCATTCAGCGCTGCATACAGTCATTAGTACACGCCTGCCAGTGTCGAGATGCCAACTGTCGCTTGCCATCCTGTCAGAAGATGAAGCGGGTAGTAGCGCACACCAAGGTCTGCAAGCGCAAGACCAACGGAGGCTGCTCCATATGCAAGCAGCTCATCGCGCTGTGCTGCTACCACGCCAAGCACTGCCAGAGACCAAGTGCCCCGTGCCCTTCTGCAGCAACATCAAGCACAAGCTCAAGCAGCAGCAGCTGCAGCAGCGGCTACAGCAGGCGCAGCTGCTGCGGCGGCGCATGGCCGTCATGAACACGCGCGGGCCGGGCCCGGCGGGCCGTGCTCGCCACCCGCGCCGCCGCCCGCCCTCGCCTCGCCGCCGCTGGCCGGGGCCAAGCCCGCGCCCGCCACCATCACCCCGCCCGCCAACGTGCTGCAGGTGGTAAAGCAGGTGCAGGAGGAGGCCGCGCGCCAGCAGGGCTCCCACTACGGCAAGGCGGCGCAGCAGATGCCCCCGCCGCAGCAGCACACTCCAGCCGCGCCACCCCGCGCTGCCCGTGTGGGGCGGCGGCGTGCCGCGCTACCGGCAAGGGGGCGCCGCACCGCGCGCCGCACGAGCACGCGGCGCTGCCCATGGCGCCGCACCCGCTGGCGCCGCACCAGCTGCAGCCCGGCCTGATGGCCATGGGCGGCGTGGGCCAGCAGATGGCGGGCATGATGCGGCCCGGGCCCAGCGTGCCGTCCCCCGCGCTGCACCAGAAGGCCCTCCAGCAGCTGATGATCACCCTGCGCTCCCCGGCCTCTGCCGACCAGCAAGCTCAAATCTTACAGATTCTCAAGTCCAACCCTCCACTAATGGCTGCCTTCATCAAACAGAGACAGGTTTGTTTCATTACATACTTCCAATATAATTATGTGAAATAAGAATATTTATATTCAATATAAATATTATGTATAAAGTGGGATTGGCAGAGTTATTGTTCTCAAAGCGTAGAATTTAAACAACCTGCTCAAGAACCTAACACAACCTTTTAATAAGTAAAATAATAGTTATAGTTACTTAGGTACGTAGAAAGTATTATCATAATATGAAATTTATTATGTTTAGATGAGATTACCTGCAGTTAGGAGATGCATAGCTTGATACAGTTATCATGGTCACTAATCTATTTTTTGTTTTTTAAAGAAACATTTGAGTTCTTATAATATTGTGCTCCCCTTCAGTTTTCTTATCATTTTCCAGATAACCATTCTTTCTTTATAATTGAAGATTTTTCTCTTCTACATATTACGTTTCATCAATAATATTTATTAGTAGAACATGGCGATATTGAAGGCGATACTTAAAAGGTGATACTTAAATAATTTACCTTAATTTTTTTTAGACTACTCAACAACAGCAACAGCAGCAGCAGCAACAACAACAACAGCAGCAGCAGCAACAAGGTGTTGTGGGAGTTAGTGTTGGAGCCGGTGGTCATATAATGGGTGGTGGGCCACAGCAGCAACAACAGCAGCAGCAACAGCAGCAGCAACAGCAGCAGCAGCAGCAACAGCAGCAGCAACAGCAGCAGCAGCAACAACACCAGCAGCAAAGAATGCAGCAACAAATGCAGCAAATGCTCGGGCAGCAGCAGCAGCAGCAGCAGCAACAACAGCAACAGCAACAACAACAGCAACAACAGGTGAATATGAAAGAGAATGTTTATGATGACAATTATTGTACTAAAAGACCAATTTAACCCTTTAAAAAAATTAATCTACCAAAAAATTTGTAATTTGTCATAAATACTTAATTTTCCTAAAATATTCAATAAATTATTGAAATTTTGACTTAAACATTACAAACGCTGGACAGTGTTGGATATACTGATATAC
The DNA here is from genome assembly GCA_022494985.1 of Micrasema minimum. Taxonomy (NCBI): domain Eukaryota; kingdom Metazoa; phylum Arthropoda; class Insecta; order Trichoptera; family Brachycentridae; genus Micrasema; species Micrasema minimum. The sequence continues at coordinate 82,639 of JAGVSP010000020.1, read as the reverse complement.
TGCTCTTGGTTTGGTGCTATATACACAATGGAAGGGATGGAATGGTTTAATAACATAGATACACCATACAGGTTAAGATTCTACACGCGTGTTCTACACATACAATACATATGGAGCTTAGCTCTCTTCACCATCATGGTAACGATATAGGTGTAGAATCATGACCTGTATGGTGTATCTACATATGTTCATAAACCACTCCATCACGGCGACGATATAGAAATTATTTTTCTACCAAAAAATTTGATTTTGATTCACATCAAATGGTCGTTTTTAAAAATTTACTTAGTAGCTTAGTAGCTGTCACATGTGTTTTTTTTAATGTAATAGATGAATAATCAAATCCTCTTTTTATTCATTTGATTTTCTTAAGAGAGTCTCCTGCCATAGTAGTTCTTAGACTAAAATGGAATGAATTTTTAGTGTGATTATAATGTATATATGGTAGGATCTTTGAATGCATTATATTGAAATAGGCGGTTGAGGAGATGATGAATACCAATAAAACCATATTTCAACATTTTGCCACATCTTCCTAGCTAGAGGCTTGTAAGGAAAACTCTGGATCAATGCATTTTGTGATGAAATAATACTACTTATGCATGCTTACATACTTACAAGCAATGTAAATACCATGCTCAGTTAAGTAACGAAAATAAATAACTTTGAAGATGTGAACATTTTTAATTTTGATGTTCAATATTAACGTGAATTTGTTGTATTATTTACTTGTTATATTATAATATCACCTTTTTAACCACCCATTTGAATAGAAAGCATTCCATTGTAATATACCCTGCATCTGAGAGTTGATAAAACCTATTAGGCATAACCTATTTGAAATGATTATTTTATATAAAAAAGCGCTCATTAACAGGTGGGTGTGGGCGGTGTGGCAGGAATGGGTCAGCTTAACAACATGGGCAACATGAACCCGGCCCAGCAATGGACGTACAAGCAGCAGCTGATGAACAACATGCAGCGTAACCAACAGCAGCAGCAGCAGCAGGCGGCGATGCAGCAGCAGCAGCAGCAGCAGGCGGCGATGCAGCAGCAGCAGCAGCAGCAGGTGGTGATGCAGCAGCAGCAGCAGCAGCAGTTCGGGTACGGGGCGCGGGGCGCGCGCTTCCTGGCGCCGGGCATGCAGCTGCTGCAGGGCTCGCCGCCGCCCGCGCCCTCGCCGCGCCCGCCGCCCCCGCCCACGCCCTCAGAGATGATGCTGCTGCGCCAGTCGCCCGCGCCGCCCCCGCTGCAGGCGCCCGACGAGCAGCCGCAGATGACGCCGCAGGACCAGCTGTGCAAGTTCGTGGACCAGTTGTAGTCCTCGTAGCCTGTAAATACCTCCCCCCGGACCACGGCTGTGCTGAACCGACACCCACTGATCGCCCCAATCAGGAGTGCTGTTTCTCTTTTTAAATATATATGACGTATATTATGTAATAAATTGTGTACTTTCTTTTTACTATAGTTTTCCTCGATATGTTATAGAAGAATTTATAAATAATAATAATGAATTGTTGGATACGAAAATGTACCTACTAATGTGTGATTGTCTCTCGGTGTATCTCGCGACGCCTAAATTATGATTGGATATCGGTAGCTTCGTTGATTGTTATTTTACCAAATAGCGTGTTTGGTGTTATGTAATTTTTAAGAATTTTCATTGTTTTTATTTAATTCGCGAGAATGGCGAGAGCGATACGCCGAAGCATTTAAATTAATCATGATTTTATGCATATAATGATATGTATAGGATTTACATAGTGGATTGTATAAAGGACCGGTGCGGTTTCGTGTGTTCCCGATGGTAACATTCCGCCACCCAAAGTTCTCTCATCACCCTATTTATACATATTATATGGCTAGGTAAATATTTAGTTAAACATTCCAAAATCAAGTTTTGGATTTGCGGGGAGTGGAGGTTTGGTGCCATCGGGAGCATGTTTCTTGTTTTTATAAATATATATATATTTAGATTGCACTAACCATATTTATTATAATAATATTAAATTAACATAGAGAACTTTAAATAAGTATTATAAATGAAATGGAGAAAAGCGCTCAATGTACAAATGTAAATAATAAATGAGTACATCCTGTCCGCTTCTACTTAGTTTAAGTTGTTCCTAGCATAGTTACATTATGATACTTATGCTGTTCATTGTAATTAAATCATTTTATAATATAATATGTGAACATAATTATGACATTGCAATCCTTCACCAGCCAACCTGAAACAGTTTTTAAATTAGTATATCCCAAGTATTGTGAACATTTTTAACACAATTTAAAACTAAAAATTCACTGTGTAGCGCAGCGAACAGAAGATATTTAATTAACTATTATAGTAATCTACTCCTAATAAAAAAACTTACTTCAAAAATTCTTTTCCGATTGCGGGAAATTACATTCAGGACATGCAGTCAAGTCAGATTTTATTATATGGCAACCCTGAAATGAAAACAACAAATTTTAAGATGTAATTTAAAATGTAAGTAGGTACCATAATTTTTTTAAATTGATATAATTAATTTAAAGGTACTAACAGTAGCAATACAAAATGGTAATGACATTCTACAGTTGGTGCAAGAGAGACTGGTTTCTGGAACATTGTGATCACAATATGGACAGGGGGTCATTTGTTCCATATCTTGATTCTCAGATTCCTTGGGACGATGTCGAACAACAGATTCTATTTTCTTGGTGTATTTGGGATCAATTTTGTGAGCGGTATTCTGGCTTCATAAGGGACTTGGCATACACATGAGCAGACCTCTTCAGCCCTGCCCTCTGGCACTCTATTACGGCTGATGTTAGGATAGAAACCATATCTGTAATTTATAAGGTATGTATAGTTATCATTTTAAAGACAATGACTTCTAAAACTTCCAACATAAAAGAAAAAACTTACGGGAAGGAAATAAAGATATGTTCTCAGCGACTCTGATCAACATATTTGCGCATTTCAGATGATCGCCCCTTTTAAGATGCAACCGTACCAATATATAGGAATGTAACAAAGCTAAGCTCGTTTTCATTTCTGATGGAACATTTAGACCATTGATTTTGAGTTCTTGGTACATTGTGAAGAGCATGTCATGAGCAAACTCTGTAATTTCCATTGACTTGTTCTTGATTGGCTATGATGACAGCCGTTTTGGCAGCTTCATTGAATTGTTTTCTTGCCATGTACAATCTAAACAGATATTTGGGTTCCTTAGGAAATCCATCATTATCTCCCAGCAAGAAATCGATGAGAAGTTTGGGCCAATTGGTCATTATTAGCAGAGGCTATAGTGTCAATAGCCAATGAAATTGCTTCATTTTCATTGGATTGTTGCTAGCTGCTTTAAGCAAATGTACTATAGCTTTTGGGTACTCTTTAGCATGAAAATAAAATTTTCCAGCAAGAAGATAATTTTTTTCACCTTCAAAATGCAATGCGAGGCTTTTGAAATCATCGAGCCTAGATTCTGAATTTTGAATCAATATTTCACCAAACAATTGTAGTTTTCCATGTTGTCTAGCCAGTTGAAATGCTTCATCATAACATAACGACATAACCAAAAACTTTATAGCAGATGTAAAATCATTTAATCTCTGAAAGAAGGAGGCCACCAATTTAGCTCCCTGTAAGGACTTAGTTTCCTGGACCATCTCTACAGCCTCATCGGGATTGTTTAAATGTTCCAAATTTAATCTTATTACAGAGTCGTAGTCTTTAGCCAACTTATAAGCCTTTAGCGCATCAGTGTAACGGCCATCTGCTTCCTTCATTTTAGCGTATTGTAAATGTATTTTAGGCAATGTCACTTTTGGCAAAAGTGGTTCTACTTTTAACCAAGATTTTAATTTGATGTATAAAAGAGCAGCCTTATCAATGGACCCAGCTTGTTCATAGAGAGAAGCAGCTTGTCCATATTGCTTAGCGTTTTCTAGAAGTTGGGCACATTCACTAACAAGGGAAAGATCATGGGTAAAGTTAGATGCTATGGCAACTCCTCGACTTGTATCCCCACAGCGGATAGATGTTCGAGCTATCCCTGCCAAGCACTTCTTGTTGTGATGTTCTATCTCTTCTTCAGAGAGGTTGTACTTCTCTTCCTTCACTTTAATGATCCCCTTTTCGAAATTATTCAAGGCATCATGATAATCCCCACTAAAAATATATACATAAATATTACAAAAATAATAGGTACCAAAAACTTAAATAAATCGAGGACCACAATTAGGTAAGTAATGAATATTTTATAATAATAACCGTCATATTTATTGTGTAATGTAAAATAAATAAAGGTGGTAATAATTTTTCGGCTGCTGACATGGCGTGAGAAATTTGTTTATTATTTTGTAAACGCTTATATTTTTTCTAATTAAGTTTGGTATTATTTCAAAATCTTTAAATCAATCATTTTCTGCAAATTACATACATACTATGGTTACGATATTGACCGATGTGCTTCACTGTTCACCATAGGCTTGTAAAATACATATTATAACATTACAATCCTTCAAAGTATTGAAGTAAGAAAAATGCAAAAAGCTAATTTTGAGTTTCTTTCTTCAGATACAGTGTGGTACAGAAAAATGGGTGGTATTGAAGAAGCAACAAATACCAAGTACCAAATGAGTACTTTTTAAATCACCTCACCTACAAGCGTATTTGCACACATTCAAAGCGTTGTTAAAAAAATATTAAGATGTACTCTGAGCGCACATAAGTTACTGTTGTCTGTCACTCTTGTTTCAGCCATCAGTTTTATATACACCTATCTCACATACATATATGTATATATATATATATATTAAATTAAGCAACTGAAATATTACGTAAACTCCAAGTGATGTGCATGATGCCTCTGTATGAGTGGCAGGCGGTGCGGCGCAACGGTGTGCGCTAGCTGCACGGCACGGGCCACTGGCGGAGGGCTAGGCGCAGCGCCAGCTCCTGCCCCTCGCCCTACCCTGCGCCGCCGCCCAGCGCCCCACGCGGGCCAGCAGCCTCCGCTCTGCCCAAGCACACACACAAGCGCGTGCGCTTAGAAACAGCATTACATTCTTTATTAATGGTAATTATTATCTGTAAAATAGTGTATATTAAGTGTAAAGCGATCAATGCAGAAAAAGACATTCACCTTCTAACTCGAAATTCATAATTTTATGAAAAAATAATGTAACATGGCCACTTAAAAAAAAATTATGGGAAATAATCTATTTTAATTTAAAGCTAAAATTGCTAAATTTATCTAACCTTTCAAATAAATTATATTTTTTTTTAAAAAAAACATGTTGTGTCCTCTGGCTGGTGGGCTAACAGGAAGGGGGAACACATCGGAACCCTCTCCACACCAAGATCATTATTGGTGTTGCCAATATCAAGCCATAGATAAATAACATACCATAATGAAGAGAGGTTTTCAATGTCCAGAATCTCTTCAAGGGACCAGACCATGGCTACATCATTTAATTGGGTATACACTCGAATTGCTGGAAAAAAAATCACTGTAGATCAAAATGAATCAAATGGAAAATTATATATCTAGCCAAGATACTTTACTTAAATGGTTTTTCTAAAACAAAAAAAGTAAATAGAGAAGGAAAATGACTACCAACAGTTTTATAAGCCGAATAACTAATAATAGTGCTGCCATGTTGCGACTAAGTATTACAGCTGCGTCTGAGACAGAAATTTAGGTGTTTTTAAAATGATGTTCTGGATTTATTGATAGCCACATAGCTTCGAAAAACCTACCTACCTGCTTCAAAATAATTTTTGAAAAAATGTATGGGTTTGATGAAAAAAAAAAAATAGAAGCCCTCAATTTAAGTTTTTTTTTTCATTTTCTGGAATAACTAAAGGTGGCAGCAAAATAATAATAATCAAGTTTTAAATAAAGATGGTAAAATAGCCCCCTTCATAATTAAAGAGAACATCAAATGCAAGAGAACAGTTTTGGAAAAACGGCCCTCAATTCTCAAAAAACAAAATAGAAAGGTTGAAAGTTTACCAAAACTTATGTCCAGGTTAGAAATAGCGGCTTCTCCTAGAATTATCCAGTACTCCTCCTTGTCTATAATTGCACAGATGTTCCAGGCCTCTGGGTACCTACGTAGGCCGATTAGCTTCTTCAGGTGGCTTATGTGATTCTCTAATTTCTTCTGTGGATCTACATCCATCAGACCATTTGTTTCGTGTGTAGCTAATGTCATTTTGTTGAATCTTAAAAATACAAATAAAGATATTAAAATATATTTCTAAAAATACAGGTAAAAAAGTCTATTTCAATTATTAAAAATGATAAAAAGAGTTAGGTATATTGACGTAATTGAGGTCGATATTCTTCCTAGAAGATAAATCTTTTAAAAAAAAGTATTTATTTACACACATAATAAAATCGATAATTTTTTTTTCCTTTATATATTTTTACTTTACTTCACAATATACAGCAGCTCGAAGCCTTTTACAGAATTATGAAATACAACAATTACCAAGAAAAAATTATAACTAATTAAATCAACATATTTTCCGATTACTAGAGCTAATAAAAAAGAAATAAAAATACAAAGTAAAAAGTATACAAATTGAAAATTCAAGAAAGGATACAGAGGAGAAAAAATAATGTAGTTAAAGGTTTTCGTATCTTAACGTAAACAAATGAAAATAATGAATAAATCATTTCATTGATTTACTACCGACCTTCCAACAAATAAATAATCTGGTTGAAAAATGTATCAAATAAAATACATAATACAGATATCATTCGAGCAGAAATTACTATATTATATATTTACTTTACTAACTTTTGCCTGTAAAACTTGATAATTTTTTGTATAAATTGATAAATATTATCTTAAAAATTCTTAAACTGGATTTAAAAATTTCTGCCTGAATAACAACATTATTATAGTATCCATTATTTATTGTGCTGCACAGAAAACTTATTTAGTAATTTTAGGTAATAATTATATCATAATGACCTTCCTCCATCCGAGAGGAAGTAAAGTTCCCCGCTACAAAGGACCAAAGGAGTATGTCTCTTGGGTAATTGTGTTTTCCCTATATACTCCACGTGACTACCGCTAACAGATTGGTTGACATAGTAATATGTGGAGATTACTTCATCGTTACATACAATGAACACATTCCGATCAGCCAAACTAGTGTCCCACAGTAAAACCTAAAATGGAAACATAAATTTGTTAACAAGTGAGATTCAGCATGGAACATTCATACGTATATATGTATAGTGTAGAGATTGACTAACTTGTAGTTTGTAGGAAACGTAGGTATTTCTACAGTATCATCATTAATAGGAAAATACACAAAGGCATTGTTCTTCACGTCGACAATTATTGCTCGGGTGCCTGCAGGATCACATATTACAGTGGTCAAACCAATGGGGTGCCGATATCGCACTATTGTCTTCCATTCTTCGAGGGCAAAGTATTGTAAGTGACCGAGCTGTAAAATAACAACACATTAACAATACAATAATATCCAATCTAAAAACTTTAAATGGCATTAAAATTATGACATTTGAAGCTTGCAGAGAAAACAGAAATAAGTTTTGATAACATAACTTACATCAGTAACAAATGTAAGAAAATCATTGCTTAAAGCCAGGGATGTTATAGTAGATTCTTGTAAAGCTGGTTCAGGAAATAAACAACTTTTCTTTCTCTTCTCGCATAACATCCGGGTGATCCAACTGAAAAAAAAAAACACATAAGGTAAAGTGTACTGTTCTCTCTAGTTTAAATTGAAAAAATAAGAAGGTATGACATTTTACAATATTGAAGACCCATGCGATTATGCCTTTTGTGATTATTTTGATGTACATGATTATGTAGTATTCAAAAAAGTTTTTAAAAAAATCAATGCCAAAAAAAAAAGATCTATTGTAATGATTATGATAAATATAATGTTCTGGAAAAGTTGTAAAAGAGTCATGAATAAAGTCACCAACCATATGAAGCAAAACCTTTCCTTCAAACAGTGCTGCAGCATATTCCGCGCTGATTTTAATGTCCTTTAGTGCTCCAGGATATTGTCTCTGGCCTGGAGAGGAGTTAGAGGTGACATGCTGCACATCATTATCTATGGTGGGTTGCTGCATGCTCGTATCATAGAACCACGCAGTGTCATTACTGGCATAGCAGATGTGGTACGGTCCCACGGCGAGAAGAAGCGGTTCGACTAAGAATCGAATTCGCATAAGTTCGATTGATCCGCCTGGAATATTGGATTCATTTATGCAGGTTAGATAAAAATAAGAGCTCCCTTTAAATAAACGAAAATGGCCTTTGAGAAATTGACCAAATAATGTACTAGGATCACGGACATGATTTTAAAGGACGCACGTGAACTGGCGGCCGATCGCTTAGCTTATAGGTAGTCAGTGGGATCCAAAAGCTGCATATAGGGAGCGGATATGGTATGATGGCGATCATTAAATGTAAAATTATTAATATATAACTAATTAAAGTTAAATAAAAAATACTTGGTGCACTTCCACTTTTATTTATTTTGACCAGTTAGCGCTTTCACCCTGTAACGGGCATCACCAGTCTGAAGATGCCCGTTACAGGCTGAAAGCGCTAACTGGTCAAAATAAATAAAAGTAGAAGTGTACCAAGTATTTTTTATTTAACTTTAATTAGTTATATATTAATAATTTAATCATGGAATTCCACCAAGTAATGTAAATAAAAAATATAAATCACATTAAATGTAACCCAGAATTTCAAATAAAAAAGTTAACAACAAAAAGTAAGGGAAAAAGTACCTTGGTTAGAAGATAGTTGAGAAGGCGGTACACACTGGTACAAGGTCCCCTCTGTGAGGTTGGAGAGAAGCAGAGCGCGTGTGGTGTGGGCAGCAGCCAGGGGGCCAGGCGCGTGAGGTATACGGCAGCCACGAGCGCCCTGCCACACTCAGAAGCTGGCCGTCGGGGCTCCACGCGCAGCGCTCTGCCCCTCCGGGGGGGTAGAACGCGTTGCTTCCATCTGAAGTGTCCCACACGGAACGCAGCTTTAACCTGAATGTTTAATCAAAGTAGGAACCCTTTAATTCATACACAATATTTGACACTGATGTTACAAATGACACAAGGTTACAGGAAAATACTTATGAAAAAGAGGTTTGAATGTTTTGAATAAAATGTTTCAATCACTGATTCCAAAGATCAGGGCTTCATTCTTTAAAATCTGCTTGTTAATTTAATTATTGGAATGATGGCCATGGCTTTATTTGCTTTATATAACCATTTATGGAGATAAGTTTTTCACATGGAATTTTTCATTTTGGAATGAAAATATTAAAAAAAAAATATTGATACCAAGTTTGTAGGTACTGAGTACTTACATGCCGTCACCACAAGTTGCAACTTCATTCAGTATATGTGAAACTGCTAAATCAGACATGGAATCATTATGGTTTTTAACTTGAAATAATTCTTGACCAACTTCTTTGATGTGAGTTGAAATGGCTATTAAAATTCCAGATGAGAATCCAATAAGGATATATCCATCCCCAAACCACTTGTAGGTCACAATGGAACCGTACTTCTGCTGAAATGCCAACTCGATAGGATTTTCTGGATCTAGCAAATTGTATAAATACAATGTTCGCTTCCCGACCACCAAACTTATCTAAAAAAGAGTAGAAAGAAAATAAAACTATTTAGAAAATTTAAAGAAAAGACGTCTTGGCCAACCACTGCTCACAATATGTCAGCAGTTGACATAAGAATTAAATCGTACAGCAATATTGAAAATCCAATTTTAACTTAGTGATAGAGAATCATCAGTAGCAATATGATGGTGTAATATTATATTTATTCGAGCATTAAAATCAATATATATTTACAGTATTTTCTCCAGCGACTCTTTCATCTGTTTTCATCTCTGAGAATTGTAAATCATTGGTTGATCTCTTAGGGACACGATCCTCAATGTATCACCTTCGGAATTGCTTATGGAGAGAGTTTTATCCTCTGCAACGAGGGCAAGGATATTGTCACTATTCCAGGCTCCACATATTATCTTCTTTGTGTGTTTCCCAATCACAGGAATCCGTCTGAAATAGTTGATAGTATGTATATTTGAAACACCTTTTACATAATATATCGGTTTCCTGTGGCAGTTATAAACGAAATTAAAAGAACATTTTAGGGAAAATGTTTTAATTGAAAATTAATCTGTAGTAAAGCGGATTTTTATTTTATTTGGATGATTATGTCTTCCAGATGTCCTCTATTTCGTTGCACACACTCATCGAATTTCTTCATTTCACGTCTGAGCATATCAGGCTCAATTTGACTTATTCCATGACTACAGATATTTTTTTTAAGTTCAGCGATATTCCTCGGATAATTGACTTTAATTATGCTCTTAAGATAACCTCTTATGAAAATCTGAGTAATATTGCTAAGCTTAATAAAACATTTGTTTAATTATTTTTTAAAATTTAATTTACACACCTTTATAAGTCATTGTAACTTCAATTCAGGGATAAAATTTAGGTAAAACTGTTATTTTTACGATTACTTAAAATCTAATTTAATAAGGGCACCACAATATAATTGCATTATGCCTAATGGGTAGGAGTGGCTAAGGATGGGAAATGAGAAGATATACTAAATTGTGTCCAAATGGATTCATTCCAAATGTTGATTGAGTTGGCGGCATTTGTTTTATAGAACTCCATATTATAATATTGAAAACTAACTAGATTTAGGTTAAATTTTTTACTTTATTTTATACACTAGATATCGTGACAATTGTTTTGGCTTGTTTGATAATTCCCTAGCGAGGCGAAATAATTGTCACAATTATTACATCACATGTAGTGTATATTACAAAATATGTGATTATAATCCACAATTCCGGACTGAATTGATTGACCTTGCTCATTCATAAAATCTTAGACTGAACAAAGTGGTGCATATTTCTCACAAACTGCACAATTTGTATTGGTTTATGGAAAGTTTTCAAATTTCAACACATTTAATAGGTTGGATAGTTCATCAGTGGTAAGATTAGGATGCAAAGTCGTTGTTATTATATAGTTGCAATTAAATTGAAGAAAACAATTTACAAATAATATTAGAGATTTCTGTTTACTTTGTTGTTTGGTGATTGTAAAATGTTACATTGCCCTTTTGCGTCCCGATGGCCAAGATGGTGTCCTGTTTGGCCCACGCGATACAGGTGGGGGGTTCCCTCAGTCCAGTGTCCACTGTTACCTTTTTGTTCGCGTGGCATTCCCATATTAGAACTGAGGAGTTGGTAGAAGTGATAATGGCGAGGTTATCTCCGTCGCTATCCCATTCCATATCACAACAGAGCCTATAATTTAAATTCATATACTTTTCTCATTCAGATTTAACAACTTGCAAAATAAACAAATTAATTAAAAGCTATACATTTATAAAATATACTAATAAAAAATAAAATCTGGGACTAGAAATTTTTAGAACTAATTTCAGAAGAGTTTCATCCACCTGTGAAGGGGTTATATCTATGTATGTAGGACAGGTTTTAATGTTGATTTCTGTTAGCATAAAAAAATATTAATCAAATTTAAAAAATAAAACATTGGAAATAATTATTACCCAGGAAGCTTAATTCGCTCTTGAAGTTGTCCATATCGATTGAATATGGCTACAGTGGAATCTGTCCCTGTAGTTGCTAGAAGCGAACCTAGTGAGCCTTTCTGCCAGCAGAAATACACATCTCCTGGTCCATGGGGTTGGTCCACGTGGAAAATTAACTGAATAACACATTACTTAAATAAACAAAACCATCACGTGGTTACATACATCTAAATTGTAAAATAGCAAAGATTACATTTATTAAAATATTTGACTCTCAATGAATCACACAATTTTTTTTCTTATTGGACTAAAAAGGTTTCTAGTGGGATTACATATTATTGAAGTAGGTAAGTACCCGCTAAAAGTGCATTTTTTTTAAGAAAACAATTTTCAATCAACATAGTGCACTCTCATGTATGTTTATGGCCTAATTCACCGAATTCACTACTTTATCATAATTTTGGTAAGATGGCTCAATAAATAAACATTTGTTATTAAAAAAAAAGAATTCCATTTTAATGTTCTATTTTTAATATTAATTTAATTAAAGTACCTAGCCCACTTCATGCATCTTCTAGGAAAAATTTCTAAAGCTTTAGAAATATGATTTATAACTAGGCCGAAATATAAAATATGAAATAATCAAGCACGATTCTAGCATGATTTTCGAAACCAATAAACAAAAATGCAGGCATATTCCGTAAACTTCACGACATGTGTATCACATGTTGTGTATTATTAGATTAATCAATAAATAATTCGCTATCGTTCATTAGCAATAAGTAGCGCGAGTGTGTACCGGTTTAATATAAGAATAAAAGTAAATTAGTGGAAGAAGTTTCCCAGTATGTCATAGTTTAGGGCCTAAATAATATATTTTTATTTATTCGCATGAATTTACCTTCGGCGACTCCATTATAAAGGTTTTGAGGAAAACAATTCAAACAAGGAAACGAACGGGCCGTCGGCCATTTGTAAACATATAATAACTAAACAATCTAAAACGTCACATTGACAGTTTGTGGGCTGCCACAATTAAAAAAATAAAAAAGACCTACCTAACAGGAGGAACGTCTTTTTTTCTAAACTCTTCCTTTTTAAAAAGCAATGTTTTTTTTTACAAGGTTTAGATATCGAAGCGTGTTTGCACTGTCTTATTAATTTCTTTGATATAGTATTTGTTAAAGGAGATAAATAAATAATTTTAAAAAGAAAACGATATAAACACACTTTTGGTAAATATCTATAACTTGTGAATAAATCATTGCTCTAGTCCTCTAGTGCTAAATTCCAGGGAGACAATCGATGAATACGGTAGTATGGAGAAGCCGCCGCAAGTCACGTCGCATAGTGCCTTCTCAAATTAGTTTGAAATGTCCCAAGAAGACAAAATGTGTCTCAATATGATTTCATAAATAATTATAACATTCTTGTTATAAATATTTATTTATGAAATTGTATATCTCTCCTAAATTTATTTAATGACTCATTCCAAATACTGAATATATACGAGGTGTGTAAATTAAATAATGAGATAGATTTTTGAATACATATTTTTTTCTAATATAATAAAATTTGATATTGTCTCAGTCAAAATTCTTGGGAAGCCACACAGCGCTGGATACGGTTCTTCTAATCCTCATATCAGTGCTGGAATTCAGATATTGGAATAGCATTCAGTATATTGGTTATAGCGATTTTAAGTTTTTGAATGTACCAAAATGACATCTCTTTAGGTGAATTTTTAATCTCGGGAGAAAAAAAAGTCACAACGACTCAAGTCAGGCAAATAAGACCACTCTTGGGGTGATTTAATCACTCAAATGGCGCTTAATAATTCAAACGAATACTATTATGAGAAACCACAAGAATGTTTTTACTGCCCAAAGTTCTCGTGGTACTGTGCTCAAGTCTGAATTCACAGACAATGTATTGTATAAATATGTATGTGCGTAGATTTTCACGGTCGTTGTTGATTCTATTTGCTTTGTTTTTTGAGCTTATCCCAAAAAACAAAGCAAATATAATGTATTGTATGTATATATTTTACCTTTTACGAATAGGGTAAGTTGACGTTCTCGTTGCCCCTCTGTCCATTTATGGGCAGAGGGGCAACGGGAAGTCTCCCAGAAAACTGGGAAACTTTTTTATATTTTGTTAACAAATAAAAAAACCTTCTTTTTAATAGTGTATTTATTTTTACATAATATAAATAGCCTTGCAGTATACATAATTTAATAAATCAATCATATCTATTTGGCAGGAATATTTTTTGTCACTTTTCTAAAGAAAAATACATAATAATATGTTTTTTATGGCATTTGTTAAATACAAATAATTATAAACTTACAAGAAATTAACATATAATATCTGAACTTAAAAAACATGGCTGAAATAATTTCAAAGAGAACAAATTAATAATCTTTGACAATTTATCAAATCTACATTTTATAAAATGTTATGTAATATTTATTCACAAAACCTTATATTTTAGTGACTCAAAACACTTATCTCGTAAATAATTATAACTTAATCAAGTCATTTAGGATCTGAAGGTTTAGCTAGTTGTGAATATTCGTATAAGCTATAATATTCAAACCAGCGTTTGCATAATATTATAATGGTCTAATTTTTCATTCCTCATATACAAAGTACCATTACAGTAAAATAAAATCAAAATACATAATCATGTTTAAGATGATCATTATATTCATCAAGTGCTAAAGTGCTTATTTTAAAAATAAAGGTACATAGGATAATATTATACAAAAATGTTATGTAGGTACCTATAGTATCTATACAAAGTACAAAATACTTTAAATCTAGTGTCATTTACTTATGTGTGGCCACCCAAAAGATATCTGAATTTTACATTTTAATTTTTTATGGTACAAATCTAAAGACGATCTTCCGCCTTTCTTTTCATAATATTTATATAGATAGATACTGTAAAATTAATTTGGCTGCAAATGTTATTAAATATGAAGCATCAATAGGTACTCAAAGATTATACAATATCACAAAACAAGAATAATTACACTTTCTTCAATAATACTGTTTTAGTCTTGGTAAAAACAATGTTTTGTGAACCAAATGTGTACATTGACACCAAAATGGTTAATAAATCAGAGTTACTATACTTACGTATAATACATATTATATAATATACAAATGATACAATTATTTTGGAAACTCTTGAGTGTGTTGAGAACAAAAAAGTTACATGAATTTTTTACTTATTACTGTAGGAAAATATTTAATCATTCAAGCATGGGTTGCTCAAATGCTCATCTGAACTGATTTAAACTACTTTTCTTAGTGGATGAGAAATCGAAGAAGAAAAGGTTAAAAAATGTATTTACAAGAGATGAAAATCTTACAACCTAAACTCTACATCGATGTTAATCTTCACATTCCATTGGTACAATGTCAGATATAAAATTAATGTTAAAGTAGTATTCCCAAATAATTCATTTTTAAAATTATACTTATGAAAGCGATATCTTTGGTATATTCCCACCTTTTCGCCGGTGAATGAAAAAACGAATTATATTTTATATTAATACTAGATAACACGCGAATTATTTATAGTGGTAAACGACAATGCAGAAATGCTATGCGGGAATACATTTACTGACTGTGTAGTCGGCTACCTTGTTTGGGAAGAGCTCCCACAATACGAACTCGGTCGCTGAACTGCGGAGGGGGCGCCAGCGGCGGCACTTCCTCGGCCGTCATCACGGGCGCCACCAGCACCGCCTCCCCGCCCTCCTCGGGGGGCGGGGGCAGCTGGGCTAGGGACACGGCGTTGCGGGTCAGCGCGCCCCTTCCGCCTTCCCCGTCCTTCCGGCCCATGGGGGCCTTGGCGATGTTGACGCCCAGCCGCTCCGCTGCCGACTGCCCGACCTTGGTGTCCCGCTTCAGCATGTAGCTGGCCGCTTGCTTCCTCGTGAGGGAGTTGTGTCTCTGCAGAGTGCCCGCAGGAGGTAGCGGGTTGGGAGCGAGTACTTTGATTGTTCCACCGGGCGTGCTGACTGTTGAGTAACTGCCGGCGATGTAGCCTCCACTTTTTATGGGATAGTTTGGTGGTGACGTTGTTATATTTTCGGAAGAACTGTTGAGGTGAGCAGGTTCTGTAGTAATAACATTATTAGAAGATTTTATTGTAACATTACTACTGAAGGAAACTTTTTCTTTTGTATTTTTTTGAACTGGTTCTGATTGTTTTTGTTCTTTTAAGTTTCTTTCTCTGAATACAAACTTGTCGGAATTCATTTTGATGCTGTGATCTAATTGATTACTAACATATTTTTTATTTTCTTGTGGCAGTTTGACCATTTTGATTTTCTCCTGTTCTTCTTGAGGCCCAGTAGTAAGTTCCTGATCAGAACTGACCCCCGAAGATGAGTTATCTCCATCATCGTTGCTTCCTTCGGGATCTCCGTTTCCCGGGTGACGTTCATCTCCACCCCCAGTATCTTTTTTTAGTAAAAAGTCATCAGGATATGACTTGGAGCTCTTGAGTTGAGTTCTAATTTTTTGAATTTCATCCACAGAAAAGGAATGGTGCATAGATCCCGACCCTGAACTGCTTCCGCTGAAAAAAAACATTAAATATGATTCAAGGAATTTTATTTTTATTTGTACGCTGCTTATCAATATAAAATGAGTCCAGAAATTATTTTGCATAACTTTATTTTGTTTTTTACTCTGTATATTAAAAGTATTACCTTGCATTACTATTGGCGCTAGTTTCAGCAACTATGTGGATTGCGTTGATATTTGTTGAAATTTCTTCATTAATTTGAATATCTTTCGCTAATCTTTGGGCATCACGTTCATCTTCAGACTCACTCATACTGTAGTCAGGTTCAGGAATAGGTGGTGGACCAGAACCAGTAGAGTTCTATAAATAAATAAAAAGTATATGATTAATGGGATATTCAAATAGGTTAAAATCATAACGGTATAAGTGACAATTTTTTTAAAATGGAGTTGAGTATGCAGTTTTGCAGCAATTTTTTAACTATCAATATCAAGAAAAAAATTATTGCCCCAGCTATGGGATTTTTGAAAAAGTAACATTTCAAATATTTAAAAAAAAAAAATTGTGTCAAACAGGTATAAGTAACAACATGACGCAACGCCTCAATTTGCAACTTTCGTTGATGGATATGTCTAATATTCTGGGCGATTTAGATGAAATCATACCGATAACACTAGTTTGACATCTGATCGTGATTATCCTGCTGGTGAATCAGTCAAGGATGAAGAAAATAATTTAAATGAAGGGAAATAATAATGTCCGTTTTACACATATAACCTCAAATTTTGTGCAAGATACAAAGCGACATAATAATATTATGTCACTTGGTATCATTTTCCTTTGCACATATTATGTCGCTTATTAACTTTTTAACTTAACTCAGTATAGTTTACAAAATAGGATAACCTGTCATGTAAGTTTTTAGTAATTTCAATATCAATAAACCAATAATGAAATATTAGATTACCTGTCGAGTAACAAACATCTTGTTGCTGATGCTAGAGTTACTGCGGTGTGGTTTGAAGGGCTGAGCATATTGGTTATTGGGGTCGTCTGCTGCTGGCATCTGATTGTTTGGCTGGAAAGTAGATCCACTTCCTGCGCGTAAACTCTGGGATTTACGCACCTGAAATAATATTTTTTTTCACACACTTCATGAACACAATGTATAAACATTGAAATATGTTTTCTTTTCTATGAATTTATAGAGTAAATGAGAGGGTAAATGAATATTTTTTATACTATTTCTTATGAACGGGTTATTACATAAGGAAAATTTTTGAATTTTAATGGTACAACCACCAAATATTTAAATTTCTGGGCTACTTTCAAATAGTCAGAAATAATTGTGCCAAAAAGCAGGAAACAAGTTGTGGAGGAGTGGTTTTCAGATAAATCGCTTATCTCCTTTCTGTAATGTTTAACAATATTGCATGGAAAGAGCACCCCATATGAATAAAGTGGGTAAATTTAGTATTACCGCCTTACACTTTATTTTCCTTGCTGTAACCACGGGACCGTGATCCAATCTCAGAAATTTACCTGTGTTTTACTAGGTAGCGTTCTACTTCTAAACGCCACCGAGTTGACATCCTGCGGTGAGGCATAGAGCTTGGCGCTGTCGGCCGGGCGGAAGGAGGACATGACGGGCTCCGGGGGGCCGGGCGAGGAGTCCCCCAGCCCGGAGCCGGGGTCCCCCGCGCTGCCCCCACTCCACAGCCACCAGCTGGCCCGTGGGAGGCGGCGGAGGGGGGTGGGACGGAGGGGGCAGGCACCCACTTCTGGAAGCTGGAAAATTTACATTGGTAAGACAGTGAAATATACATATTTTATTTTATTTAATTTTTATCTATTATTATTGGCAACATTTTTAACTTATAAGGCCAAATTTTTATACACAAGTAGGTAACTGGATAAAAAAATGATCAAAGGGTTTACGGTTTTTATAATTTTTTGTAATGAAGTTCTTGACGCTGTAACTCCTTAACGGTTTATGGTAATATTTATTTGTACCGCTTTTTATATGAAATGACTTCTTTTCTCTATGAATGATCTAAATTACCGAATATACTAAATTTTACATGACTAAATCATTAACATTAATAAATCACATTTAATGTAAAGCTTTGTTGAACAATGTAAAATATTATAAAGGTAAAAAAACAAACATAGTGATAACTAAGCATGTAAGACTATTTATTTTAAATTATTAGTTTCTAGGTGGATGTTTTAGCACTGCCAGATGGGGGTTAAAATGTAAACAAGGCTAGAAGTTACTTAGGCTTCCATGTGTAGTTCTTTATCTTTCTCAAAAATGATGCTTAAAAATTATATTTAATAAATTCTTAGGTAGACTAATTACACTGGTCTGCAATGAAATCCTCATTTGAATAAAAATATTATGAATTTGAAGAGTTTAGCATGCTTAATACACATTTTTTTTTTTATGATTGCTCAAATTGCTCGAAATTTTATGTGAATGTAGAAAAATAAAACAAAAATTACAAAACCATCGGTAGAATCTGTTTGGAAATCAGATACTTGACAAGGGAGATGCAATAATTTAAAGTTTGCATTTTGTAAAAATCGATATGCGATCGGTGAAGCTACCGATTACATTTCATAAAAAAACATACCTACGTTTTGCAAAAAAATAAGACATGTATAATTTTTTCTGCTTTATCTCTGATATTTACACTAAATCTATACAAATTATGCTTAGTAAAATGAGGACAAAAAAATTTTTTTTGCTGCAGACCAGTGCTATTTTTAAAAAGATCTTAATATAATATAAGCCAATAAACCACCCAGTGGAGAAAATAATATTATAAATATGCTGCTTACTATTTACATAACACCAGTATCTGAGATATATAATACATTAGAGTCTTGATAAATGAAGAATAAGTAAAAATGTAAAGCCTTCCACGTAATATATAAAAGTTACCATGAGTTTGTGAGTAGATAAGAGCAGTGACATCTTCTTGTGAGCGGCTCCCTTTATGTGGCGGGGCGAGGGGAACAGTTGGGGGCCGGCAGGCAAACAGGTCGGGCGTGCTGTGGAAATCTCTCCTCAACTCGCCCATTCCGGGCACCTGTGGACCCGTGAACCTCACTCGACTCCAACTCTGTAAAGCAAATTCATCAATAAAAATGATTTTTTTCATATAAATTAGTGGACTTGTCCAATTAAAAGAAAGGTTAAAATGTAACTATTATTTTATTTATAGATATAAAGATAATAAAATTTATAAAATGTGTGCCTACCTAATTTGCTCAAATATTTTTTTAATTTCTTATATTCTAGGTCTGCCGTCCTATTGTATACATTGAATCATTATATATAATGTTTTCTCCTAAGATTTAGCGAATTAGCTATTTAGAAGTTACACTGTGGTATTAAAACTTTTGAATTTGACTATATTATTTATTTATTTATTTATAGTGACTTACTTTCCCCTTTGATCTTTTCATTTCAGCTACACTAGCATATACTCGGGCTGAAGTTATTTTTGCTGGAGAATGTTGAGGTGATGTTAGACCATCTTGAATGCTGAAGTTGTCATCATAGTGTTATTGCCATACCTGTAAGATAAAATGTGAAAAAGTTGACATTGTTTTCAGTATATTGAAGAGAAAATATTTTTGTAGCCTGATTTAGATTCTGACAATGTGAAATGTTCATACAATAAAGGAATATTTTTTTCTCATACAATTTTTTTTGATAGCAGTACTTTAATTTTTCATACATGTATATAAATATATATATAGCTCTGTGGCCCTATCCCTATATCTTAAAAAATCCTTGATAAAAATGTGATATTGTCTGTGATTTAAACTGTGATGCATTTGTTGTCTTTGGAAAATTTAAATTAGGATCACAAATCTTTCAAAAATCAAAACAAAAGAAGGATTTTTCAAGATTGAAAAATGAATCGCAGTTCAATATATAAAGGTTATTTCCATTGATCCCAAACATGATGTTGACCTTGTTACAAGGATAGAATAAAGCTTGGTGTAAAATTAAATTACAATTATATTTAACATTATGACAAATAATTTAATTAAATCTCACCCTTGTGAATTATGCCTTTGTTGTCTCTGGAACATTTCTTCTAACTCTGTGGTGGTGATGCGGGAGGACTGCGGCCGTGCACGGATGGAAGCAGTTCGAGGAGCGCATGGAGTACCTCCTCCACTGCCCCCACCATTGCTCACCTCCCGCATGTTGGCTAACTGCTGGTGGATAGATTCTGCCGAAGATGACTTCGCAGTACCCAGCTGATCTGAATCATCTTTTTCACCACCATTTTCTGGAGAAAACAAAAAAACAGTTATAGTTCGGCCGTTCAGAGAATGCGTTCCTGACACCTATCAGTTAGTCACGACTAGTGATGGGCACAACATAACACTGAGTTCGTTACCGTTCCTCCAAAATGAACCGCCGCGTTATTTTAAAGATTTTTTTGCGTTTTAGATTGGCGGAATCATTTAAAATTTATATTTTAGTTATTTAAGTGGAAACCAAAAAAAGGTAATACTTATTAATATAATAAAATTGTTTTATTTATTCTCTGTTACAAAGTTACAATCTGTACTTTTATTTTTATGTGTTTAATTAAAGTTATCTTATGTATTATTTTCAAATTCTAAAAATGAAAAGCAAAACGTATTATTTTATAAAGTATAACTGTATAAGAACAGATTACGATACTTTTATTGCCTGTTATTGTTAGCGCAGACTACAAATATAAAGCGCTGACATAACCTTGTAATAGCGTTAATCTTGTATATCGTAAAATATTGTTTACCAAGTTATTTGACACTCAGTTTGGCCCAAAATTATAACATTCATTGATTATTGATATAATAATGTTCTTTTAATGCTCATCAATTGTTAAAACGGTAAACAACTTTTTAATCGTAACTGCACGCCATTACAAAGTTACGTCGTCAGTTCAATCACGAAGTGTCAGGAACGCATTCTTTCAACGGCCATACTATAGTATAATCCATAAAAATAATAATTAAAGAAAGACAGCTTGGAAATTCTCTCATTAATGAAATGAAAAGCAAAAAATTTCACATCAATCTACAAATTACTGTTTCTTTGTATGAAAATTCAACAGACAAGAGAAAAATTATCATCGAGGAAAAATCATTTAGGCCTCCACCTACAAGACTTAAATTGGCAATATAATATCCCAAGATATACATAGAATTTAGTGAGATGATTTCTTACTTTAAAAAGCAGCATATCTGCTTATTATTTTATTTACTTTCCATGTAAACACCTTTCTTTTTAGTTAAAGAAAAATGTTAAGACTAATATTGTACCCTGTACCTGCATATTATGAAGTTAGTAGATGCTACACATCTTATAAGGGGAGAATTTAATGTACAAAATATAAAACATTTAAATAGTAATACGAATATTACCCAGTCCAGCAACCATAGACTTGGCTCTCGCTTTCCCAACGCTGAGCGTGGTGCGCGGGTCGCGGCGGGGCGGCGCGGGGGCGGGCGAGCGCCCTCCTCCCTTGCGGGGCAGTGTGGCGTACTGGCGCGCAGCCTGCACCTGCGGCTGCGACAGCTGCGCCACGCTGCGGCTACTGGGCACACCCCCCGCCTGCCCCGCGCCTCCGTTCCACTGGGAGACGGATATAACCGTCATGGAAACTAGAGAGCCCGAGCCACGGATGAGATCCACAACGTGCTCATGTGACGCAGAGGAAACGTCTTCACCGTTTATCTGCAATGTAATTATTACGTAAATTAACAACATTTTCGTAATCTAAAAATATAATCTTATTTATTACCTATACACAAATTTCTATAATAAAATCAAATGATACGAGGCAAATCTGCAATAAGGCTCTACGTTTTTTATAAACATTTAATGCAAGCATTACCTGCTCTTTGTTGCTATAACTCTGCTTTAAAAGTTGGAAGCGGCATTTTCATATAAATTGTGTTTGCTGTTGTAACAAATTAAAGCATCGCATACCTGCCGTCTCTAAAAATTAGGTTTTTTTGTGCATTGTATACTATTTTAACCCCAATTGGGTTCTTCCCGATTTTTTATTAAAAAAAATTTATTGAAAAATTACAATATCAAGGGAATTTTTTTTTAATTTTTACAATGTCATATGAATTTTTTAGCGCGGTTTGAAATAGCGCTTTTTCAAATCGCTCGCAAAATCCTTCATTTGGTGCGCATGCGGTGTGACGTCACAGCAATATAGGCGCTCAATTCGTAATGAATTTCACACCTTTCATGGTAGACGGGTATGACGTCATTAACCAATAACGGGCGTTAAAAATCATTCGTATTTTCGTGTTTTTAAAACATAAATTTATAAATGAAAACAACATTTTTGATCATTGTGTTTTATATTGTTGGAATTGTAAAAATATACTTTAAATATTTATAACGTTTTTAAGAATATTCGTGTTATCGGGAAGAACCCTATTGATTTACAGTAAACATTTCACTACAAGTATAGAATTGTGGAGGCGGGGCAATTTTTCTCTCTTGGAAGAAAATTTAATTTGTTATTTCAGCACAAATTTAAAAAAATGTGGAGGGGTTAAACTTTTATTTCGGTTAAATTTATAGTTATAATTACAAAATAAAATTCCAGTGTATCTCAGTCACAAAAAATCTCTTGCAAATGCAGTATTCAGTGTTTAAAAAATAAAATAAAATACCCATGTTCTGTTAAAAAAAAACTCTTCTTAAAAGGGTAACTTACCGCCACTAAGAAATCTCCTTTCTTCAATCCCGCCATATCCGCTACTCCTCCTTGGTCCACATCATCTAGATATTGAAGCGCGGGACATCGTTCTGAAGGGGTGATCTCCATAAGAGGGGAAGATGCCTTTGCACCACGCAAAACAAAACCAAACCCTCTGCTCGCTCTATGTAATACTACTGTTCGATATTCCATGTTATTAACACTGAAACAACCATATTGAATTACAATTAAACTACATTAAACAAATAAAAGCCTCAAATTACCCTCGTGTAATGTCATTATAAGCCATTTAAATGCACTCTTTACAACTTACAATCATTACATTACATTTTATAATTCTTTTTAACCGTCTTATCATTCTCACACTTAAAATTATACAATATAGGTACTCATAAGTGGACAACAGTTCACTTTGTAATATCTATAATATTAATAGCGTAAAATGATAGTAGTGTACATCAGTGATACCTGCCGAAAAAATAAATCTCGGTGTTGTCTGCGGAAAAAATAATCTCCATCGGTTCTTAAGAGTAGGTACCTACTTACAATCATGCCATATTTGATTAATTAATAATACATATTAAATTAATCAATGGTTGGGAGTTTTAGGAGGTGTTTCATCACCTCCGTTTAAAACCCGGATAACTAAATGTCGGTTGTAATTTGCTACCAGATTTAAACGATATTTACAACGAACCCAATTAACCCCAGAAATAATGACAAATCTATCCTCCGATTAGCTGGTCAGCACTTTCGTCCGGCAACAGTGCAGCGGTGTTGTCAATGCTTTCAATATGTTTCCTTTTGCAAGCTAGAATCGAGTTTTATTATGTTTTTTTTAATATGATACCAATCCAATACAATATAAAAAATTGGATTAACATTGTAACATTTCCATTTTAAGCTATTTTCAACCCAATAAAAATTTGAGTTGAGTTGTCAAACGATCAAATACGACGCCATTTTTAAATACGTTTTACAAGGAGGGTGGGATAGAGAAAACTAATTTTACCGGACTACTTATCAAATACTGTAAAAATCCAACCCGGCAAAAATGTTTAAAGACATTTCGTTATTTTACTTATAATCGAGTTTTATTATTCATAAAAATGGAACAAAACCTCTGACTAAGTTTAGCGGCGGCGGCGTTTTTTTCAATGGGATTTACAATATTTTGGTGATAATCAGAGGTGATGAAATGGGGATTCTCCTCTGACTTAACTGCGATTTAGTGGGATTTACACATTTACGATAATCAGGTTCTAATTCTCAACGGAGGTGATAAGAAAGGGCATTAGCCAATCAACTAAAACGGTGGAACAACCAAAAATCGAGGCGCGGAAGCGCCGAAAAAATCCCCGCAGGGCTAGCATTTAACAGTCGGCGAAGCCGACTTGCTCCCTTCGTCCCGCCATTCGAGATATCGCTATTGTGTTGGAGTTGATGGCTGCTATGGGCATGTTGGATGGTGTTTGTCGTAGTCTAACTTCCTGGACACAATGTGGAGGGAATATCCCACACTGTGAGTTCCGTCCCGCTCCTCTAACCATTCCTTCTAAATGACCACAATCTGTGGTACCCGTTACTGAAAAATATTCCATTATTTTAAATTCAATAAAAATATTATAAGACAAGATAGAAGCTTGTATTCATTATTACATTAAAATATTAAAATAAAAGATGTTTATTTATGAAAATCAGGATACATTTGATTTAATTTTATTATGCTTGGTGTTATAATGATCTAAACTTAAGTTTATGGTCACTACACCGTAAAATTTGTCCCAGGAAAGCCTCTTAAAGGCTGAATTGATTTATTAAAACATTTCCTTTTGTTTCTAAAAATATTTGAGTTGTTGCTGTCTGTATTTTAATTTTGTACTGTTAATGTTCTATAATTCCTTGTATTAAGTTATTTATATTCGTATGATTCATTTACTAACAAAGTTCTAAGAGCTTACCTTCTATAATATCACCTTGACTAATCCTAAGATGTCCCTGTAGGCCGGAATCATAGTTTTCCAAGCAAACCACAGTGGCTCCAGGTAAGGCCAGGGAGCTTGTGGTTGTATCAGAGTTAGCAGTTCCCACACCACTAGAATCTGATATAATGTCGCTAGCATCACCGAGACTTTTGTCTGAAATTGAAAAACCCACAACTGCAATGTTATTAGAGGTTGGGCATTCTTTGAGGAAAATATTAAATACAAAAATGTGGGATGGATACTTTTTATTTTAATTTTAGAATGCTAGTTCATATTTAATTATTTAAAAATTAAATTTATTTTTAAATTCTAGACTATAAGCGCTATCATAAAATAGTGAACTTTAACAAAATAACAAATTTTTATTTTAAAGGGATGACTACTTAAACCTGATCTGCCTAATAAAGAGAAGCTATCTAGGTAGGTACGTAAATAATTAAAAAAGCTGGAAAGAAAAACAGCCAAAAATATAAAAATCCAGTAGTATAACAGTCAATAACAATAAGTTTAAATATAAAATGTCTAATAAAATGCACATAAACAGCATGCAGATTCATAAATGAATAAAAATGAACGAAGACACATGGTGATGGTTGCGATTCATTATCATCATCCTTAAGTATTATAAAACAGTCTGATTCAGAATTCAGATTTAAAAATCAACACCATAGATACATGATTACAACAGTGGCGTAGCAACAATATATTGTAAATTTTACCTAGTGACACATAAATGTTGCAGAGGAAGTAAGTAACGGGGAGGTAGGTTATGTTAGGTTAGGTACCTGTGACTATGCTGGCATTGTCTTCGTGGTGGCTGGCGTCCGACAGGCTGGAACTTGCAGAGCTGAAGGGGCGGTCGGATGGGCACGGGGAGGAGGAAGCGGCCCGCAGCATGTGTAGGGACCCCCCGGAGGCGAGTGAGGAGCGGTCTCCCGCCAGCCCCCAGCCCCAGCTGGCCCCCGATCGCCGCTTCGGGTTGTACCGCGGTGGGCCTCGGAACGGCACTGCAACGCGACGCCAAATGTCACTTGTCATGCACACTCCACAGTTACGTCACCAACGCATAATGCGTCGTCCATTCAACCATGACACACACACACACACACACACACCCACACCCTCAACCATCCCTACACTTACAAAAGACACTTAATTCGTTCATTTTTATTATTGTTATTTCTTTTTTGTGTCATATTGTAACTGTATGTGTCCAAAACCAAAATAAAACAAAATAACACACGAAGAAATCCTAGATCGGGGGTCTCATAACTTATGGATACTTTTTTCAACAATTTTTTTTAATTTTTTGGGTTGTTTTGTGTGTAAAGTTACTTTAAATACAGTGTCTAGCAAGGAAAAGTGTTGAGTGAACAAATAAAATAATATGCAGCATAATACGAGTCTATTCAAATTTAATGTTTCGGCTTATCTAATTTTCCTTCTCCAGATTCGCCTTACATTTAAGATTTTACTTCCTTTATTCATTACTTTGTTACAGAAAACTGTGATGTCATCATCCCACCAATGTAAAAGATTTAAGTTCTCATGATTATTTAAAAAATGGAAATTTAACAATGCACTTATTCTATATTATTTAATTTATTTGCAATTTTCTCAAATATTTACAATATGTTAATTAAGAAAAAGTTTTAAATGCTTTTTTAATGTTAATTTCACTTTCTAGTAGGTACACAAATTTAATTAAGTATTTTGAAATATTAATTTGGTGTGCAGTCAGATTAATGTTTCTGGTATATATCGACGGTCTCGATGAACAATGCCGAATCTACAACACATAAAAAATACTTTCTTTCGCTTATTTTAAATTGTCGACAAAGAAATAATACTGCCCAAATGCCAATAATTGAATTGCAGAGGAGAGACAAAACATGATACTTTTCCTTCTTTTGACTAGCCGACAATACATTTCGATAATATTGGAGATGAGCGGTATTTTTTATTTCTTCCAAAATTTAACCAATGTCAGTTGGCTTACTCCTTTGCCTCTGTGCGTGTCATCCAGCGGATATATAAGGAACTAAATATACAGACATGGGCGGAATTTGCGTCGGTATCGAGTTTAATAAAAAAGTTATTTTTGATCTGTATGTCGCTTTGGCGGTATTGTTTTTTGTTCGACGATATGCTTTTTCATGATTTTGAAGTATGTACATTAGTTTTTTAAATATTTTAGTAATGTAATGATTATTAAATACCAAATATGTAAATGAAATTTAAATAAAGACTCAAAAACTGTAAAACAAATTTAAAATTAGCCAAAAAAAAAAATTGTTTTTAATCAGATCCAACATTGTTCTTTGAGACTTTAATTTGTTAAAATCCTAAAAGTAAAAAAATGGCAGTTATTGAATTTTAATGTTAATGAATGGTGGCCCAGTGGTAGCGTCGCAGTCTCTGAGTATAGAGATCCCCGGTTCGAATACCCACTACGCCACGACTCGATTCCTATTTTCAAGCACAAGCCGCTTAGGTTTTATTGAAAACAGTATTTACAAATTGAAATATATGTGCAAATATCATAAGATTGTATAGATTTCTTTTAATATAAAAGAAGTTGATGCAAATGTTATCTTTCACCATTTTCTCGCTCTGTGTGTATGTAGGTACACATTTCATTTACTATATTTCAAAGAGCCATGTATAAATATGTAGGTAGTGAATAAATATTAAACTTTGGCATAAATTATATGAATCTTGATTACCCACATTTAGTTTGGAAATAATATAGAACATAATATTTATGGATTAATTATTATTATAGAGTACCAATAGTATGCGTTTGAAGCAAAAGTAATCGATAAGTTTATACAAAAATACAAATAAATATATTATGCAAGACGAGTGGAAAAAAGCGAGGTTACCTGAAAAAAAATGGCATAAAATATTATAAACTTAAGTAATAATTTGATATGATGTTAAAAAAATATATACCTAAATAAAAATATACATTAAAAATATACATAGCAATAATTAAAACAAAATATTTTTATATATAATTCCCATAACCTATTAATGATACAATAATAAAGGGTAACTGATTTATTAAATCAGTAATTTTATTTCTAAAGTTTCAACAATTTGAAAAATATATTTGAAAAGCTCTGTCTGATTTAAATAGTTTTTTTTCATCTAGCTACATTAGATTGAATTGTTTAAATAACATGAGTATTCATGTTTAAATTTAAGATCAGCTATATAACGTTTTTTAGATTTTAAATATGTATACTCATACAACAAATACAAAAAGTCTTCCAAATATCATTATTATCCATAGAAACTATTTATAATATTTAATCCTAAAATAAATGTTATAATGTTAAAAGTTATAATAAATAAATAATGACGTAACTTAAATAATTTTATTATACCTGTAATTTATTTAAACCATACATAAAATACATATAAATAATATAACTGGTAAATTTTATAGATAAACCTTAAGTTTACTTTTATTCCTCTGAAGGGAAATCCTTTGGTTGGATACTTGATTAAAATCCGTTAAAAGTAGTTATAATATACAACCATCACCATTATTCAGAATGATAACATTGGAAGCAATAGAAACTAATAAACAAACTAAGCCAAGATGAATAAAGGATTAAAATGAAACAATAATATGAATGCCATGCATAAACATTAGAAATAAATAATTTCACAATATGTCATACTTGGAACAGTTCCCTAACAATAATTATTAGTTTCACAAAACATAACTTAGAGCAAATTATTTTATATTGGTTGTGTGCTTTAAAGCACAGTTTAATGCCCAACGCACACTAGTAACCTGATTAAAATCCATATCGGTGCAACTAACAAAGCTGCTGGCTGAACATTTCTTTTTTGATAAAATAACGTTAAGAAAATATACTGCTTGAACTGGCAAAACTGTGATCACAGTGGCTATCTTGCTGATGAAGCATGATGATCGATGAAATGCCCATTTTACATCTAGTCTTAGCCTGGTTTCAGAAGTGCACGTCAGGCATCAATGTAAACATATTGCCATGCAATAAACATTTATACATAATATGCTACAAATATTTAGCATGCTCTAATAGCAAGAGCATTCCAAATATATCAATAATAATTACAAGAGATTCACTCACCAACATCATCAGGTTTGTAGTTCTTAATAACTTCGGCTAATTCCATGTTACCAGCGATGACTGCCACTTGGTAGGCAGTTTGGTTGGCAAAGTTCAAAGCTTCACGGTCACACCCCCGGAAGAGAAGTTGCCTCGCACAGGAGTCTTGACCGTTGACAGCGCACACACGTGGAGGGGTGTGTTGCCAGATGCATTCCGGCCATTCATATCAGCTCCGTAAAATAACAAATGGTCTAAATGTTGAATTAAACCATTTCGACAAGCCTGAAAATAGCAAAGGGGTTTCGATTTCTTTATCTTTGAATTCCCGCATTAAAAGACTGCTTTATAAAAATTTACTTGTGGTTATAAATTTGCAAAACAGTATCAGAGAAAAGTGTATTATTTTCTTTACTCATTCAAGAACTGCACTGATTGAAATTGTTATATTATTGATCAACCACCTTGAGTTTAAGCACTCTTGTTTGCATGGTTATCTGCTGTCTGTTTTTATTACTTTAACTGATCCTTTCTGTGTCTATGATGATGCGAAATAAATCATTATTATTTATCAAAAAACTAAAATACTTTCGTGTGATTTTTATTACCTGATGTACTTCCTGCCATCCTTGTAAATCTTGGGCACCTATGGTAGCGTGGTCATGAAGAAGGCTCTCACATAAGAGGGGATCAGTCTTATTGGTTACCGACAGATACAGGGGTGTTAGGCCCTTTCCATCCTTATAATTAGGTGATGCACCAAGCTCAAGAAGAGTCTTGACAGAGTCCAGAGAGTTCTTCTCCACGGCTCGGTGCATGGCAGTGCTTCCATCTTTAGTGCGGTAGTCCAGTAATGCTCCTCCATTCACTAGAGCTATGAGAATTTTCGCAGATTTCTTTTGTGTAGCCGCCATTGTTAATGGTGTTTCTGAAAACAGAATATATCTCATAATATGAAAAGTACTAAGAACATAAGTTTAATCGAGTTTTTTTAAACTTTGTTTACCAATTAAATCAAATTTTGAGCATGTCCAAATCTTTGTTGACAAATACTTTCAAATAATTTCATAACCTGAGGATAAGAAAATCGGAAAATGTTTTTTCAAGACATGAAGAGAATATACCCTGGCATTTGTATTATTTTATTTACCTCCTGTATCCTGACAATGGAAGTTAGGGTCCAGCCCCTTGGAGCACATTTTGGTGATTTTCTCCACCTGTCCGTGGTTGACATAGTCTATAAACCGCCTTAGATTGGTCTTGGTATGCACTGCTTTAAGTTGCTTCTCATCTAATTTCAACATTTTGTACACTCTTCGCTTGTATTTTAACTGAAAGAAAATTCTAAATCAGTGATATCCAGGATACAAAGGGAATAAGAATTGTATTGCTGGATAGCATCAATGCATCCCCATTCAATATAAAATATTGTTGGATTGATCCCGGGGTCTTGAATTTTACAAGCGTTATGATAAATTACTTTAACTGAAGTTAAAAGATTAAAATGAAATACATAAATGATTCAGCTTTCTGATAATATATTTTTGGAGTGCATATAAAAGCTTGTGAATATAATGTTAACATCAAACAAATATTACTTGTTGAAATGAAACAATTTATAATATGTCATAATTAGTATATACGGGGATAAATGATTTGAGAAATATTACCTCTAAATAGCCCACAGATCCATTCAAGGGATAATCTCCCAACCTTCGTTCTTCATCCAGAAATTTTCCCGCCTTCCCATTTGCTGGTGGGCAGAAAAGTCCATAGTTGAAGCTTTCCTTCAGCTCCTATTGAAATAAAATATTAAATTAGCACAATAGATTAGGAATAATTTAAGTTGCAGCTTGCAAGTTTGAATGATGCTTTAAAAAAATGCATAATTATTACCATAATTAATAATTTTATCAAAATAAAATAACAGCCAAAAAGTCAATTTTTTTAAATTTGATAACAAAGCATTTCTTCAAAAATTCTTATGGATATGGATATTTTTTATTGTAATAAATAGTATTTAAAAAAAAAAATATATGGGTAAGGATAAGTTTTGTTTGGTATGATGATATACATCATATGTTTTCTTTGTGGCTAGAGCTCATTGTTATCAGTGAAATTAAAGCTATATTTTGGCTATAATTTAAATTAAAGCTTTTCTAGCTTTTAGAAACATAATTCAACATTTTTATAAAAAATATAAGAAATAATGAATCTTGTTAAATGTAGCAATAATTTTCTGAGAAGTAATCGCAGTTTTATCTTCTAAGTCTACATTTAAAAAAAAACTTTTTTTATTACTTTTTCAATAAAAATATCAGAAACTTAATTTTGTATGCTTTTTCTATCAATTTTTAATCGTCTTAATGCGATATTGGTCTTTTAACCCTACTAGGACTTAATCGGGTCATAAAAAGATAACGGTAATATTATTGCTACATATTCATCGTGCAGAGGTAGGTTCAGTCATAAATAGGGCTTGAAGATGCAAAAAATTCATTTTCTCACACAGCTGCATTTTACGCAATAAACTACATGTGTGATTAAAAGTTTTTATTTCAGTTTACATATTCATGAGACGTATGTATGTGAGTGCCACATGCATAATATTACTATTATAGCTTATATTGTGTGGGAGTAGCTTTCGTAATAACGGCGACACGCGGAAATGGTAAAATCTGCGAGCAATTATACCAGACTTGGTAAAAATGACAAGTCACGTCTTGGAATATAATCTAGTTCAACTATAATAAGAATACGTAATAAATGCAATAGGTGTACATAATACCCATAATCATAATTCTACTGATCAAAGATAAGTAAGCTTTATTAAATTCAGAAGTTAATTATGTTAGTGAATATATATACATTATACACGGGTACACCTAGCAGAGAATTGCCTTCACAGAATAGAAAATCGATTTTTTCGCCGCGAGATTTCCGTATTTACTTGTTTAGATGATTATAAGCTGCTGCTAGTAATTTAATTTTCTCATTGCTTGCGCCAAGCCAAGCATTTTAATTTTAAAAAGTAATTTATTGAAAATATATTAAATCAGTTTACACCTAAAATATCAATAACTATTTTGTATCAAAAAAATATTTATGTAATGTTTATCTTGTTTAAACTAACCAGGAAAAAACTGGGGCCTCATGCATGGTGATACAAAACATGCTAACCATTTTCAAATTGCGGAAAATATTTTAAATAAGTATCTATACATACATATTAGAAAAAAGTGGGCGGTGAAATTCATAAAAACGAGCGATGTAGGATATTCGAGGAAAAAGCATCTGTTAGGAAAATTCACCATTTACCTACATTATAAATAGCAAAATCCTCCAACCTAAAAATAATATAAATATATAAACACTGACTTACACAAGAATACAAGTAAAATACCAAATCGATAACTTTACAATTCTGCCGTTTTATTACTTAATTATGTCTTTATCTACAATTTTCATCAGAATAATCCTTGGAGAGTACAATAATAATTATTGATAATGATATATTATAAATATATAGTTTATTAAAGCAAATAATATTGCAATATACAGCTGATAATATTATGAAGTGTGTTTGAATAACTCACTTCACACAACATCACATTGTAAGAGTTTCCAAAATATTAAATAATAATAGGTATTATGAGACAATTTTACATTTATAATTGAAACAACATACACCACATCATTGTTAATTTATTTATTGACATAAAGAAAACCATTTATGCAAACAAGATACCCAGGATTTTTGAAAAGGTTATATCAATTATACAGAGTGGCCAGTCACTTGAGGTGAACATTTTTTAGATTCCTCACATTCAGGGTATTCAAATATACTACATGTATGTTGCCCGACTTTTGTAGTTTTCGAGTTGATTTTTTAAATTTTTTTATGGAGAATTTTATTTATTTTTAGAATCTAAAAAAAAAATTGTACCTCAAGTGACTGGCCACCCTGTATAATAAAGTGCATTCAATGCTCACAAATTCTAAATAAATGTTGACTAAATGGCAAATTCTATATCTTGTGTTGATTTTTACAAATTTTATATTATATGAAAATTGGTCACTTATTGAAATAAAAAAGAAAATTGTAAACTATTTATAAAACGTCTATTTTCGCTATTACGAGTATATAGATTACCCAAACATCTTTTTTGTACCAAATCCATTAGATTCTTCTCCCTTAGAAAACAATATCGGTAAACTAACGAACTAACGAACGTTCTGTGTTGATTTTCGTCATTCATAAATTAATTACGATACACTTATTATTTTTTATTGTATGTTTCGTTGTGGTTAGGTTTTCTCCTCCATGTAAATTAGGTAAATTTATCGTGGAAGGAAACCAAGACGGCGCGGCGGCTACCGACCAATATCTCGTATAATGTGGCAAATGGAAGCAATCATTTGTGGACCCGACCGACAGAGAAGTCTAGTTGTGTGACGGTAATGTAAACAGTTATTAGATTAATGATAAACATAAGATTGATAATGGTCAATACTGGATCCGACACACCGCATCTGTCACATTCATGTCCTGCTGGTTTCCTTCATGAGATCGGTTAATTTCCTGTGTTTTCCTGAGGTGAATACAGCGTTTTAGTGAAAATTCATCCTATGATGTATCACATAAATGCTTATCGATTCGATGTAATGCTTTGAAATGACCAAATATCCAAAGAATAAATTGTGGATTATAAAATTCTTTGCAAATATCAAATTCATATTTCTAATAAGTAGAGAGTTTTTAAAATTAAAAAAATATTATGAATTTCCATCCTATTTTATTTGATAACTATCACCTCAAACGAATAATGTCTTAGTTTTAGATATCCTGTGTAAAATTTTCATGATTTTGAGAATGCCTTTGAAGTCAGACTACTGAATAACTGAATGAACACGAAAGATATTATGGATCAAACCAAATTCATGCCTCATGTTCAACTTTGTCACCAGAATACTGTTTTATTGATTTAGTATTCCTACATCCACGGAGGAAAAGGAGCTTATGCGCATATTTGTATGTAGGTGAAGTTAGTAAAAAATACAAGTTTGTGGAAGGTTTGAGTTCATATGAGAAACTTAATATGGCAGGTAAGCTTCCTGAAGCTTTATGTCTTTATGTATCTAAGTAGACTTATTCAACCTGTTGGGTTGGTTATAAAACTTCGTATTCAACTTTGCAATATATTTGATGTAAGAGTAAAAGTGCATTTAGGCATCCTCTAGTGTCTAGTAGAAACATTGGAATTCATAGAACTTTTACCTCTAAACTATACAAACAAAACGAAATTAATAAAATTTAGCAGTCATTGTCATCAAATTTATACTCATAGTAGGTATTTACAACAATGCATAATATATGAAACATATAGTTACACTATTTTTATGATAATTGGATCGTGGTACCGTGATTGTATTGTGAACTCAGGATCAGTGCCCAGTTACGTCAATTATCAAATAAAATTAAGTATTTATGATAATTATTTAATACCGATAATATAAATCTAATTACAGTTGTAAATTAATAATGGGTAATATTTATATTTTTGCCATGTTCAAGTATATTTTATATTGCCAGATTCATTTGACCGCTATAAAAAACCCTGAACAATAATGTAATTTATTGGAGTGTCGCCATTTTGTTAATTTCATGCATGAAATTACATTCTACGAGTATTAACTTGACACAAATAATATCGATTTATTTCGTGCATTAATGATAATAAAATCATGTATTGTTACAGAAACCCGTATCATTCACGTTCTACGTATGTATACATATATGCAAGGTAGTTTAAAAAATATCATATTGATCGTGTGATTCTCATATGTAATAATAATATTACGCGTGTTTCTCATTGCATTTTCTATTGAAAACATCTTTTACTGTGGGAATGCCTGACATGTGAGAATATCCATCATGATGTATGTAAATAAGTAGACTTTGTCTTATTAGATCACGTGTACCTATGGATGTTGAAACAATGGCAGAATTTCTTCACGTTATTATGGGTGATGTACTTATACTAAACTTGTGACTAAATAGTTCCTTCTATGTGCATCTTGAGACATAAGTCCGTAATACACATATTGTAAGGTAACCTTGATATAACAATGCGATAAATTGTTGTGACAAATTATTGTTGTGCGTGAAAACGTGATCTTTGTAAATTGTGGAACATAAAAACATAACGAAGCTATTTATCACTAGCAGGATGAGTAGAGCTCAGGTTATTTAGTCAAACGTTATGACTCTATTCTCACCTTCTTCATAATTAAGTTGGATATTGTACACAAAATGTACATAGTTACCTAAGCTTACGAAATATTAAGCATACTATATATATTATATCTTAATGTGATATAACCATTTGCATCCCTGTGATTAATGTTTTCTGATTGCCTGAGAACGCTAAGTCACCTAACCTAACCTACGAAATATTAAGCATAATAATGTATATATCCCGATGTGATATAACCATTTATCTATACTAAAAATATGTGGCTTTATATGAAAAAAAGTTTGTTTAGGAATTTGGCAAAATTAAAAATTGCGAAAAGGCTGCCGTGGAGATTTTTCAATAAATCCAGAGGTATTCGCAATATCAACATAGTTATTCTCATTGGGATTCCTTCGCCCAGGAAAATTTATTGGCTTTCCGGCAACGTGAATTATGACGTAAAGTGTAGAGAATAATTCCAGGATAACGACGAAAGCTACGACTCAAATCAATTGTGGCTAAAGGGAAAAATTAGATAATTTTGTGATCACAAATAGACGAAATCAACGAGCAACGTTTCACGGGAGCCAAATCATAATAGTTGAATTTCGGATATCCTGCTTCCAGTAGTTCCCGCTAATGGATTTAAATAAAATGATTATGCGAACGATAAGCGGTAAGCGGTATGTTAATAAATAAGGGGGACTGTTTAGCGGTACGTGGGTACCTGCCCAAAACCATTTAAATGCAAGATGGAAATGGCTCACAATTTTCCGATTTGAAAATGTTTAAGTGTGTAAAATGGTTTGAATTTTTTTTATTGAAAAACAGAATACCTACCTATTTTCGGTTTATACTACAATTTACCCAAGACTTACAACTTTTTTTACTTGTATTTACTGGAAATTAATTTGGGAACAAAGTGACAAAAGTATTTAAAATGAAATTGAAAATAGGTTTAGAAAAAAAACGTTTAACGCAAAAAAACGGAGGTCGCCTTAAATACCTGACTATTTTAAAAATGAGAAAATTTTTTATTTGACTTGCATTTATCGAAATACATCACATATCTGGATCATTCATATTTCGCATCAAGTTTCCAAAAGACATTTATAATTTATTAAGTGTAAATTATACGTGTGTAATATTGTTTGTTGCATAAAGACATAGAGGTATCCGCAAAATAAATTATTCGAGATACGAATGGGTATTTAAGTTTCGCTGCAAGTTGTTAAAAAATATGTGTATACTAAGATACAGAAAAATAACAGTGCGTTTGGAATGCCTAAAGATTTATATTATTTATGAACAAAAAATATAATTTTATTTATACAATTTAAAAGTAATAAAAAATTCGCATATGTACCTACTATGCATGGATTGCGCATTATGTAATTTACATGAAGTGATTGCTTTGGAAATTAAACCATAAATTCCTTTTAACGAGTATGGCAGAACACTTTATTGCTAGAATTTATCGTTTCAGTAGAGAATTCAATTTATTATAGAAACAAATAACTAAAAAACAGCTTTACTGATAAATCATAATCCCTTCCGTTTTTACTTTGAGGACATTGTTGTATGCGATATATTATGATACAAAAATTGTGGATTACAAAAAACAAATAAGACGATTTTCGAAGACGTATTCATATAAATATACCTAACCAACGAGAAAGTTTGTCACCATGCGATGAAACGCATTTCGTATTTTATTTCAAAATAAATAGATAGATACTTATGCATAATAATTCACCCTTTACACATTTAGAGGCAGCAGAAATTTTAAGGGCTGATTAGCTAGGAGTAAAATAAATCTAGAATCAACTTATTGGTTAAGAAATATGCAGTAAATGGATGTAAAATGCTTTTAAATACCAGTTTATGGTGAAATTATTGTTTAGCCATACTCAATCACGGTATGGAACAGGGTTCATATTGATTTTGGAAGTTCAAGTAGTGGCTTTTATGTACTGTTAATATCGTCATTATGTGTAAACGTTTTGATATAATAAAACCTGTCTCGTTTCTCAATATCTTTGGCAGTTGCGAAGAATGGTAGTTCCCAAAATCCAGGAACGTGTTTAACATAATGGTCTCTTGTGGGAAAATATTACAACTGTGGACAGCCGAATTGGGCATTTAAATATGCATTTAACTACTCAAATCGTTAAAGTCATTGCCCTTCTACAGCAAAATGCCAAGAAATATGTATTTGCATATCGAAAGTCAATAAAAACTTTTTGTTTTAAATCGGAAAAAAAGTTAGTAAAATGAAATATCTCTAGAAATATGCGTTGATTTTAATCGTTCATGGTGTTATTCGCGCATTTCACTAAATTTTGTTGGCATCCACAGCATATCTTGCATATATCTACTAAAAACATTCATTCTGGTACTATTTACAACCAAGACATAAGACATGACTCGTAACGTTATAACAGGTCACTTCTCATAACTTGTAATCATATTAATTTTTTAAAATTTTATTCATTTTATTATATATATTTTTTCTCGGCGCCAAATTCTTTTAGTTTCCTAGAAACGTTATCTTGAAAATTTCAATTGTTAAAAATTTAATTTTCTTCGTAATCTTTTCGCAATTTCCACCGCGTGTATCTTGTTGGTGATAATTTTATCTATTAGAAATTATTGTACATTGATACTGCTTTGTAATTCAATATCTGGATAATGACTGCGAACAAAACCGATTAAAACCAACCATAACGTGTGCAATGTGTGGTCGCTGTATTGATTTAAGCGTGGTGCATACTAAGTCTCCTTTCACACGTACCACGTACAAAATTCGCGGAACACTCGTAAATAACAAATTAGTATTTTTAATGAACTCTATACTATAAAGACTACTGTTTTTGTGGATTATTCGTCGAATTGTGTGCCGTTCACATAATTTTTACAATCTTCGGGCGAGGTGCGCTTTATAGAGTTCATTAGTAATACTAATCAGTTTCTCACGGTTGAGTTCTGCGATTCTCGTAAACGGCATGTAGGTGTGAAATGAGCATAAGCTTACATAAATTATTACAAAATTATCAAACGATTAATGTGTTATAAACAACGTTTTGAGTGTGTCCAAATACTTGTAGATAAAAACTGGATTTCACCCATTTGTAGATTAATGTGTTGTTTCGTATGCTTGTAAAGTGTGAATAGCACACATATTTCGGTAAATTTCAATAAACGTACTTTTATATTTAATATACTCATATCGATTGATGGGTTCATAATTAAGCAAAAGAATTTTCCTACGTAGCTAGCTGCAGATACGTAAAAACCTTGATTTATTTTCATTGGTTAGATATTATACACATAGTAAAAAGTGTAAAAACATCGTTTTTTAAGATCCTGAAAGACGCTCCGATGCGATGTTTAGTGCATACTACTGATATAAAATTCTAGCATTACGGCTTGAACTATGACTAACCCAACTCAGAGATTTTTAGGCAAAAAAGTATGAATCCAACCATAATAAAACAGTTTTAGCCTCTCCCATACCTGTATTTAAAAAGTTTAGTTTGTTTTATTGCACAGATATAAATAATGCATTTTATTTTACACACCCAATGCATAATTGCATAAAACCTAGATATACATATTGTATCGTGTATCATGTTCGTTTTGTATTCCCTTTTATACAATGTATATGTTTTATACATAGATGTTCTGGACATCTTTCTGTGTGGTTTGTATGTACACAAGATACGCTATGCATTCAAATGTTTAATTAATTATTCAAGATGGCGAAGGTTCTTTAATCGGAATGTTAATTTAGCGCCGAGAAACGCCCTGCCTGCGCAGAGATGGATGTATAGATTAGTGAGATTCCCACAGATTATCTGAAATCACGGAAGATAAAATAACTAAGCATTAGAGCCATAAAATCAATTATGGAAATGTCCTGGGACTCTGATGTTCGATTGTGGCGATTGTCAGGTACGATATTCTTCACATTCTGATGTCAAAAAACATAAATATTGTCGTACTAGTTAGAGAAATGTAATTTTTTAATAAAGTTATGGAGTCAAGAAAAATTTCCCACTAAATGTTGACGTATTAATTAAAGCATAAATGTTTTCAACTTTAAACAATATAAAGCTCGTAGGATTCACTGTGTTTTCGCGTCATCAAAATAATAAAATAATGAAAATAAATCCCTTCTAGTTAGAACGGTATAATAAAATATTTTGGTTCCTCAGTAAAATAAAGTTAGTTACGACGCCGAAGGCTGTTCCCATTACACAAAAGGACAAATTAGACAGAAACTTGTGCGAGACAGTTTTTCTATCATTTTATAGTACTAAACATTTACTTTATGAAGATTACAAAAACCTTCGTGTGCTCCATATAATGTTATACAATCTCGGAACAAGGCAACAGTACCACACAATATTGGATTATATTAAAATAAAACACATTTAATCAAGTAAATAGACCGAGTTACATAAAAGAGCTATTACATAATTTGAGTATGTATGCACCTTGTAGTATTTACAATTTTTTTTATTAAATTAACTTTTTTATAGTCACCATACTTTTTTTTTCCGCTCTGGACGTTCATGCAATACATATATTAAATAATGAGAAATAAAAA
This sequence comes from Micrasema minimum, assembly GCA_022494985.1. Classification (NCBI taxonomy): domain Eukaryota; kingdom Metazoa; phylum Arthropoda; class Insecta; order Trichoptera; family Brachycentridae; genus Micrasema; species Micrasema minimum. The sequence continues at coordinate 42,796 of JAGVSP010000020.1, read as the reverse complement.
TTTCACGAATTAAAAAATCATTAGTGACGTCAGGAGCTCAATGCCCTGACCACTGACAACCTCTAAAGAATATAAGGGATGGAAAAAGTACACAGATACGTAGCATGTACCATGATGCCAATTTTTAAAGTATCAACAATATTATTTTCCCCGTAGCAGCTTCATAATAATATTTGAGTATTTTGTTTATTTCAATGTGCAAATTGTTCAGTAAAAATATCAATCAACACCCTCCCTCGCGCCTCAATTAGCACGGCCATCTAAAGTCCAGGTCTCTGCCTACGAAATTCCGCTAATAATGTTATTCAAGTCTCCTGTACCCAGTACTTGTAGCCCGCGGCCTTTGTCCCTCTTGAAGTGACAAAATTAACAAGCGTATTAAGTCCCAGAGGTGTACTTTAATGGCAGAATCTAACAGGAAGTTTGTGTAGTATATTATTATTCCAGTCCTATGTCTCCCTCACAGCGTACAAAAGGTAATAAAGCACGGCACGAGCTGGATACGATACGCAGCCTTCGTGTAGAAACACCTTTATCTTTTAAACTTGATTCACTCAAACACGATTCTATGACAATTTCATAGTACCTACCATCGAAATAAGAATACTTATTCGGTGGTACCTACCTATCAACTTATTTAAATCACGTGAAAATGCAATTCTGAGTCTATAAAATTCCTTGAGTGAAGTATTGAAAGGCATTTTGAGTGTGTCCTAATCCTTGCATGCAAACAATATTATATTATTTCAATATTCAATTTCAAACGTCTCTGTAATAATTAATCTACGGAGCCCGCCATGGAGTTTGAAAAAAAATTACATTAAACTTTCCAGGGTTTGTCTACAAAGTGCCGTAGTTTGAACAGAGGTAATGACATGACATGACGTCAAAATACAACCTTTTTACGTCAATTTTATAGCATTACCAACCAATCAAAAATATAGATTTGAGGATTGTGAAGCATTGCTTTATTTTTGTAAACGTATCAAGTTGATCAATTAAATGTTAAAGGCACTAATTTCGTATTTTTCGCAATCGATTGGTGCAGATTCTATTGTGCGTTTTAAAACATAACAAGTTTTTAATATTCGGGTAACATTATTCATATAATGTTTTAGAAAAACATGCTATAATTTGCTCTGATATGGTGTAAAGTGGCGTGTTTAACTTAATATATATAATGCATTATAAATGTATGACGCATTCAAGGGTAAACGAGTATAGCAACCAAGAATCAATATTTTTACACAAAGTACAAATAAAGCACCCCTTTAAAGATATGTTGTTATTGCCAAGGGGTGCATTATTGTATTGATCAAATTCTGGTCAAAACATTTCCTGCCGAGAGCGAAAAGCACCATAATTTAATTTATTTGGTTTACATGGTATAGAATTTACAAACGTTTCAAAGTGATGTTCAGAAAGCATTTTAAATTTTGTTGCAACTTTCGAATAGTACCTAGTACCTATGCTTGGTAAAACTTACATGGTTGAATCATTTTAGTTACCCTTAATAGTTAAATCGTCAGTAAAGTAAGGTAGGCACGCAACATTCCTAGCCTCCACTTATCTATCACGCGTACGAGCAACATAGTCCCAATTTACTCCATAAACTGTAATTTAGAATACGGGAAATAGATAGCTACTGAATGTAACACATCTCTGCGTTTAACAAAATGATTACTTATATTGACCCGATGTCGGTAAGTCGGTATGTGAACGCTAATAACTAATAACACTAAGTATAACGCCGCCGCCGCTAACCGAGGCGAGGTAAGAATACAGGAAGTGAAGTGCATAATTTGTAGAAAAGTATACCACGAAAATGAATCAACCAACCTTTATTACATATCTAGAATGACCACAGGCTATACAAGATTTTACACTCATTGTTATATATTTCTCATTCGAGTTACGCAACATCCAAACGAATTTGTTGTAACAATGGCCGTATTGAAAAGGATACATTCACATCTGTAAATTTTTATTACGTGCAATGAATTATTTCCATCGACAGCGCTACAAGTCAATTATATTATACGTTAAATAATACTATTTTGCGGTAAAAACTATGAGATTCAATAGGTGCTACAATCATTATTGATTGAATACTCTCTTTTTTCGCAACAGTCTTCTAATTTGATTTCGTGTTTTACGAAAATGTATTCGCTTTATCTGATTTTCAAATGTTCAAAAATGAATATAGTAAATTAAATTGATTCGGGAATAAAAGCGGAACATAATCGAGATTTCATCGAAATATCATTCGTATTTTGTCTACTGGGCAGGGTGATTATTCAAATTTGATTGGATTTCTGAAAAACCGTGCATTTATCAACATATTTGCATATTTGAAAGATGGAAAAAGTTATGAATCTCTATGGCTTTTAATGATAAATGATTTTCACTAAACGAATGGATGGTGATTTTGAGGTTAAGAACAAAATTTGTTTGATTTCATGCAACTTATATGGGTAATTTTAATTTTGCTTATAAATCTATATTAACATGAGAAAAACGACTAGAAAAATTCACTGACGAGACAAAATAGTTAATTTTACTAAACATTTTTACTACAATTAAAAATATATTTTGTTAAGATTTAAATAATGAAAAAAATCACATTTTGTCTCAATATTATATTACACACCGGAATTAAAAGATTAACTAGGATACTATTCTTATAAAATATTGCAAATAGTGTTTCACGAGCTTAAAGCTTTCCAATATAGTAGGTACTACCCGTATTATATAATAAATATAATATATTAGAGTGCTTAAATATTATGTATAATTCAAAACAGCCTTAAATTAGGAATCATGATCGGTGTAAATTGATGCAAATAATGGTAATAAAAAAATAGGTACAGGTAAAATAATCAGCATTCAAATAATAATTATAATAAAAATATACATGAATACAGAATATAGAATGCGTGCTAGCGTGTGTGATGCAATACTTAGGCTGAACTTGTACTGAAAACTGAACTTCTAAACGCTGAAATTCGTCGATAAAAAAATATTAGAAAATATTATATCTACCAGTTCAAAAATTATGTAAATAAGGAATAGTTACCAATCTAAAGGTTCTAGAATTAAAAAAAAGTTGAAGTTTTTAACAAAATTAAATGTGTAATGTAATTATTTTGAGTTTAATGAAGATAGACAAAGGAAAGGATTTTAAAACAAAAGTTTGTTTAAGTGTTTTCTGCAAAAATATATTCCAAAATGGTTGTTTATTGCAGTTGAGACATTACAGCCTGAAATGACTACTTATGTTATTAAAGGTTATATTTTAATACAGATGTTACACAATTCAAAGGTATGTAGATTTAAAAAATTAAAGATTTTCTAAATTTAACTAATATCAAACATCTCCTTATTATTATAAAATGCTAAAATCGAAATTCATTCATTAGAACCGACTCTCAATTAATATTTTTTAAATTTAAAAAAGGTCTTTAACTACGTGTCTATTGGAGTTGATTTGATTGAATAATAATTACAATTTACAATGTAATAAAGCATATCAAAATAATGATTAAAAACATGATTAATTTCAGTGTCGTTTTCAGCATTTTAAGAGTCAGTTTTCAGTGCATGTTCGCACTTTTTACATCGGACTACCCTGTACCAAGTTGCCACCTGTGAGGTTGTGACGTAAGAGGGGTGGTTAGTAACGGGTTCAAGGTTGCCGGGGTCACCATGTCGTCATGGGCACCACAGCGGCAGCAATAAGCGGCGAATACACAACAAAAGCGTTGAACAAAATAATAAAAGCACAACTTAATACATAATAATACAAGTACATGAAAATAAAAATTATTAATGCTAAAATGTTGCTATTACGCTAAAAAAAATAAAGATAGGTTACTAGAATTTAACAGCATCTTCGCTTAGTTTGGTTGATAATAAGGTATTACTGGACTGTCTTTTTGACAACAAATTATAATCAATTCAGATAAAATGATGTTTGCAATCTAATACATATTTCAAACTAGATACTTCTTCTACTTTCCCTTATCCGCACCAAATGGTGCATAGGAACTGCATTTTATATATACATCATTACAATAACTTGCTGATGCTGTCTGTCCAATTTTAACGAGAATTTGCGTATGAAAATGTCAAGTAATGATCTGTTACTATGTCCGTTTTGATTTAGTGCTAGTAGCTCATTTGGTACCCTTTCTGTGATATACTAAGTTGAAAGTTTCTTAAATCGACCCCCTTCACCAACATTGGTAAACTTATTAAGGTAAAGTTTAAAAAAACTAATAAAAACAATATGCGTAGAATGTCAGGAATTTATAGTCGGTTTTGTAGCATTTGATAACAAATAGTGACAGATTTGTTACAATTATTTATCCAAAATTTGATATGGTACCGAAGTGTCAATTTTGTTACATTTGACCACGAAGTCCGTTTCGTTAGATTTTAACAACGAATATAGTCAGGTTCGTTACATTTGATAACGAATATAGTAAGATTCGTTACATTTGATAACGAATATAGTAAGATTCGTTACATTAATTTGATAAAGATATAGTCAGTTTCGTTACATTTGATAACGAATATAGTCAGTTTCGTTACCCTTGGGCAAGGCAGCCAGGCACTGCTGCTTGACGTCCCACACGAGCAGGTCGCGCGGGAAGTGCAGGTTCTTGTGCAGGTTGAGCTCGGGCACGTGCACGCGCAGCGCCAGCCACCCCTCGGGCGGGCCACCCCCGCCCCCGCCCCCGCCGCCCTCCATCGCGCGCGCGAGCGATCACGCGCACCTCACATCTGAAACCAATAAAAAAAGATCTTATTAATATAACATTATTTTTTTTACTTGCGTCTTAATGTATTTTTCAAGTAGCAACATAAGAGTATAATATTAGAGTATGAAAACAAACATTCGTATGTAATCAATTTTACGTAAAAATGTGGAAATAAGTTAAAAGAAAACTCTTTTTTTTTAAAAATTGAAATTACCAAATTCAATTAAATACAATAATTAAAAATGCTAGAAATTATTTGCATGTCGTGTTGTAGGTATGGTATATGACCGAGGCATAGTCTAGTGGTTAGATTGGAGTCCCTAGATTCGAATCACCACAATTTGTTTTCTACTTTCAAGCACTATTATTTCCAACAATTTGAAAGTAGTCTTCCCGAAATTGAATTATTTAGGTTTCCCTATCATAAGAAATTAAATATTTCTTTGTCCACAAGAATGTTGTTGTATGGGTATCGTCTAATAATTGCATTTTATTATGGTTTTAAATTAATTGGCCTTCAGTGTTACCAGGTACCACTAAAGGTTAATTTTTAGGTATTATTTATGTACGTAAATGATTTTATATAAAAAATATGAAAATCATAATTTTGTCTATACATGCAGTGAAAACACAAACAATCCTAGTAAACGAAATTGGTCGGCAACTTTTCCAACATGTGATTTTCATTTTATTTAATATTATATTTACTGGTAATTTTTTAAAATTTCATTCTAACAAAAACACCTCGTGTTCTCACTAAAATTTCATCGTGAAAATGTTATTCTACAACTGAACTGGTGGGAAATTCCGTAATTCAACGTAGATTGATTAAATTTACTTACTTATACAAATATTTGTGAAGCGAGAGATTTGAATCTCGTGTTTAGGGAGCTGTTGCCTAGCAAACCCACCCTTTTATTTCTTACGAATTGTATTCAGAATTAATTTTACAAATTATAATAAAATTAAACCAGTATTGTTAATTTAAATTGTAATTTTATCAGATTATTAAACATATTCAGGATTAAAGGATCGTTTACTAGAACATCGATGTTTGAAATAATTATATATTATTATGTTTACCTAAGAAAATTATGAAGCAGAATCTCAAATATCTACGTAATCTATTCCTCGGTATTCAACAATTGAAGGTTCAACAATACGAAAACAAGTAAAGCCATGAGGGTTTATAACAAATTTTAAGCAATTTTTATCATTTGTACAATAATAATTGCTCTATCACATCACAGGTATTTTATACGATACGCTATATTATGATTATTTATTACTACATAAAATTAATATCAATAGCGAAGACGTTAAATATTGGAGTAAAAAACAGGTTCTATTTCAAATATTATTGATATCCCGACAGAGACAGAGAAACTCTGGAGACGAATGTGGATTCTCTAGGTGTTTATATTAGCCCAGCATGGGTATAATCCAGTAATAAGTATTTGTACACATTCAAAATGTAGTTACATTCTATTTCAGCTACGTTGGGAATCGACTTTGCGACCTTATTAATTTGTGGTAGCTAACGCGCAATACCTACCTATAATAAACAAACACACAGTATCACAATCTAAACCACGAAAAAATACAAATATTTGTTTAAGACTATCTTTTGGGTAAGACTAGCAATATATCGTAAGTCATTAATTTCTTTTCTTCAGGCTATTACTAGAGGGTTTAGTACTTCAAATCTAGCGAAGGCGTCATTTTCCTTTAATGTTTAAGCACGTAGAGAATTACGAAGAACCAACTTATCCACTGGAGGGTGAGATGTGGAGAGAATCATAAAACTCTTGTGGAAACTAAAAGAAAATGTACTTTTCAAGGCTTTTATGGACTGTAGAAAATTATGGCTACGCCACCACACCGTGTAACTCTATCGAATCCGTGGATTATATACAAGAGGAACAATATTTAACAAAATTGAGGAAATATTATGAAATTTAATGCACCTTTGTTCTTTATAATAATTAATAATTATGGAAAACTACAAAGTGAGTGCTACTAACATTGAGTTAATAATGAGGAAATATTGATTGAGTCTCTAGTATAACAGCATATGAAATAAAAATAGCGTGGTCAAGGTGAAATAAACAATTTAAGTTGTTTTGTAGTTAATTACACAAAACAATCATTTCATTATTTTTATAACATGGTTCGTTCCACTTTTTCAGTATTAAAAGGAAATATTCGAAATTCATAAATTTTTTGCTTGAAAATAAAACGATTTCATAATGAATGGCTGCTTCTTTGCAGACATAAAAACACCTTTTTTCTCATGTATAAAATGCGAGAGTTTCAGCCTAAATGCACTAATTTATGAAACCTGCATGTTTGAATGATTGTTTTTGAGTAAGGTAAAAAGATTTCTCAATTTAATAACGTGATCATTTATACTAGCGCCATTGAAAATAATTACTCCAAAGGAGCTGATAATTTATACACTTTACTCTTGGTATGCGCGTGTTAAGATATAAATAAATTTATTTAGACACATAATTACACATGCTAATAATAATCGTACATGACGTAAACAAAAGGTTGTACTATTCATTATACACGATCATCGTCTTATCTAGGTCCGGATTATAAAAACAATAAGCTTGTTAATGCTTATTATCTATCCGGTACAGTAAGAACATAATCAAAGTACAAGCGGAATGTCCGCTTCAGATGATCCTCAGAAAATATAAACAATGATTATTATAAATATCCGATGTTAGGGCAAACTGTATCTATTGAACTAGGTGATTCCATAATGCTAAGTAAAAGTTTAACAAAAGCAAAATCACCATTTATTTCGAAGGTATTTTCTTCAAGCCAAATGACTTGAATGATTCATCTTCGTATTAAAAAATGCATTTTTATGGTGGTTAAAATTAACCAGTAAAGTAAGAGGCTAAAAAACTCGCCTAGTTAGTTACAGTTTTTTGTAACATAATAATAATAAATGATAAAAAATGTTAGAAAACTCACCAAAACATAGTTCTGGGCTATTTTAGGATCTTCACAATTTGTATTTCTTAGTTTAAAATGTTACCGATAAATTGACAGTGTACCTACTCTGTCAACTCTATCGCCATTTTATTTTTCCTTATAAGTTTACTCCTAGATTCTATTAGATAATAGCGTATAATAATATGTTATCATAATATTAATTTATATTCTATTTATGCAGAATGCATCATAACACTTCGCAGCACTGCGCACTGACTCTATTTTTATGGTGCAGATTATGTGAAGCGCCTCTTAGATAATATACAAATTAGATAATGACACTACAAACTCGTAAATCACGATTATCAAAGCTCCTGCAATTTCAGAGATTATTTCTCCTTATAAGTTTACTCCTAGATTCTATTAGATAATAGCGTATAATAATATGTTATCATAATATTAATTTATATTCTATTTATGCAGAAATGCATCATAACACTTCGCAGCACTGCGCACTGACTCTATTTTTATGGTGCAGATTATGTGAAGCGCCTCTTAGATAATATACAAATTAGATAATGACACTACAAACTCGTAAATCACGATTATCAAAGCTCCTGCAATTTCAGAGATTATTTCATTCATAAGTTTACTCCTAGATCAGCAAATAATCAACTGCGTAAATTATTATGCTCACAAAAGTGTATATCTATTATGCAGAATGCATCTATAACACTTCGCCTTATCCGCACCCAATGGTGCATAGTGAAGCACTGCATTGGTAAATATAACAAATTGATAATGACTGCATGGCGTCCCGGGTCACCCATTATCAATTCGATTCCCGATGGGGTCATTCATCAATAAGAATTTAAATAACTGCGTAGAATTCACATAAAATGTGATACCTACTACTTTCCCTTGGCACCCAATGGAAGCGTAAGACTTGGTAACACCTTGCCTTCATGTAACAAATGATCCAAGATTCACTGCACTTGGTGTACCAATACAGTTAACCTATGCACCAAATTGGGTTGCGGATAAGGGAAAGTAGTAGCCTTTGTAACAATCAACTCGTTCAATAATTTTTGCGGAATGCATATTTTTGAAATAATTTTTATTTTTGAAAAATTATTTGAAAATTATTTTCAATTATATCTGGTCGGGTTGTGGTCCTGTGGTCGTGGACTCTAAAAAGGATAATAAATTTGATAAGTTTACTTCCAATTCGAGCACTTGTTGGGTCCTGCATTTTGGCAAACTACTTTTTAAAAGTAATTTAAAGTACTAAAGTACCCCTTAAAACGTAAACACACACATTTCTCATGGCTATGTATTTGTGTTTTTTTGTGCATTTAAAAAAAAATCTTTTATATTTTAGGGAACTTATTTTCAGAATGTTTTTTCAAGAAACCTGATGTGTTGGTATTATACAATTTTATGGAATTATGTCTAAAACGCATAGAAAAAATTATCCCCATATTCTTAGAACTTGGGAGATTTCTCAACCCCTGAACTAATCCCCTTCCCATCTATTACGTAATCCACAACCCGGCCCTGTTGAAGAAATCTCATTATCCCAAGGATTAAGTAATGACAAACAGTAGAAGGAAATCACTAAGAATAGGATTCTTCGAAGGGTAACAAGGGATGAAATATTTGTATTCTGAATATCATCTATTTTACTGGAAAATCTTTCCGGAAAATCTATTAAAGATTTTCAAAGATCTAGGGATGATCGTTATAATTTAGTTTAGACATCGTTAATTTTTAAAAATCTTTTATTGGCAAACATATTGTAGTTTATAAAAAATAAATAAATGTGCATTTAATTTAATAAATAATAGGTTATTAAGAAATCGATGACATGCTTATAAATCACAAAACTTAAATATTTAAGTACTATTTTATTTTAATACACTGAAATTTTAAAACAAGTTTTTTTAAGTGTATTTCGTATAATTGATTTTATGGCAGTTGAAGTAAAAATATATTTTATTAGAGTCCAAGTAACAAGAATAACCTTTGAAATAAAAAATAGTGGCAAGGAATTAAGATGCAAAACATTTTCGCACATCCTCTGAAAAACTGTCGTAACACAGTAAATGTGAGTTTTAAGTTAAATATGCCATAAGATTCAAATTTTTATTTACTACTACTCAAGAAAACCACCAAGACTCTAATGTGAAAAAAGTAACTAGGTGGCTAAACAAAGTAACTACAACATAGTAGTTCATGTAAGGTAAAAAATAAATATAAATGCGTTTTTCTCAGAACTGCTTTTTTGTGTTCGTTTGTGTTGTTTTGTTTTCAGAGGATATGCGATATTTAAAAAAGAAATCAGGCAAAACCAAAGATATTAAGCAGTAAACAATGTATACATGGTGTGAAAAAACTCGATGTACAAGCGGGAAACCAGTGAATCTACATAGTTGGAGTCGATTTTGTAGTTTTTTTTTTTAAATTTGATTTTTTTTTCTTATACATTTTTGCAGATTAATTATCAAATATAACTAATTTAGTCAAATTAATAGTATCCATAATAAAACCAAATAAAAAACCGCATTTTCATAAGAATTTGTGCAATTTCACTTAATCTGAGGTACTAATAAAAGCTTTTATTAAAAGAAAAAAATTTTTTTTTTCAACTCAGATTCAAAATTCATTTTACACATACGACTCCAAATATGACGTAGATTCACCAGTTTTCAGGTTGCACTACGAGTTTTGTTACACCATGTATATGTATACCTACCGATGCTTCGTAGCAAATGTAAGCATGGAAAAATAATGTGACTAAATGTTACGTGATTACGCCCTAGAGCTTTTTTTATTAACTATTTCTTGAGATACTTGTACCGACCTTTCGGAGAGAAAAGTGTTGAAAGAAACATTTAAGGTTGCTGAATGAATAGGACTTTCCAGAAGGTTCGAATAAAAAAGAAAGTGGAAAAATCTTAAAACTGAGGTGAAAATAAAAGCCCAAAAGACAAAGAAAAGAATTTTAAAAGAGGTTTTGGTTCTTTGGAAAATGAATAAAGATTACCTATCTTCATTCTGTTCTACTACACAACCAAAAGGCACATAAAATACAATACAGCAACTGAAATTATTATTTATATATGTATTGATCGATATTTCAGTTCACATAGTAAGTTAACAAAAGAATACATTGAATATTGTAAATTTTAAAATGTTTACATACATATACTTATATCTACTAAGAATTGTTTTCATCGTCGATTTCTGGTAAGCCATTACTTAAAACAGCAAGTTTTGTGTTTTCTTGTGTCAAATAAAGCATCCACTTACTTAACCAAAATAAATATTTAAAACACACGGCGGAAAAGGATGTTTTTCTCATATTTTAACTCCGCAGGATTCTTGTTTTGTGCGATGCGATGGTCAAATAAAGCGAAATACTGTCTGAAGCACTAAGGTTCGCAAATGTTTGTTTAGCGTTGTGTCACCGAGCTAAAACAACACCAGGTATTCAAAATTGTAAAAGGAAACGAATAATTTACAGCGTTTGTTGCGATAGTAAAAATAATTTATGTATTTATCTCCATTTTTGTCGTACGGCGTTGAAATAATTTAGAGATCGGGAGGTATATTGATACAGCAATAAATATTGAACGTAACGCAAGAACTTTCTTCCCAGTGTGACATTGCTTGAACCTGGAATACCTGCGCCTGCGGTGTGTATCATACATAATGTATAATATTACGGAATTCCTTTATCTATAGTGTCCCGTGCTAGGAGCAGCGAGGACTAATTGGCGACGAGATTCCTCGCTCAAATTATCTGAAAGGAAACCGAGCGATAAATAATCCCAAGGATGCAAGTTTTCTTATTTAAGATTTCGCAGCAAAGGAAGAAATCGTTTATCAAAAGAAGCGACATGTCGGACGACAGCTCTGACAGGAGGGTACTTAACGACGTCCCTCGCAGTTCAGAAATCCGACTTTATATTATCTTCAACAAACGCCGCGACATTCGTATAAATTTCCTAGCGCCGCGAAAACATAAGTGATACTCCGGGTATAAGGACGTTCAGCGCCGCCATTTTAGAGTTTAAGCTACCATGTCAGCGATTATCGCAAAATGTCATCAAAGTCAAGCACCGCTATTCAATGTGTTTTTACATACATATTACAAATTAATGTAAAAAAGCATTGGACGACTAAAATAGCCAGTATATAATTGGTATCTGTAACATTCTAACGAGGGTATGAAACTCACTGATTCAATTTTCAACAGAGAAGAATAAACGAATAACGATAGTGCTTATCAGTGGAAATAGGATCTGAACAAAATAAGAAAAATAACGTGCGGGCTTTCCGTCTGGTAAGAAAAACAATGACGTATAGAAGTGATGATATAACTTTTTGTTAACATTTCCCAAGACGATAGAACTGTCCAAAAATAATAAAACCAATTTATAAACAGGGGGAATTTATAGTATCATCCACAAATTTTCCCAGCGCCATCTGTGCTTTTTTGTGAATGAAACATGTGGGTTTCACTAGCCGAGTTCGATTTCACTGCGAATAAAACTTAATTCATCATCAGTAGCGGGGGCGGGGGTGCGTCGCAGTGCGGAGGAGGTCAAGGTCAAATCACAAATTATTTCACTTTTATTTATGTGATTGAAATGCATCAAATTAAAGCGTAGCTTAATTATATTGTCATCATTCTGATTATTTACAATAATAATTGTGCCTTTGATCTATTTGATGGGTATAGGTAATACCGTGAGACTGGAATTACAGGATTTTAAAAAACTTTCTATACAATATTTGTGATACTCAATATGTATTGAATAACAATTTTTGTACTACTACGATGTAAACTTGTAAACAATGCATTTCATTTCAATAATTCAAGATTATTATTAGAGACTACTAGGTTCATAACACTGAGCTTTTCATGGTAAAGGTAAATAAATTCAAATTATGGTTATCAATAAAAACATGCTAGAACATATAAGTATGTAGTATATTATATATATACATTTGATTTTTATTGATATTAGATGTTTCCTATTGCTTTTTTCTGAAAAGAAAAATACTTCGCTGTCGTACTACAAATAATAATACTTATTGAAATCGTGCCGGATTTTTGTATCGTATTTAAAAGTACAATAGTCGTGAAATGCATAATGTATTAAAAAATCTTACTTGTATATAAAATATAATATATATATATATACAATATACATCTACTGTTCAATAGATATTACAAGTAGAGGATTTTCGCTGAATAAATAATGGTGACGGTAAAAATTGTTTAATAAAAGTTTTATTGTGGTTGACGTCATGCTTTGACTTCAGAAAGTCACGGATTGAGTGTTAAAAAAATAAAAGGTAACGTAGAGAACAATATAATCAAAGCTGAATTTGAAAGTTTTTGTGTTTTTGTTATACTTTACAAGGAATTACAAGGACATATTTTGGATAATCAAAATGAAAAGACTCTTATATTTCTCCCTTAAGCCAACATGAAAACACTTATTTTTACATTAAATTATTATTACTTTATTAAAAATTAATGGTGCATTGAAATCGTTAGTGATATTATAAGTTTAAATGAAATGTAGGTATTTTCATGGCAAATATTCACTTATTTATTTCTACTCCAAAAAATCATTCCTCTCTGTATTTTATTGAAAATTCAACAATTTTAACAGGCTGGAAGGCCCAACAACAGTGGGGAACAACATCACAAAATGCTTGCGAAAAATAACTCTAGATGTTTATTATCAAACCGGGAATCGCATCCAGAACCTTCGCATTTTGAGTCCAGCAACTTACCCATTACAACATGGCTTACCCATTTGAGTGTAGCGTCTTAGCGATTATGAATGTTTATATTATAATATAAAACATTATTATTGTCCGCCTCGTAGCACAGTGGTAGCGCATGAGGTCGCGGGTTCGATTCCGTCGTTCGAGTCAACGTGAAATATTTATTTGCATGTGATTTTCATAATAATGTTTCATGTGTGATACCGTGAAGCGTAAGACTGATCATCTTTCCTTCATGTGATAAAATGATCAAGATACACTTGGTGTACCAATGCAGTGCCATATGCACCATTGGGTGCGGATAAGGGAAAGTTGTAATAGTAGTAATTAGTGTTTTGCGTTGCGGGTTGATTGCAAGTTGCATAACAACAGCTTCCAATTATTTCCTTTGCGACACGGATGCTGTTGCCACAGCCAATGTCACGGACAGAGTCGTGATCTGCGGATATCACTTACAAGTAAACAGCCGAGAGAGCAATTCAACTTTGCTCTACTGAGTGTGAACGGTTGTGACAGTGCGGTAGTGGGAATTACAGTTCCGATATACAATGTCTCAACACGAGTATGCCAAGGAAACACAAAAATACTGCTGCGAGGGAAATGAGGTCTTTGTAGTTGAAATTGCCTGAAACTGTAAGAGAAGTTTGTACTAATAGAGTAGGTACACCTACTTCTAATATGTATTATAGAAAATAAAAATTAAATATATAAAGTCTGACTGAGTGACTGAGTGCACTAATAAATGTTGAAATTAGAGCAGAATGCAAGGCTGAGATAAGCATTATCGACAAAATTAAGAAAGGTCTTTTACGTTGGTTCGGTCATGTAGAGCGAATGGATGATGAAAGAACGGCTAAAAAAATATATGATGTGACTGTGCCTGGATGTAGAAGTCGAGGAAGGCCGAGAAAGACATGGCATGATCAAGTAAAACAAGTGCTTAAAAGTGGGCATGTAAGAAGTCGGAATACGTCGACGTGCGTTCACGAGAAGATGTATGAATGTGGAGGAAGCAAGAGAATTATGCCAGGACATAGTGGTGTGGCGTTCTATCCTCTCTGCCTACTCCTACGGAGAAATGGCGTGATGGTTAGTTAGTTAGTTATAAAGTCCCTGCCTTGTCTGATGACAGTTAACACTAGTGGTCGTTACAACCGTTGCCTCATCTCAGTATTTATTTAAAAAATTCAAAAAATGAGCCGATGTTTCAGTGATAAAAAATATAAACACGTATAATACTCGTATGTCCTATAGGAAATCTGTTAATCCATTACTATTTATGTATGAATCCTTCTGAAAATTGAGAAGGAATAGAATACAATACAATCTCAACAATACAATTCTTTAAACAAATTGGAACCAGGTTTCTGGGATTATGAATTTATCAAGTGACTTCGAGGGGTTCTAAAACGGTTCTTAGTTAATTAGGTGTGCATTTACTATATAAAGGACTGAATTACAATGATAATTTCTAATGGCCTCACGTTGGTCGGTTGTCGCCAATTGAAACGTCGAAATAGGATGTGATGGAGATTATAGAAAATAACGCGTGAAAATAAGTAAGCTGTTATCTCATATCAAATATTGGGTTGTGCCGAGTGTTCTTTACACTATTTTCATATAATTACAAGTATTGCCAACATCACAAGAAACATAATAATATGCAAATTAAATTAAAAGAAAAGAATCGACACGATTGCCTGAGAATTTTATCATTACTTCTACTCGATAATAAAGTATTCGTTTATAGACATTTATACTAGTTTTTTTGTGGCACTATTATCAAGTGTTGCTTTGATCTTTAAAAATTGATAATACGAACATAAATTTGCTTTTAATTATATTACGTATATTTCATTAAACAAGTACCTACGAGTATCTTGTGAAAAAATACAGTGAATTCAAGTTATAATAAAGATCAATAAATCATGTAAGATAAAATAATTAAGTCGTTGGACGTGTTCGTATTACTTATCGTAACAATAAAATATTAGAACATCGCTTATCTATAAACCATGTATCTATCTTGTTATCAAAAACAAAAGAATTTTCGATATTTTATAATAAATTATGAAGAATTACCGAAGATTATTCGTAAGAAATACTCGAAATTTTATCTGTTTTATTTTTACGCACATTTATAATATAAAAAGTAAAATACCTATATTGTTATTGGTTAAGTTAACTGTTTTTCAATATATTTTAAACAAATAAATGTCATAATATTAAGAACGATTATCTAGGGCATCTAGGCAAAACCATGTTCAATTTGTTGAACTGAATTTTAAAAAAATATTTATTTATTTACTAGCGTGAAAAACAGACACAAAAGGTTTTAATAATTTTGGTTCTCACTGAGATTCCCCCTACTGAAATGCTGAGGACAATTTCACAATTGTTTATATAAAGAGGATGTAAGTATAAGTTGATTCAGTGTAAAATTGAACTTAATTTTTATACGAATTTTATATTGCTTTATGAATAAATGACCTCAGACATAAATTCATGAATGTAAAAAGGAATAAGAGTAAATAACATAGTAGATATAATATGGCTTTATGAGAACTGCACATTGATTAAATCAAAATACTCATAACTTAAAAAATACATTTTAAAGAGACAATACGAAAATAGAACGAGTAAATTCAATGTAACTGCGAATCAGGATTTTTAATACTTTGGGGACAATTATAATATGAAGACATTTATATGAATAACTTTATATAGACCAAGGGTGGCCAACCCGCGGCCCGCGGGCCACATGCGGCCCGCTGGGTGTCTGCTAATGGCCCGCGGAGCATATTATGAAAAAAATATATTTATATTATTATGGATAATTTATGTAGCTCCGTTTTCGTATAAATATACCTCAAGGGCGATTTAATAGTGTACATAAAACCACCAAAAGAACATTCCATCGTGCATAGTTTGTATCATATCCCATATTATGGAAGTATCTCAGTACATTGATTCAACTATCGTGACAATTTCTTCTATGGTAGGTAAAGCGAATACGCCGATCTTGCGTGGATAGCCGTGAATGCGGGCACCATTAACTATGTTTCCGACACTAACCCTTCTCTCAATGTCCATTTCCGTCTCTTGTAAACATACTTCCAAAATATACAAATTCTTCAACCTACTTTAATCTGTCTCCATTTGCTATAATCTTACATACCTACGGGATATAAAATTTATTATATTTTGTTTATTTTTTATGATAATTTTTTGGATTGCTATTTTTTGTATTGTTACTCTAATCTAATAAATATGTTTGACTCTCATTTTTGTTACATCTTCTTAAAAAATATACATATTTCTCATTTGCATTGAATAATAGAAGAAATTTTGTTGTACGGCCCGGTAGGAAATCTCATTTCTATTATGATTTAAAAAACAATTAGATAACGAACTAATAAGACAAGAAACCTAATTAAAAATGAGTAACCACGTTTTAATCGTATGATAATAAAAAAGTATTCAACTGATGTAAAGTATTTTGACTCATTGTTGAAATATACTCTAAACAAGTAAAAATTTATTCATATTATAAGTAGGTACGTACCTATGGGATTTTTATGATGTACCTACCTTATTTTTATATTAAATAAGAATACTTTATACTTTACTTAGGCCCGGTTGCATCGAAAAACGTTAAGGTTAAATTCAAATAATAATTCCTTTTGCAACCCATTTTGACATAAAAGGAACGATTATTTGAATTTAACCTTGACTTTAACTTAACTTTTTTCGATGCAACCGGGCCTTATGAAAAGCAAATATATGCGTACTTACGCATGCGATCCTGGAATACATGAGTAACAATTTATCACCAATTTATCAAAATATCACACTATAAAATAAACATCGATTCAAAAACACAAAACAGTCACATCACTAATTTATTCCAAACATGGAACGCACCACACGTGGATTCCAATATTTTGTCGCAGCGAGATAAATATTCAAATTAGGAATTTCCAATTTACCGTTGTTGGCGGGAGAAATATCGGAATATACGCGGATTTGACAGTACGAATGCGTTTGAAATTCTACGCGGCGAGTGTAAAATGACAAACTGTCTATGGGCTAGTGGGAGTGGGGAGTGGACGAATCCGCGCAGGTGCGATCGGGCGGGAGCCACTACGAACACTGTATGGCTAAACATTCGAAATTTAAATAATAATAAAGTCTATGATAAGACGATAAGAGGTAGCGATAGTAAGAAGATAACAGATTCAGTTCTAAAAAGTAAATACAAGTTTTTTATTGGTGCCTCTAGATGCCAAGGAGAAGGTGCCAGATAATCGCCGGATTATGAATGCTTTTCTTACGATATCTCACTAGGGCCACAGGAAGTAACTAAATTTTTCTCTTCTGCGCTTCGATTCTGTAAGTGTTTTTAAACTACTGCGCATACGATTTTGTACTGAATTCGTATGCGCAGAAGTGTCTAAAACCTTAGAGAATCGCACCGCTGGAAACGATAACGTCTACTCTACGCAATAGTTTAGAGGCACCCTAAGAAAAATAATATTTATATAAGAAGAAATGTAATATATTTATAGGCCGATCACTAACATAACATTCACAACTTATAAACAGTGAAATAGCGTTACACTTCACACGAGAAATTGCTGTATTGAATTGGAGGTATTGACTACAAATTACGAACAATAAATCTATGAAGAAGATTCTAAAACCATCCAACTGTAAATTCAAATATAACACCGTGTTTTGGTGATAACAGAATTTTTAAATAAAACAGTATAATGTAAATTCCTCTTAGTAGCCAATATAGCCCTGCAAATATAAAATTAATTTTAAAATGTGAGTAATACCCTCTTAAAAAAACACGAGTGACCGGAGGTGCTATTATAACAAATGAATCCACCTACTTCTACTTTCACGTTAATTTCAGGAAATTACGCATCAAGTTCTTCTATAATTATTCGTCTAATGTGAAAAAAAAAACCGTTACGCCAGAAGTCATTAACAGATTTTGCTATTACATAGTCATCTCATTTACCTACCGCAGAACGGCTAACAAATTATTATTTTTGATCAAATTACACTAGAAATTAATATTTGTATGAAAAAAAATACCATCGACGAATTCATTACAAATTACAAGTTTAATTTATTTAGTATTTTATATACCGATTTACAATTTATTACTTTGTGCTATTAGTTAGAAAGAAAATAATAAATCAATTAATCTATGATATTGTTTGTTCTTATTGCTGAAGTAACTATAATAAGTTGATTAAAGACGAAGGGTATCTAACGTCAATATTATTAACTTACAGCGCCAGTTAAAGTTGTTAATAATTTCGACAAAGTTCTCTGGCTCGATCCGCGCTATTTCCTGCAATTATTTCTTGCACTAACAAATTATAAAGATGTTAACATCTTTAAAAGATTTCAAATTGAAAACGATTTTGTTTTCAATGCACAGTAAGTATTTTCCAAATACGCAATACGCTGTAAATTCAATTAAAAATAATGAGGGACATGAGGGATTTAATCACCGAGGTTTGCGGTCATTTTAGTACTAGAAGGTGTGACCAGTAGATATTAAATATTATTACAGGTGTAGGTAATCAAGGAATAACCGTATTACAGTTATATGTTGACTGAATTCGATTAAAGTGATCCATTAGTATTATTGCACTCACCTCACCATCAAGTGATGTAAGAAAAAGGTAAATATGAAAACAAGTATGATGCAAGACCAATTATCTTGTAGGACAAGTCGAAACAATGACAGAGAAGACCTTGCCGAGTAATCATTTTGCATGATGTGGCAAATAATGAGAACAGTTATTATAATTATGTTAAAGTCTTCGTGATGTGGAGTAAAATATCGTCATCAGTATATGTTTAATATGTTATTCAAGCGAATGAATTTGTATAGGTATTAATATGTTGGGCGTTGGCGTTGATTCAATTTACCTACACATTGTATTAAAAATACTCGGAACAAAGGTAAAAAATCTTTAAAATATATAATTGAAATTTTGAATAAAATCATTTTTTTGCTCTAGATTTCGTTATTTAAGTACGAAGGGTAGGGTTTTAAAAGAAGAAAATGTACTTTGCAAAATACAAATAAAATAATATTCGTAAGCTGCCTTAAAAACTAAATTTTAAAACGTTATGTATGAATGATTTAATCCTTATAAAACGTAGAATTTTAATTATTCTAAAATTACTAGCATCTACATTCCTTTGCAAGAAAAATCATACTTTATAATTCAAATTAATAAGGGTAATGTATTTGGAGGTTTTTACCAGTTTTTAAATAAATAATAAAAGATTTTTTTTGCATTTAAAAAAGAACAGCCTTGCATGAAATACATTTTATCAATAATTAGGTATTGCCTGGATGATGAAAGAAAACTATAATAAACACTGATTAGGTACTTTGCCTAACGAAAATATTACAGATATTTTTCTAAGATAGCTATCGCAGAAGACAATAGTGTGTTCGATGATTTTAAAAGATCCAAACCTTTGGGGAAATAACGATAACGTCACAGCATCCATTTATTTAGAAGATGATGATGTGGACATGACACGGGAGATTGATGGTCATCAAGTGATCATCATTTGTTGCATGAGGATACGATGAAATGAATGATTTGACGCTGACATCAAAGGCACAAAAATTTGATATATTTTTAATATTCCGGATATAAAGTCGAACCAAGGTTTTAAAAACATATCGTTTTCAAATTTTGCACTTCGGTGTTGATATTGAATCAGCATTTTTTGAAAGTCGGAATTCGTGGAATTGAAATGCGACGATCAAAAACGGAATGTTCAAAAAAAAATGATCGATCGCTACCTACACCACTTTGATGATTGATTTATACCCACCGGAAAGAATGTATCCTCATATGATAAGAAAAATTATAATGAGAGTTGATTGTCATCACGTTAGTTTTTGAAGTTATACTTCTTTGCGCCCGTTAGACACTTTGGGGTGGGATGTTGGTCGAGAAACCGCGTCACGCCTGATTTTTAAGAGAAAATGGCGCTTAAGAGAAAATGGCGCCAACTGTCAGTCCTACCAGTTTTTTTATTATTCTAATTCGATGATTTTATTTGTAATTCTAATATTTAAAGTAGGCAAGTAGGTACCTACCTACTTATAATAATTTGCTTTTAAAGTGCCTATCTGGAACGCCACGATGATTACATAATTACAAATTTAATGTTTATTTTTAATATTTTTATCATTCCAAGTGTATTTCCTTTTCATTTATCTATTAATTACTTTATTAAACTTTTTATTCGGTTTTTTGTTGTTTGTTAAAATATTAAATATTAAAAAAACTATCATATTACTTTTATTTTTTCCGATGAACAAACAGAGCCATTGATACATTTTCTAAAAAGACAAACTAGCTTGGTAATGTCGAATGACAAGAATCAAGGTACGACCAGATACGGAACGACGACAATTGATGCTGTATTTAGTAGATATCTTGAAAAGTTTGAGTCTAGAATATATGTTAGTTACTTTAGTTATCATAAGCCAATTGTGTCTTTCTTGGAATACAGTACGATTTCTAATGACCAACCAGAAAATGAGCAAGATGAAAGAATGATTATAGAAGAAATAACTGATAATGAAAGAATATAGGTGTATAATATAATAAGTGAAGTCACGTATAAAATATTGAATATATGATATATTGATAATATTGAAAAATGTCTTATATTTCATTTATATATCCTGTCTGTTTGTGTGCGTGAGTGGGTGTATGAGAATGGCCAAAAAAGTATAACTTCCACCGTGTGGTCCGACGCACACCGATTTTTTTTTAAAGATTAATGTTTAATTTAAAAATAATAATTATAAACTATATTAGTAAAAATTATTTAAAAAAAAGGTGTTTTTTAAAAAAAGATTCTTAAAAAAAGCCTACGATTTCAATGTGTTATGTTCATTCATATTCATATTTATACATTATTCTTCGTTGACATAATTTAACTGTTCAACTGTTCGGGTAAATTCATTGAATTTGATTTCTTGTTCAATAAGAGAATATTGCAAGTTTGTGTTAATAATAATTATTAAGTAGGTAATCTAGGAAACGAAATAGTGTTTAGCTGCACAAAATAATTAAAAATATTTTTTTTAAAAGCATATAAAAGTTTTAATTGCTTGTTTTACCAACTAAATAATTGAATATACAAATAAATCTGTTAAAAAAACTATCTACAGGTCAAATTTACGTCAAACGTTAGTTTAGCACTGACCGCCACCGATAAAGATAATAAAAATACTGGTTTTATAGAATATTATTTTTACATGAAAGTAGATTTTTTAACGAATATTTCTCGTATTTTTATCAAACTCCCGTTAAATTATTCGTACATCAGATCGTTATCAATACTCGAATCTTATTATGTTTTTATTCAAACAATGACTGGTTTTCACAATCACAGATCAAACAGTCAGTTATTCGGCACAGGAATTAATTACCTAGCGATTAATATTAACGTTATTTAACAGGAAACTAATCAAGCCAAATTAAACAATGTAATGAAATAATGTATTGCTTATGAAGAGTCATACTAGAGGTAAAATAAATATTTAGAACACGATTAAATTCGAACTTCATTAATTTAATTATACGGTTGAACGAATTAATTATAATTAATAGGTACCTATATCAAGGAATTGTGAAAATAGAAAATAAAAATACTATAAAATTAATAAAAAATGGAGAATATAATAATAATTAAATAAACAACATTTTGAGTGTGTCCAAATATATACAGACAAAAACTGGATTTCACCCAGTACGGGCTAACGTTAACTTACAATTTGACATCTAAACAGAGGCGAGAAGTTTGGAAGGGAATATGGATATCTAGGCGTTTACATACCCTGTAACTATATATTCCCTTCCAAACTTCTCGTCTCTGTTGAGATGTCAAATTGTAATAATAATAATTATTCAAAATATTGCTACAGACTTTTTCTTTAAATAACGATAAAACTATAATAACTAAGAAAAAATATCTTTAATACATAAGTTGGTTCATATTCTAAAAATTCTTACTTTCCCTCCAATAACAATTTATTTAAAAATACTTGTAAGTATTTAAAAAAACATTTTGACCACGTAATTCTTATTTGCGGCATTCCTCTATTTTTTGTTTTTTTGATGAAATTCTTTTTACTTGAGATCCATTTTGATATTTTCATTTCGTTCCAAGGTTCCTACAGCGCAATTTAGGGAAAAATATTTTTACCATACATACTTGTTATATTATGAAATATTGTGTTGGTAGAATGAAATTGTTTAACAGCAATAATTCCCGCCTGTTGCTACCTCAAGCATAGTATAAAAGTTTTTAATAAAAAAAAGTATATGAAATAATAAAGAATATGAACATAATCAGATTGAAAAGAAAAAAATATAAAGGGGTTCGTTGATGAAAAAGTCAAAACAAATCTGAACCAGAAGAGCACCTTTTTTGTCTAATAAAAAAATTGTTCATATCATTGAATAATGCGCACTTTATACGGGACCGAAAACTATAGTTTCTTGTTCAGAAAACTGTACAATCTGTCAAAAGACACGCTAAACATATTTATCTATTTTTGAAGTAAGTTATTATCGTATGTTTGCGCACAGGAAATTGTATATTATGTATAGCTAATCATGTAAATATGTTATTTGTTTTTTACGTTTTCAAAAGCATACTATATTATATACCAATATCTTAGAGTAATAACGCGCAGGATATAGAGGGGCCCTAACGGTCAAAAACCATTCTATGATTGTCAAACACGAAGTTGGCTATAGTTTGCAGCAAAACAAATGCCAATGTTTTACAAATGCCTAATGCGGCCTTGGCATATCGACAGTAATCAACTGTCACTATCAACAGTAAACATACTTTAATTTACAAATTGATCACCTAAATTAAGAAAAAACTGGTAAATAATGTAAATATGTTGATAAAAGGAAAGTTTTTATACAAATAATACCATGTTAGGACAATATATGCCAAAATCAATGTAAATCAAAATAATTATTTATCGAAATCAATTACCTGTGAAATGTGACTCCTTTAACACCTTTGACACTCTTACTGCTACAACCAAGCATACTACAATTTACCATTGCCGTTTTTGATGATTAAAATCAGGAAGTATCCACGTTATTTACTAGCAAAGCGACGAAAGTGACAGTACGCGTCTGTTGTCAAACAAATAATAATGGCCGCCAGCAGAGTGAAGTTGTCGCTAACCAAAAATTTGCAACGCTTCCGCTCTATGGGAAACGGCGAAAGGGCCTCTCTATAGCCTGCGCGCGTCATTACTCTAAGATCAATATCTACTTAAACGTTTACATGAAAAAACATTAACTGTCAGGTCAGTCAAACGTCGGCATCGGCCATTCAATATTCCATACAGTTTTTGTTTTATACGGGACAGTTTGCAAATAAAAATACACTGCACTTGGTGTACGAACCTACTGACCCATGAATCATTAGGTGCCAGTATTATTCTGGGAGTGCAATATAATGTAGAGCGAAGATTCTTTGGTTTAAAGGACTGCATTGCAATTTAAGTTCACCTCATTTTTCAACAATCTCGTGAGGTCGTGTGATAAGATTTTAATGTTATGCTTTTAGCAAATGGGGTTAAGAGTTATAAGTGGAGTGCAATGATGGCGTGAGGGTTCTGATAATATGGGTATGTGGGTACCTTCCCCTGACCGATTTCGTGAGAAAGACAGTTAGGTATTTCACCCAGTTATGCGCAGTCCTGATAAGTTAAAATAACTCAGTTAAAATGTGGCATGTTCTTTTCACAATAATCCACATAGTATTAATTGCTAATGATTAGTAGTTATAATTTGAAAATTGTTTTTCGGATATTTCTTATTCTTTAAAATATTGATTAAATCCATTTTATCTAAAATATACTTTTTTATTATTCCGAGAGCAGTTTCTTTTATACTGCAGCCTCCCCATTTTTTAACACAAATGTTTAAGGAAATGAGATCATTAAGTGTACGATGAAAATGCAAATAGTATTTTTTCTGAATTCTGCATAACATTCTGACTATATGGTAAATTAATCGTTAAATAATTGCCTTGTAACACGATGCAATACGATGCATACTATAATTTATTTTTTAAAAAAGAACGGCCCACGCTCAGTTAGCAAAGCCTTTTTCTTAAATATTTCCTTTCATGAAAATGAATCTGTATAAAATTATAAACATATATTTTATTGTTGTTACTGTAATATTATACTCTATGTAAAGTGTAACATACTCTTATTATAAATTAGAAAAATAAACAAATACCATCCGGCTAATAATATTAATATTTAATGGGGTGTTGTAAGTTCTGAATACTTTACCTATGACATTTTTGTGTATTTGGGGTAGCTCCCAAGTGACGAGCCCCGAAGGCTCCCTAGGGGAGGGGGAGGGCAACTAAGTTGACCCAACAACCTGAAACAAACAAAACATACAATCATTATTAACTCTCGTATAATACGAATACTTAGTGGGCACGCACATTCAAGTCATCCCCAGTGGAGGGGTGGGGGTTCAATAAGAAATAAATAATTTGGAAACTCTCAGAATGGTGAAAAATGTAGTGAATAAAACCGTTGGTTTTTAGGCACAACTTTATAAAGTAGGAACAATGAGCAAATTATAGGTGGGTATATTCTTCTCTTTTCGTCCTTTATCCTTACTAGCCCAGCACCAGAAGGGTTAGATTTTTGTCTAAAACAAAAGCTAACCTTCAGGGGATTACTGATATTCTAAATTCCACCGTTGCGTTAGATGCCATTTTGAATTATAAAGATTAATTAACTAATATCTCGGTTAACTTAAGGTTTAAGAAAAAAATATGCTGAACAGTTTTGTTCTTACTCGTAATTTATTTTCTTCATGTGACCCTCGTTAGAGCAGTTTTTACAATGTAAATGTCGAATCCTGCTCTAAGGAACTGCATTGCTGCACAAGTGCAATGTATTTTAATGATTAATGTATTACGTAACCTGTAAGTCTAATCATATATTAATTTAAAACATGGACAGCAAAAATGTAGACTAAATCCATTAATCAGTGAATTTTTTGTACGCTGGATTTAATTTTGAAATAATCTTGATTTCGGCTGTGAAGTAAAAAAATTATAAAAGCGATACTTTTATAAGAACCGGGTCAAGGTGTAGTAAGTAGTAATGTTATTGAAACATCTATGTATTTCCTACCTGCTGAGTACATAAACAAGTGTGAAAACTATTTTATGTGCTCATTTAATCCAATTAGTTATAGAGTACTCATTGCCTATATGAATTGTATCGACGCATACTTCAGGTGTTTATTGTATGGTATAGTAATAATTATCATAATAAATATTTATTGATTTCGGGGTCACACACATTGTTACTAATGTGGAGTAAGGAAATACGAATTGAAAATATTTCGTAAGTTAGGGAAGGTAAAATATAATTTTTACTTAATAAAAAATACAATCTTCAGAATTTAGATTATCGAGGTCATAAAAACGTTATTACCCGCACCTTGCATGCATAAACATATTATTAAATTAACTCTGTGGTATTATTTTACGAAAAAAGTATCAATAACATATTATATAAAAATATGATCATGTATATTTTTATCAAAGGTTTTATATAATAACTCTAATGTACCTAACAAAGATAATGTATGCTTTAAACATGAATATGAATAAGTACAGATGGAATTTACTATAATAACTTTTATTGGTGGAGGTCAGTACTCAATAGAAATATAGTTATATCATCTTACATACTACTACTACTACTACTTTTCCTTATCAGCACTCGCACCTAATGGTGCATAGGGCACTGCATCGCTACACCAAGTGCAGTGAATATTGATAATTTAATTACATGAAGGTTAGATGATAAGTCATACGCTTCAGTACCAATCCAAGGTATCACACATGAAATATTAATATGAAAATCACATGTAAATAAATATTTCATGTTGACCCCCTACGGGAATCGAATCCGCGACCTCTTGACGGTAGCCAAATGCGCTACCACTATGCAACTATGCTCATCTTACATAGCCGATGAAAACGAATTTCTGAAAGAATTTTTTTTAAATAACATTTTGATAAAAATATAGCCAATTCGTTTATGTTTTTAAGGTAATGTATGGTAGAACCCGCGTAGAACCTTATTTGTAATCACTTCTCATACGTCACTGCGACTTATGTAGATCCTTTCTTGTGACTTGTGACGCATTGCTATAGAGGAAAATTTAATATGTAATAATTTTTTGAAGTTAAAATAAATATTAAATTGAAAATTATTACTTATTTGCACGCCACGTCTCCATAATATTACAAACATTGCATTATTTCCTACTTCGATCGTGCTTTATTACAGCACAGATCCATACATCTGCGACAGTAGGAGTTTTATTACCCAATGTGACAATTGCAGTAATTGCATCGTGGCGCAAAGCTCTGTTCCCAGTAGCCCAGCCGCAGCCGCCCACACACGGCACTGGAAGCTTCCATTAACTCCGCCAGAGATCCCATGGCCGACCGGAAACGTCGCCATTATGGGGGCCCTAAATTGAAATGACTTTTTTCATTAACTGTCCCCGATGCCCAATAACGCGATGTGAACAACTCGTATTTTAAAATAGTGCAATGACCGAGATCGAATCTACTAGAACATCGATGGCGAGTCATAGGGCACTACATTGGTACTCCAAGTTCAGTGAATCTTGATCATTCTCTCATCTTTTCTCTTTGTCCGCGTCAAATAATGCATAGAGCACTGCATGAAACATCAGTTTATTACAAATTTGTGGTATAGTTAATAGATACTTTATTTAAATTAATTTTTAACCAGCTATCTTTAGGGGGGCGATTTTTCTTTGCTGCCACGAACCGTACGACGCGACAGCTAGTTTATTTTCTGTTGAAGTCCTTCAAACGTGGAGATATTCTGTATAATTTTTGCAAGTAAGGGCCATGTTGAAAATAATAGAAAATGCCAAAGTATACAAGTAGTATAGAAAATACCTTATATTATGTTTGTAGTCGTCGTAGGATTTTTTTTATTTCTTGAGGGTAGCGATTCAAGAAATTGAGAAACGATGATTGACGTTAGATATGTTGCAATAAAACCGTCTACAGAGTAATAATTTATTATGGAATTGAACTGAACTCATTAATGCGATAATTACCCTCAGAGAAAATACTTGTCATTACAGTTACTAGTTAATACAATAGGTACTAGATTGACTTTTTTTCTGAAAAGGATTCGCAGATGATAATATTAGCGATAGGGAAATATGTATTAATACTATTGTAACATTTTGTTCTCATCTATTTAGTGGAATCAATTAAAGAATCCAAACAATAGAATTGCAAATCCCACAAAAAAACGAATAGGTATTCAATTTATCAGTGTTTAAATAATGATTATTATTAGTACAAAAGATGAAACTTTTTGTTCATTACAATGTTTTATAATTCAAAGTTCATATTAATTTTTCCTCATTCTTCTTAAAGTATCGATATCACATGCTGTTTAATCTATTTATCGTTAAGATGCAGGGAAGCAAAATATCTGTGTGCGAGATTTTACTACTATTATGTTATTTGAACAGTATAAATTTATTTGGCATTAGTTATGTAATTAAGGTACCTCATACATATTTATTAATTAATATGAAGAAATGGAGGTAATTTCGCTTTAGTAATATTATTTTACTAAATAAAAAAAGTAAAATATCAATACTCAATTATTACAAAAATCCGTTGGATGCCAGTGTAATGTAAGAACAAGTAATTGTATACGAAATGATTACCAAAGTCCAATAAAAAGCTTCACGCTAATAATTACCTCGGTATAATTTCCTTCAGCGAAGCACCTACCAATCAGGCGCTTCCGTTGATTGGCGCGTATTTTCATTAGGAATAACAGTTCTCTGTACATTGTACTGTACAGATTACAGATACACAGGGTACAAAGTAAAATGTGTATGTAACATGTACCAACTTATTGCTTGTTCTACGATAAAAAGGTAGAAGAGACAAAGCACAACTTTTCAGGAGATAATAAATTGTATAAAATTAATTAAAAATGTTTATCGAGAAAAACTCAATAGAAAAATAATGGGTTTGTATTTTGTTCTTTAGTTAACTGAAGAAAAAAGTTGTTTTTTATAGTGCGTGCTTTAATTATTAAAATTTTTATTCCAATTTATTCAGTTATTATGAGAAACCATTTTTATTACTGACTAATTTTTGAGCACTATCTTGAAAAAATGATTTATTTCATATCATTGATTCTATATATATGTAAATGATACATTTTTTTTAATGCCTTCCTCACTAGGAATCCCTGTGCCGAGGAAAGCATTTTACACATCAAGGTTTTTTTTTTATTTTGACATACAATTAGTTCAATTAGTTTTGAATTGTACTTGGTTATTGATTTTTTGGTAAGGCGTTAAAAATGAACACGAAACAACAACAAACAAAATAAAAAAATAATATTTTGATACCCTTATACTGATAATACCTACAGATCTAGAACAAACATTATTAATATTCTTTGATTGGTTTACATGAATTATAAATTACCTAAGCCTATCAGTGCAATTATGTTGAATGAAAAATACCCTTTCGACAATATTTACTTTAACAATTTAGTT
The DNA here is from genome assembly GCA_022494985.1 of Micrasema minimum. Lineage (NCBI taxonomy): Eukaryota > Metazoa > Arthropoda > Insecta > Trichoptera > Brachycentridae > Micrasema > Micrasema minimum. Next base: position 13,551 of record JAGVSP010000020.1, on the reverse strand, counting down.
GAAATTACAAAAATGTTACTTGGGCCCATTGCTCAAAACAAGAAATATATACTTACAGAATACCCGTACTTCCTACCCGCTACCAAATGGCTACCGACTGCCGACCTGACCCATAATTACACGCCTTGTTCTTGCTGACCATTGCTGGGTCCATTTTTACCAAGATAATCCAATCTCAAGTCGTGGTCGACCTTTGTTGTACCGTTCCAGCGGGTCGTTAACAATGGAGCTAAGGTGATTCGTACATGGTGTGGAATTTTGCTGTTGCAACAGTTTTAAATTAATAAAAAAGATGATCATTTAAAAAGTTTTATATTATATAGAGAATTCGAGAATTATGCGGTGATATCTATGGTTTTAGTTGCTCTCAAGCCCTATAAACTAAGAATATAACCAGCAAAATTATTGTAGTTTCTCTTCAGAATCTAGACTAATACGCTCAAAACTAGAACCCGCAATAACATTTATGAAGATTTATTGAGTTATGAATATAAAAATCGTGGCAATAGAAGACTAAAGTGTCTATATTCTACATCAACTGCAGTGGTTATGGCGCTTTTTGATATGTAATTGAGCTGAAACAATCACTTTAATGTTAAATCCAGAAGTGGTGTTCAAAAAAATTAAGCAACAGTTGTGAATATACCAAGAATCGTCATTTTTTGTGAATTCTGGAATAGTATTAACGTTTAAACAGTATAAAAGTCTTTAACAACAACATTTTGAACGTATACAAATACTTGTAGACAAATCACTGGATTATACCCATGCATATCTTCACCAATAAAGTTAGATTGCCAAAAATGCTTAGCCATCTTCTCAACAGATGTCACTAGAGAGAAACAATATTAAAATCTGTCGAAAAACCAACTCAAATGTGGATACTTCTGTACAAACTCAACACATATTAGAAGTTTCAAAAATTTGTCATATATGGTTGTCAGATGATATGCGGAATTCATCAAGTGGCCACTTAACCTAGCCAATGACAGATCATAAGCCCTGTAAACGCCTAGATAACCAACATTCCTTTCCAGAGTTTCTCTGTCTCTGTTGAGATATCAAGTATAAAAGTCAATTATCAACTCAACATGCCAGTGAAGTTTTTTTTTTAATTCTTCAGATTTCGTAAAAGCTTTAGTAAAGTACATTAATTTCGACTTTAGTATTTTAGTACTGCTATTACCTATAGTGTTTTTGTAACATGCTGTATCTAGCAGTGAACATGGATAAGACTTTGACTAGAGTTTTAACCAATTTCAGTAATGAGCTTCATAATACGATACGGGAATACAACATCCTTAATAGTTCTGACCCTGAAACCTGTTAGTTAACTGTTTTGTAAATGAATATATCCAAAATACAGTATTCGCAGCGTGACAATGGCATTCGGAAAAAGGAAGTAAAATAGGTAGATACTGTAATACCCTTGCACGTGCTTGATTAAATATTGAACAATGTAATACTACATAATATACTGTCCTACAAAAAACATGTAACTACTTTCATCGTTTCTATATCTATCAACTTGTAGGTATTGGATTTAATTTTCACTGAATTTTCATCGAATTGCTATGCCGGATTAATTAAGAATTAAATAAGCATTCGGATAACGCATAGTCACGAGATATGTAGTATGAATGTAGCACATGTAATTATTTGAGCGCATCATCTACGTGAAATTATTGTTAATTGAAAGAAAGGGTACAAATAAAATATTACAATGTGATTCAATAAGTATTTTATTTATTTATTTTATTATTTGTTTTGTCCGCCTCGAGGTGTATATATGAAGTGGAGGGTTCGATTCCCGGTGAGGGTCAATGTGAAATATTCATTTAAATGTGATTTTCACACAAAATTATTTCATATGTATTGTGATATCTTGGACCTGCACTGAAGCAGGTAACAATTGAAAATTTGCAAAATTATTTAAAAATTTAAAAACACAATTTCTAAAATATTTATAGTTATTCAAAGGACGTAAGCACGATAAAAACATTTGAATTGGAAGTATGGAATAGATGTATAGAACGATGGTAAATTTATTATATTTTAACATGTCTATACTTAATGAGAATGGTGTTACTGAATGTTGATGAATAATTTAAGTTCATTAATGTACACTTACTTTTGGTACAAGTAAAATATAATTTAAAGTACTCCAAAACTCGATTCCTGAAAACAAAAATTCCTCTTTCTAAGTTGACGCATTAATTACCGTGGTATTAACTAGAACATCAGCGAAACTTTTGCTCTGTTAATTTATTACTAAAGTTTTGGCCCAGACGAGTTTGAAGCTTTATCAAAATATAAGGGAAGATGTGAGGGAAGAGATAAGAGCTAAGTATTATACATATCGCTAATCTTATAAAGTATAGTTTAGGAAGTACTTAATAATAAATTTAAGAAACTTTGTCCACGTGTAGTGTAGTGGTTAGCGCTTCGGGATACCATGCATGAAGTCGCGGGTTAGAGTTTCCACGGGGTCAATATAAAATATTTATTGCAATGAATTTTTCATATAAAATATTTTATTTGTGCTATCTTGGATGATTAAGCGTAAGACTGATCATCTTGCTTGATGACAAGATAATAATTTACATACTAAACAAAATATATTTAAATCATCATCATACCATATCCGCTCCCTATGTGGAGCATATGGATTCCACAAACTGCCTCCAGGCCAGGCGATCGGCCGCCAGCTCCCGTGCATCCTCCAAAGTCAAGTCCACGTCCCGCAGCTCTATTTCAGTAAAACGTTGAATAAAAAAATATAACTAAAATTAACTGGTTCTATTTTTTTTCAATAACGACTAACGACAAACAAATCCTCAAAAAGAAATGATTTTCTATTGAGACCCCAATAGAGATTTTCTTATCTTTCAACTCCTTTTAATAACATGTTAATCACTGTTCAATATTTTAATTTAAAAAAAAGCACGATTGTGTATATCTAAGAATCGTGTTGATTTTAATTTCCAGCACATAATTTTAGAAGAAATGGTCGGATCGTGTGATCTCTGTGCACAAACAATTCATTAAAACGAGAAGAGCAAGTTGAACATTGTTACGAACTAATGAAGGGACCGAGCAATTACAAAGTTAAACAATAATTATCTTTTTAATGTTCCCATTGTTTCTACGCCTGAGTTGGTTCTAAGATGAAGTGAGGCGATTTAAAATAAAGAGTCAGATATAAAAATACCACCATATCTCAGAGCTAATTACTATCGTGATGAGGCTATATTCTTTAGGAATAACACCGTGTTAACATTAAATATCGTGAAACAACATAACAACATAACAAACGAATTGATAATATTTTTATTCAGGTACCTACTTCCTTGATTCTGACAATATTTTTTACAAATGTTTGATTTTTTATGTTTTCTTTCTTTTCTATGTTTTTATGCATGCGTTATGGTCTCGTCATACTCAGTCTAGGTACGAATTCATTTTGAAACAAAGTAAGAAGTCTTAAAAGGGAATAATGAATATAACTCGAATAAATGTTTCAATTTCCCGTTATATTCATCATTGCTATGAATTACCATTGTATTACGTCTAAAGTACCTGTAATGATGTTTAATAATCGCACCTAGTTTGGATAAATATCTAATTGGCATAATTCATAGCCTGTCCATTCTGCGACCAGAATCATGACGGAAATCAATAACTCGTAGTGACGCGTAACGGTTATTGGCGTGGATCAACGATCAACCACCAATAGTTAACCGTTAACCTACTATTTTTAAACGCCGCTGTCTCGTTTCTTCCCGCCAACATTTAGACAGAGAGAAAAAGAAGTAAATTTTGTTACTAGTTACCACACAATTAAAACCCCGGGAACCAAATTGGCGGGTAATTTAAAATTTAAACCAGAATTTCAAAACGTTCCGTAAACGGACGAGCATAATAAGACACGGCCATAAACGAACAAAATGTTCATGAATGAGACAATCCTATAGGTGATCATAACTCATATCGGATACTAGACTTACATTATTTTACTTTTACAAGTCGCCGCTGCGTAATATTGCATTGCCTGAAGTAAACATTATGTAAATGGTAAACCACGTTACGTTTATAACCCGGTGCCTGGGGCAGGGGTTAAATACTGGGGAATGGTATTAAGACACAAAATTACAGATTTATCAACATATTTTGTTATTAATTTTTAATGTATTTTCGGGTGTCTGTTCATCGTTAGGGTGCTAAAAAGCTATGATACTTCATTAGACAGTAAAAGTTGGCAACAATAATTAGTACATAGGTGTTTTAATAATATAAGATAGTACCTGATTAAGAGATAGCCTATACTTTGATTTTATTGTTAGAAATGAATACTGTATGTATTTAAAAAAAGTGTATGTCTGTTGGCTGTCCGTAAATTAATAAAACAATTTAAGCTCACAGTTATTATTATTAGATATTAGTTAAACTTCTCGAGCTCTTGAAAACAATTTAACTAAAAAAGTATCTCATAGTTATTTGTATTATTAGATATTAGTTAAACAGATAACTATCGAGCCCTTGAGGGGATTATTCACTAAAGTGGGGCTTTAGAAATTATCGAGAAATAACTAGCTGGAAGCAGCTCCTCATAGTAAGCGGTTATGGAATGACAATGTAAAATACCTATTATTTACCACAATGAGGAACAGGGATGTTTATCTCAGTAGTCGAACATAACAAATATTGTAGTTTAATGCGCAAAACAAAAAAACGAAACAAATATTTTTACTAATCTTTTATTATCCGATACGTAAGAGAAATATTTAACCTTTGTCCCCTTTTTACAATATCTTAAGGTAATAAATAACGTATTTTGTATGTCAGTGTGGTAGAGATACGTGTACTGTAATATAACAAGGAAAACAGCAACAAACCATTATCCTAACCGTAATTTAAGGTAGGTAATAACAATTCTAATCAAGCTAATCAACTTAGGAAATTACGCAGATATTCATTAGTATGAATAATTGTTTATCTAAAACGCTACGAATATGCAAGGATAAACGGATTAAAGAAGATCAACAATATTATAATTGATTAAAACGTGTACAATAAAATGCCTACATTATTAATATGATGATAAGAGTTTTTACGTATTGTATAAATAAATGATGACTAACTTTTTGAAATAAGTTTTTGCATACCGCGATAAATGTAATATTCGATTTGAAGTCGCTACATTAAATTTAAACTCCTCTGAAGGGGTATTACACCCACCTCAATTACACATTCTATTTAAGATGCATGAGGCTTAAAAAATATATAAATTAATATATGTATTTCAAAATACTGATAAAACAAGGAAATTTATGAAATTTAAAAAAAAGTAATTACGAAGATTGTTCATTTGTACTGTACTGGTTCTTCAATCGCATTAATTTTTAAATGGTACTTAAAATGAATTTAGGAATCACGCATTTATTTTTTCAAGTTTCTTTTGTGATTTCTTAATTATTCTATTTTATTGAAGAAGCGACTAATTCAAATTTAATTTAAACGAATTGTTTATGTTTTATTGCCTACAGTTAGCCCAGGGGTGGCGCGTGTCAGCCCAGAGGTGAAGTTATCCTGAACCCCGAGTCCTGAGTTCATCTCCCAGTGGCGCCAACTAATTGCTCCGAGAAGTACGCGCCTGCGCACTGCGCAACCGACACGCGACTGGCATATTTACTAAGTAGGAAGTAGATAAGTAGTATCCATTTACCCACACTGTACTTGATTTTGCCCACTTTAATCTACAACCAAATACAAACTACATTCAAGTAGCATTGAATACCAGTGAATAATATGAATAATTATATTGCAAGTAAATGAACCTTGTAATTCAACAATAATTAAAACGTTGACAGGCAATTAAGTCTACTGACTGGATAAAAACGTATGAAAAAAATTAAATGGATTTTTTATCAAATAGGCCTGTAGTAAAATAAAGATACATTGATCGAGATACACTGCACCTGGTGTGCAGTACCCTATGCACCATCAGGTAGAGATAAGAGAGAGAAAATTAAAATGGTCCATAACCATATGGATTGGTTATCTTATATAAATATGAAAGAGTCCAAAATAAATTTTTGCGCTTTAAATTTTAAATTAAATATTCCCATTGTAAACATAAATTATAACTTTTTAAATAACTTTTTGACAAACAAACACTAGAAAGTAGGAGAATAATAAATGATTTGCTCTTTCTGTTCAAAGTATTAAAATCTATGTTTGATTGTTGTCAACTAACCAATTTAATTAGTTTTCGAGTGCCTGGTCGAGTTATCCGTAGTAATGCACTATTTTACTGTAGCCAATCATCGACCAATTACAGTGCTAACTCACCGATACGTAGAATGCACGCACTGGCTAATAAGAAAACTAACAATATTGATGTTTTTAACACAAATCTAGTGCATTTTAGGGAAACAGTGTCTGGCTGCCATCTCTGGCGGTAATGAATAGCTAAGTACTTTGTAATAATTTTAAGATGTAATAAATAAATAAATTGTGACATGTTTTATAAAATTTTAATACATGTCTATTATTTTTCAGTAATTTAACATCGAAAAAGCTGAACAATATTATTCGAATTTACATACGACTAACTAGATTTCATAATGTAGAACATGAACCCTGATGTTTACAGGAAAACATACGAGAAATTGGATTTCATATGGAATATGAACCATATGGAATGCTTTATTTTTATATGATTTAATTTTGAATCAGATTCTGCGTGTGACAAAAATTAATATTTTTTTTCCCGTTCAGCGATTATTCAAGCACGGATTAATCTTTTCATTAAATGTCCGTTAGACTTTTGTTATCGCTGTGATTTGTATGCATACCTAGATTTCTTGTACCTACATCTACATACATTATTTCCAAGCGTCTATTTAACGTCGATTCGCTATATTTAATTAGATTTTTTTAGTATAATGTATTTTAAACTGCCAACCTTACTAGAATAATCATCATTTCGAGGTGTGATTTACAAGCTTCTAATACGTCTATAATATGTAATTGAATATAAGATTAATCTTAGAACTGCACAAATAAATTAATAGAGACCTTTACAAAACAGAAACATGATATTAAAGAAAAAAGATTCCTTACTTTTAAAAAAAATCTTTATTTAGCAACGAAAAGATCTCATAGTGATTTTGAATATGACTCCAAAATTATTGTGATAATAGTGTCAGTTTCAGCGTTCAGTACAATTAAGGATTTAGTATTAAATTACAAACTTAACGGTATCTACACACATTAAAAATAATAAACATTATACAGTGCAATATAGAAATTTGAACACTTAAAACTTGCCAGATTTTTTTTTTTAAGTGTCCAAATAATTTTAGATTAATACGTACACGATATATTACATTGAATTAAGACGCAAGAAATAATAATTATTTGTATCTAAACTGAGACAGATTCTTACCATTCTTTTAAAAATCTGTTCTATAAAATAATCAATTGCTAATTCTCAGGTAATTACCAGGTGTCCATTTAATTCTACTGATAACGTTTAGATGACCATAATATTTCCTTAATAAAACTTCGTCTATTCTATTGACGTTTTAATAAAAATAAATACACCAAAACATGTTGAATACCTAAAAAATCGCTGTGGTGATTACCAGCAGTAAACTACATTCAAAAATAATATTATAATAAATGTACAATGTATATAAACACTTATAAAACGTAAATAAGAATTAAATCAGGCCTCAAAGAATCAGAAAACAGTTTAGCGTCCTACTGAAGCGGTTAGTGAATTTAATGACCGGGTAATTATATCGAAGCCCATTATTATCCGGCAACTGTTAGGAAAACGTATGGCGTCGGAGATAAGGAAACAGACTGTTTGTATAGATGGTATCTCGGACATTAGAGGGGTATTATACGGCTAGAAGGAAGATCTACAAAGATCTAGAAAGGTGCTTGTGTATTGAGTAAGCCCGTTACGTGCGTCAGTATGACAAAACGCAAACCACAGAAGAAGAAATCTATAATACATGGAGAAACAAAACTCGTAGTACAACCCGAAAATTGGTAATCTACACCATATTTAGAGTCGAATGTGTAATATGACTTTTGAAACTGAACTTTATTTTTTTTTTCTTCTCATAAAAGCTTTTATAAGTACCTACCACAGATCAAGTAAAATTGAACAAATTCTTATTAAAATGCAGTTTTTTAAGTTTATTTTCTACCAATATTTGATATCAATTTCTTACTCAATTATTTTCTAGAAAACTATGGGTCGAATTAAAAAAAAAAAATCTACAAAAAATCCACTCCAAATATGATGTAGATTCACTGGTTAACCACTTGTACATCGAGTTTTGTTGCACGTTGTATACAGTAATTGATTTTTTGGAAATTAAAGTAAACAAAATAATAAAGTAATATTTATTCCAAGTGCAAGTGAATTTTAAAAAATGCATTAAAAACATTGCGATGCCAATTAGTAATTTTTACAATACAGAAAAAAACGTGGACCTTGCAAGAGAAAACAAGAAACAATATAATATAGAACTTGGTGATTTTTGAGTGACATAATTCTGTGCTTTTTACTCTAATGACGGGTAGTCTTTTGTTTATGTTTTCAGAACATATTTAATGAAACAGCAAGAAAACGATATGGATTTTTAATTTACATAAAATGTGTAAAATATTCCTCTGGTACATGGCTTCAAATTTCTGGACAGTCCCAGCCAATCCAGGTCGTTTGGTAACCCTTCTAACTTTGAAGGTGTGGCAATACGAGTGTCCAAGTCAAATAAACGAAACATTACAAATTAGTATTAGAAAAGGTTGCTAAATAAGACAAATCTACAAAATTAATAACAAGGATGATTACAAAAGGTTAAATAAGAACATAATTTGTTTCACAATTGATTCAACAGTATAGCGTGTTACGAGGTTAATATGTGTAATAATGTATCTGTATTAATCATAGAAAACTTCATATTTAACGGGCTATTTTATTCATTAGTTTTCTACAAAATGAGAGCTTGACTTATGACTTGACCCAAAAGATCAAGGATTGGTAAAGGCTAGAGTTATTGTTTGAAAAATCTGCTGGAGAAAAATTTTAGACAATGTTAAATAATTGCACATTACTTTAACAAAAATTATAGAAAAAAATACTTAAAATTTTGAGAATTTTTTAGATATTAAATAAAAATTTGCGAACTGTACAGTACCTTCACTTAATGTTTGCTTTATGTATTCATTTGATTATTGTACATTATTTTTGGTTATGACAGCGACAGCGATCAGTATAACCAGAATCGAATAAGATTTTCAACAGCTAACATTAAGTTATATGCATAAAACTAGTTTCAAATCCCTCTCCAGCACAAATTGTTTTCTGCTTCTGCGGTGCGATTCTCTTAAGGTTTTAGACACTTCTGCGCATACGAATTCAGCACAAAATCGTATCCTGATCATCATCATGATCAAGTACACATACTTGAAAGTCGAAACATTCGGCGTGCGTGCATGAGAAGATGTATGAATATAGGGGAAGGCAAGGAAGTGTGTGCCAGGACAATCCTATATGTCTACCCCTTTGGGGGAGCTGAGTAATGATTAATTACAAAAACATATAAAAAATCCGTCAAAAAAATATTTTTCAGTCTAAAAAGTTACAAGTAAACTCCGTACCTAGAGCAGCGTCTGAATTAAAAACCACTAAAATTACAATAAGATAAAAATGCAGATAAAAATTCCACATGGGAAAAGGTAATACTCGCATGTATGGGCACAGATGCGGCTATAGTGCTGGGCTGGGGCCTCGGGGTATACCGGGTTCTGGTTTCTCACACATTCTCCATAGTATTGCATAATAGGGTCAGAGCTGACCAGTTGGAATATTTACCTTTAGCACGCTGCTATTTCGACCCGATCAACCGGTGAACAGATGTCTAATAGCAAAACACAGTAAGTGTAATATTAATATAATTATTCTTAGATTTGAAGCTGCTTGTGTTATCAGATTATCAAAATGTGAACATTTTCAAATTAACAGCCCATATTTTTCAGTTCAATTATAATGAAGATTTTACACAATTTAAGATGAATCAATATTTTCCTGAGAATAACTAGACCCGAAGATAGCTTGGAACAAAAGAGGGCGATTCTCTGTCTTCCCGTGAATTTATAGACTCTGGTAAAATGGGATCGTTTTGTTTTCGGTTCCACAATGTAATTTTGTGTTCTTCTTCCACGATTTCTGGCTGTACCTAGATATTAATATGAAGAGATTTATCCTTAAAAATTATCAAGAATAACATTATTCAAACGAACGTTTTAACGATATTTAATGCAGATTTGGGTCTTAAAGGTCACATAAAGACACACTTTGAATGCATATTTTAGGTGTGATTGGAAAAACATCATAATATATTATTGAAAATAGTTAAAAATAAAATCAGATTATAATTAAACAGATTATAATGTACCTAGTTACGAAAGTAAGCAAGCGTAAGGAGAAAAATGTTATGATAAAGATAAGAAATATTAATTTTATTTGTAATAAATCATCTCTCGAATGCCCAAGATATCGACAATAGTTATCTCATTTCTTTCTATGACCGTACCTTCCATCTTTCTAACTTTCTTTCTTGATAAGATAGTTTTGATATAACACATATAACCGTAATTGAATACAATATTGGAAGAGGCTATAAGAGTTCGCACAAAATAAAATAATAAATAAATTAATAATTAGCATATAAAATGGTTGTAATAAAAGTTCATTCTAGCATTTCTATTTTCGCATTAAATTAACAGGAAAAATGTTTTTAAAAAAAATATATACAACAATAATTTACGCATTAATATAACAACACAAAAATATAAATAAGTCAGTAAAGAAAAGAGAAGTTCTCAATAAGAAAATCACTTATTTTATTTCGTTTTACAAACATTGTTTTGTTATCAGATGCATAATTGCATAATATGGGTCATACTGTGTTTTGTAGTTGGACTATCCCGCTGTTTATATTTAGATATCGACGGTTGTACGTCATTCCTCTCAGATATATTAAAGAGGTGAGTTCTGTAGGTTGCAATGGCTGATTAATCAAAGGCAATCACGATTAATTAATATTTATCACTTGAAGAACAGAAAGGCTTTGTGTGTGAAAAATGTGCATTATTTGCGCAACGTATTAATTTGCATGTATATGTACATGTATACATTCTAAAAAGTTTATAATTTTTTGGTCACATTGTTAAATCATTCGAAATGTAAGGTAAGTTCGTTTAATCAAGAAATGTGGACATTAAACTACAAATTTTTATTTCAGATCTGTAACGAATATTTTATAGAGTAAATTGAATGTTTTTTTAAAAACATTTTTACAAGTGTTTAATGGCTGAATGTGATGTGACTCCCCCCTTAAAACAGACTTGGCCCGGAAGCTGCAACTTCTTAGTTTTCACGTTATGTTAAATAATCATTTATTTGTTTTACTGTTAACTTCCAATTTCAAATGGCCAATGATCTCCACGAGATTCTGATATAATAACGTATATTTTGGATAACTCGTTAAGATAAATTATTCATGAAATAATCAGGTTAAATCCCGCAGTGAGGCCACGGAAATGGAATAGGTATATTATAATACAAATTAACTAAACTCTGCACTCTCGGGAAGTTTCTCTAAGTAAATACTTAAAAGTTGACCGAAGTACGAGTACGAGTGACCTACACACTCAGTCTCAACTTCACGAGAGTTTGGAGGACCGTTGTATGATATTTTGAATAATATGTCCAAACATTTGAAGAAAAAAATACTGGATACCATTAGAGAAGGAAGGTTTTTCATTTGAGAAAGTTATAGTGTCGAAGAAGACACGTATGATGTATGTATGATGTATCACAAGGAAATATGGAAGTTTTAGGTATTTACAGAGATCTTCTACGATTCTATTTCATCATATTTTAAAATTAGAACGTACCTATAACACTAGATTCCCATTATAATGACAAAAAAATACCGTAAGATATTCAATACATATTTAAAAAATATTTCAGCAAATGGATTTCCTTTAATTAACCATATTTAAGGTAAATAAACAAATAAATAAATTAATTAATACACACTTTATTACGAGTGTCCTTAATATCCGCTCTGTGTTCAATTATCTCTATTTATTTAGTCTCTGGCCGTTTAGTACAGAACTAAATAAAATTATTTTGAAAGAAACTGTAATTTTAGCCATACTGGTGAACAAAACAATGTTTGTGAGATTCAGTAACGCATTTAATGTGACTGGCATTTTTCATATTTTACACACAACATAGTAATATGACATCATTGTTCTGCCAGCCAGAAAATAAAAAGTAATTATGCAATAAATAATTTTAACGATCATTGCTTGTGGTTTTCTGTGATAAGTACGTACGTTAAGTCTTTACTAAAAAGGATATCATAAAAAACGCCACGGGATATCATACATTCCTGAATTATTGTTAAATTATGTCAGGAAAACGGATAGGATTTTTACCAAATAGAAAAGAAAAATTGAAACAAGAGATACAAATTGAACGAGTGTTTCTCTTTAGTTTTAGCAGCCGAAAATTGAGGTTATACATTTTACTTTTCCACTGTAAAAATATTTAGAAGGAAATATAATATGTATTTGGGCAGTAGGAACATTCCATCTGTTTTATTAAACCTTGATATAAAAGGGAAGGATTACGAACGAGTTTTTTAGAAACATTAATTCTTCTTCTTTTTTTGCCACGTTCGCTCCTATGTGGAGCATGTGGACATCACTAGATCCCTCCAGGAGACCCTGTCACCAGTCAGATCTCTCGCCTCCTCCCACATCAGGCCCGCATCCATCAGCTCCGTACGAATACAGCCGTAGGATGGTCATCGACGGACTGCCAGGATTGGCGGGTTCCTGCAGTCCGTAAAGAAGACTTCAGCTCGGGTTCAGTTCTCCCGAGAATCCGGAGTACATACCCAAGCCAGGCCACATCTTCACGACACCATTATTGGAGGTTGCTGCGTCCGTTCCCTAACTTCAGCGTCGGTTATGAAGTCAAACCCACCTAATATAATCCTTCTCCTCCTAATATAATACATGAATTAAGGAGTCGGCATTTTGTTTTGACCGAGTATAAACTGGAATTCCAGACAGCACGCATCGTGTTGAAGGTTGCTCCAGCAATTCCTGGACGGATTGCGAGTTCCTTGTGAGTGCTGCCATCTTCAGTTATATGAACACCTAAGTATCTGAAGCTGTCAACCTTTTCGATCCTTTGCCCATTGTTGTAAAGGGGATACTCAGGGTCAGGACATGACTTATTGCAAATGAACTGGGTCTTTTTGGTATTTATATTAATAATAGTGGAAAAACGAAAGTGAATGCTACAAAGAGTCGTTTTAGTGATAAATTTTTTTAACTTTTAAAGGCCGTAAAGGAAATTAGACGGAAGAGCGTGTAAAAAGTCTGAGAGAAAAAATGAAGAAGTCAGAAGAAAGCAAGTTGCAAATCCAGATATAGAAAAGTGGT
>JAGVSP010000019.1:0-227389 GCA_022494985.1 Micrasema minimum | reverse complement strand
TTAATTTTTTTGAAAAAAAATGGTTTAAAAAACATAATTTAAATTGACACATTTTCCTCCCAAAATATTGACTTAATTTTTTAAAAACCCTACTGTACAGTAAAAACCAAATAAAAAAATGAAAGACTCTGAAATCACAAGCCAATACACGTGGCTAAAAGGCAAAAAATAGATATTAACCTAATCTGAAATTGAATCTATTAACCCATTCTGTTTAAACACCTAGAAAAATGTTATGAAATCTAGGTATATTGAATAGACGAGAAAGTTGTCAACCTTATTATTTATATGTATAAATATCTTTATAATTATAAAAAAAAAAAACATTGATTATCAGTTCAAATATTCAGGCCAGCTAAAAAGTAAATGTTAAAAACATTACCACTCCACAATCTAAATAAACGTTTCGTTTGTTTCTCAATGACTTAATCTGTGGTCAAAAGTCAAAACTTTAAATTATGTAGTGATCAAACTGCTATATTACGAGGAGTATTTATAAATACTTACAATTTAAATCAATATTGTACCCTATGCACCACTAGGCGGGAAAAAAACAGAAAAGGTTAAACAGAAATGTCAAAATAAGATCAGCATGAACTCATTGAAATATCGGCTCTATTTTTAGCATAGACGTAGACCGCCGGCGTCCCGACGCCGACGCCAAATTGAACTAAATATTATGAAAGAGCGGAGGAAAATCGATTGAAAATACACACACGAAACTCCATTATCAAAACATTTCATCGGTTAAGCACACTCACCATTTGGGGTCAATTAAAAATAACACGATAACAATAAATAAATTATTAAATTGATAAACAGAACAGCACTTTTTATCACGACAAACTCCGTTCAACGCGACCGCGTCCGTAGAACTCACTGACTAGAAAATTATGATTAAAGATAGTTAGTAACTACAGTATACACACGTCACTCCAGATTCTATACATTATTGATTGTACATTTATACAGTTTTGTTCCTCTGAAAATTCCAAACGTTTGTCCAATACACAACATTGTGCTACAAGTTAATGTCTTATTATGTCAAACAAACCTGATTATGTTTGATTTGATGCAATTAAAATGCTTCAAATGATAAGATAACCATGAGCTGTTAAAATTTAAATGATAAGCCGAATTTTTCAGTTCGTATTAAATAATTAAGTGACAGGAATATTTTTCTGTGTTTAACTCACGTTAATTTAAATTAAAATTATTTTAGCTATTTATTGATGCGACTGCGTCTGTCGGAATAATTGGCGAGCGCGCACGAGATAGAAGATGATGCATGTGGATGAAGGAAAGGAGGATCCCATGCCAGGACAGAGTGGTGCGGTATTCCATAATGCCTACTACTGTGATGGCAAATAAGTTAGTTATTGTACGTAATAATTTTCAAGAGTTTAACATAGTGGCTTTCGTTGTGCTTTTAGCCTTAGACGCTGGACTAACAACTACTTCCGTGTCCCGGTGAGATCACAAAAATCAAAAGCGAATTAATTTAAGCCTGGATGTTTTGTGAAGTTGTCCCCTCCGTTATTGGCCCTTCTGGGCAGCGTTTCAAATTAAATTATGCAGAGTTACATCACAAGATTCATAATAACAATATTAGATTTTCATAATAACAATATTAGATTTTCATTATAACAATATTAGATTTTCATCTGTGCAAAAATATAATATTCACATAAATTTATTTTAGATTTTTGAGATAGTGTTTGATTACAAGGATTCCCAACAAACGTAATACAGTGGTAGCGTCGCGGTCTCTGAGTCCAGAGATCGTCGGTTCGAATCCCCACTTCGACACGACTCGATTCCTATTTTCAAGCACAAGCCGCTTAGGCTTTATTGAAAATTGTATTTACATATTGAAATATGTATTTACAGATTGCATAGATTTCTTTTTTTTTAAATTAAAAAATAAAAAATTTAAAAAAAACATTTACTGTTTCTTGTGAAATTAACATTATTCTTAACGATTTCTTTTAAAGGGGTAGTGTAGTGGCATATTGTATCAGAATAATTTGCAAATGCTTCTCAGTGGGCAAATGCTAGCTGTAAGAAATATTACAAAATATGTTAGTTTATCAGTATCTAGCTTATGAATATGCAATTTACACAATATGTTTGTTCTAACAGAATGCCACCGTTTTGCGCTCTATTCCCCACTGTGCGATCTGTCGAGACGAAAGAATAATATAAATTAATATAATAGGGTATATATACGTTATACCTCTGTGTAATGTATGAGAATCTTCAATCTTGTAGTCTTAAGATACATTTGCAAGATCTATCGTCTAATTTGAATAATAATAGACAAAAACGAATTTTTTGTCATGTTCTTAGAAACTTGAAGTGACTTTTTAATTTTCAAATCTTATCCAAGAGCTGGTCATTGTGAATAGTGTGAACGGGTTTAAGAAATGGACTGGACAAGTTGTATTATAAAGTTTAAAACCTAACTAACTGTCCGATTTAGGCATATCAGCTTTAAACTGCTCGCCTAATATTAAATAATAAATAAATAAAATCCTATTCTTATAATAATTACCTAGATATCGCATCATGAATACTATACTGCACTAAGTCCGAATTCGTCGAAAATGAACTGAGAATATCACATTACTAAATCTTTCATAATATGCCTAGATATCCAGTTTCGTTGAAACAGTACCTACCTACCGGCATCAAAATTACATTTTTGCTATTTCCCAAAATATGACTTTTTTGTAATCTTGTAATCTGAATTATCAAACTCAATTAACTATCAAAGTAAAAAAGAAATAAACAAAATCGTCAAAGGGATAATTCCAAGATATTTGCAAAACAAATTAAAAAACAATGACTTTTTTCATAAATATGCAACAAGAGGTTCAAAAAATATAAGATTAGAATAGAAAAGAAAAACTATGTCACAGAATTGTCTAATGTATAAGAACATTAAAATGTATCAGGAGATTCCAGATGAAATAAGAAATGGACAAAATGTAAAGTTATTTAGGGTTAAAAAAAATATATGTGTGAAAAATATTAGTGTAGGTATTATATTATAGCTAAATTGAAAAATGTATAATGGTAGGATAAGAATAGTTAGGAAAAAAAAGTGTGATTTAATAATATTAGTCTATGTAAAAATTATATACTACTAAATAAATATAATAATAAAAAAAAAAAAATAAAACGTGGTTACGTATTATTTGTAATATAAATATACCTAATCTTTTTTATTACAAAGTTATATATATTGTACTTAGAATGCACATTTCTTCATTATTTTTATGACTGAATTGGAAAATAATTATATTTTTTAACGTGGTTTTCGAGTTTTATTTGTTTAAGACATGTTTGTAATATCGTAGGAAATTTTGTAAAATCTCTAATTTTTATGCTGGGAAGAAATATATTCCAATGAATTAAATTTAATATTGTATACCAATACCTATATTTTCTGGAAAATGAACTGATTTGAAAAAATACTTGGATACATTCTGTATTTTGTAACCTCTGTAACAAATTAATATAGGTAGGTATTAAGGTAAAATTCATTATAATATTTATATTTAGCAGAATCCTACTGTATGTTAAAATTATCAATATAAAAAATCCTTGACCTTTACGAATCGATAAATTGCAATCTTAAAAACCTAATAGGATAAAGAAAATGATTGAAATTTGGAAAAATATAACTATGATAAGGAGGGTCACTGCCATGGGGGCTACAAAGGACCTTTCCTCACACACTTGTAAGATGGAGACTATGGGATGATTATGACTAATAAAGAACAAATTTAGATGCTTAAATTCTAGAACTCATGGCGCAATGAAATCTAATCCAATCAGTGTTGACACACTGAGAAAAAAATCTGGTAAAAAAAATATGATTGCAGTAAAATTTTCGACAATTATTAAGCGCCCTGATAATATCGTTCGGCGTCTCGATAAAAGTATCGGAACGTCGAATGATTTATTAGGTGACTAAGAATAATGTGTCCGAATTCTTTATTAGGAATTCCTACAGCCTTTTTAAACAAGAAGAAAATGAAAAGTTACCATAACCTCTAACTGGAGCTTTCCTTTTTTACTAAAATCAGGATTTCTTTCATTCAAAAACTATTAATTCTTTAATATAAAATCATGTAGGTACTGTATGTTAAGTTTTATCCAAATTTTCATTCTAGAAAACAGATTTCAGTAAAACTAAAAGTGTTTCAGTTTGGGGTGATAATGCTGTAGGCTATAGATGTGTAGATTTTTACGTTTGTTAGATATTATAGAAGTGGGGCTTCGTAGCGCAATGGCTGAAGCTCACTTTATACGGGACAGAAAACTGTACAGTTTTCTCAAGTCAGGTCCGCGTCCCGTTGTTTCTCTTACAGTCTATGGGTTTTATTATGATCACATAATAAGATATTTATAGTATTTATTCGATTTTAATAATCATTTTAATTTAAAAAAACTATAACTATAACTAAACGGAAAGTTATATATTTAGGTCAGTGGGGGTATCCACATGTTTTATGATATCGACAAAATAATAAAAAATTAGACACTGTGTAACAAAACTCGATGTACAAGCGGGAAACCAGTGACAGTGAATGTCCGCATCTGCATTATATTGAAGTCGATTTTGCAAATAAAATTTTTGAGTTGACTCATGGATTTCGAGAAAAAGTTGAGTACCATTTATTTAGTCAAATTAATACTATAAGGTGACATAAAGAAAACAAACAAATTTAAAAACCGCAAATTTAATAAGAATTTTCGTGCTATAAATTTTACGACTGTGTTGGTTTTGTAAATAAATAAATAAAAAATAAAGAAAAATAAAAAAAAAATAATCTGAAAGCTTTTATTGAGAAGAAAAAAAAAGTTCATGCTCAGTTTTCTTGATATGACTTGTCATATTACATAAATATTCGACTTACGATGTAGATTCACCATTTTTCGGGTTGTACTACGAGTTTTGTTACTCCATGTATAGTTGGAATATTTTTATTATGGAATTATTCGATTTAAATAATCATTTAATTCAAAAAAATATCAACGCAATGTTTATTACTATTTTGTTGAGTGAAAAATGTTAGGCATTCATATTGTTTCTGATAACGACAAATAATGAATTTTTTTATAGGAGAATAAAGTATATATTGTAGAAACGAGATTTCGTAACAATTTTGGCCTTGGTAAAATAAAGTCACCCTGTCAACCCAAGTGCGGAACATTATAATTTTACCAAATCTACCAACTTGATAATCATAAAGCCCCTCTTTCTCTGCAATACTACATATTAAATAATAATAAAATATGACAGAAAAGAGATAATTGATTTCTCTGAAACCGTGGTTCGAATTTAACTGTCACAGTATTTAAAATTTTTTGACGGCATTGCATACAAAGTTATATGAATAATGCCGTCAATTTTGTACAATATTTCAATATGGTTTTTATTAACAGGTAATTTATTAATTTGTCGTCATGATTCATTTTCCTTTGATTAATTTTGTCGTAAAATATCTCGGTCTTTATTTTCCCCCCAAATTATTATCATAGTACAAACCTTCTTGTATCAACCATATCCACTTTTATGACACTCTTCAAATGTAAACAAAACTGACTTTACACCGTAACAAAACTGACTTTACACCGTAACAAAACGGACATTACAAAGTAACAAAACTGACTTTACAAAGTAACAAAACTGACTTTACAGAGTAACAAAACTGACTTTACAAAGTAACAAAAAGCCTTCGAACCAATGAAGATAAAATAAAAAATCAAAAAATCATTATAAAAATCCTTATTTTTAATTTGGAACAAATTTACTTAAAGTGGTATCAAATTTCGAACAAGAAATTCAAAGAAGTGGACATTCCTTACTTGAAAAAATACTACCGTGTCTAGGTGTCCAATTACCGCTGACTACGTCACCAATAGGCATCCACGTCATCACTGGACATCTACGTCGCACGTTTCGCCTATTGCGTTGTATTGGCATTGCATGTGAACACAGAATTCAGTAGAGAGGAGCGTTTCCGTTTTAAAAGTATTTTCACAGCAATCGGAATGTTAAAAAAGAACTATGTAAAAGCAAATAATATTATATAAGATAGGGAAAACACTAAATTTCAATCATTACGAATATTTTTACATATTTATCTAAGCGTCCTTGTATGGCCAAAGTCTGTAGTCATTCATTTTATTTAGTACCTAACCATAAAAAATATTTTTGACCAGAGCAGAACTGGGTTCGGCCTGACACAGACATAATATACATGTTTACAGCTCCTCGTTTGTGAATTCGGACCATTTATTGACTAAACCTGGACTGCCATTTAGTTTTTGAAATTGGCAAATTAATCACAGCACAATAAGTATTATTTGGTAAATAAAGCGTAAATAAATAGTGACACACGAATGCTATCGAATATTGCGTGTTGTCAATAAATACCAACGTATACCTACCTAATATTGACACGTGTTTTAATAATTAGCATTAACTATTCAAATATTTAAAGTAGGTAGCTACTACCTACCCATAATATCATAAATATTCCAGAAAAGGTGATAAGGATCTATAATGAAAGTAGGTAACAAAAGACTTTATAATTAATTTCATATTTATTTCCACACACCCACCACAACACAACATACACATGACATAACATAATCACTTTAGATACTATTGTTTGCTCACTTCATGTCTTCAGAAATTTGTCTTGTACATTGTGTTGTCCACTTGTTGTGTTGTGTTGTATATATTACCTTAAATTGATCTTAGTTCATTGTACCTAAAATATCACTGTGTGCACAACATTAAAATATAAATAAATAAATATTTTTCATTTTAACAGTAAGTTAGTTGACAGTTAGTAAATACAAGATACTTTGGAAATTTTCCTGTACGCCTGGGTAATTAAAAAAAGTTACAGCACTCGTTATTACTGTACAGCGCACTAGCGCAGCGCCCGAAATTCAACATTTAAAGAAGACGTATCTGAAAATTTCGACGGAAAATTCACCATTTTTTTATATTTGTTATCCATAGGTAGACCCTCCTTAAGTTTCATTCCATTTATATATCTATATATGGATTAAGTCAGTTAAGGACAAATGTGCTACGGTGGCGGGGGTGGCGTGGGCGGGGATAGACGGCACTTTACCTATCTAAAATTTTTATTCATATACTAAATATAAAAATATATTTTTTTTAAAACTGTATTATTTGTTTCAAAATCATAAGTTGTTTTAGAAAATTTAAAAAATATATTTTTTTCATAGGGTCTTAAGCTATATGTTTCGCTGTTCCTTCCCAAAAAAATTTAATAATAATAATAATACTTAATATCCTCTCTGCCTACCCCTTCGGGGAAATGGCGTGATGGTTAGTTAGTTAAAATACATTTATTCCAAACCATATATTCATTGGATACCTTGGACTGGTATTGAAGCGTATGACTGATCATCAAGAATAAAATGATCAAGAATCACTGCATTTTGTGTACCGATGCAAGTGCCCTATTCACCATGGGGTACGGATTAAGGGAAGGTAGTAGAAGTAGGTATATATACATTTATTAAATGTTTTTTAAATTTTCATTTGGGCTATTATAATAATTATTATACAGATATGATGAGACAGATTGTGTGAATTTGCTGTTAAATGAATAAAACCGCCAGTGTACAATAATAAACTACTCAGTGCATGAATTAACTACTTACTTCTCTATTATTACAAAGGCATTAAAGCTATGTACAACATAAAAAGTAAATAAATCATATTATTAAAGCTATGATTGACGAAACACGTAAAATAAAATGGTTCTAATTTTCTTTTTTATTCCAAATTCGCGCATCGATTTTCCATTTTCCTAAAGTTTTCCCTGGCGAAAACGACTAATTTGAATGACAGCAGTCCCCTGCCAAGATGGCGGCCGCGGATGCGACGACCAGCGCGACATCTAACAGCAGGTACTGGTACCAGGCGAGCCCGTGTGCCGCATGGCGCAGGTGCGCCGCACCGCCATGACGTAACACGTACTCCAACCAATAGGTGGCGCTGTCGAGAGGGTGCTGTGTCCTATCACGGAACAGGCGAGAAAGCCGCTTGGCGTTTTGGCGGTAACTGCAAAATATAAGTTATGTTAATAACAAAACTCGGAAACCTTTTGTCGATTTTGTAGAATACATTTTTTCTATTTGACCCGTAGTTTTCGAGAAAATTGATTTTATTCATTTATATAGTCAAATTAATACTATTCATAAAGAACACATAAAAAACGCATTTTAATAAGAATGCGTGCACTTTTACTTGATCTGCGGTACTATTGAAAGCTTTTATGAGAAGAAAAAAATTTTTTTTCAAGCTCAGATTCAAATCATGTTACACATTCGACTCCAAATATGATGTAGATTCACCATTTTTCGGGTTGTACTGCGAGTTTTACTACACCACGTGAATACTTGAAATAAAAAAGGACATATGTGCCGAAAAATCTACAAAAAAAAAGTAAATATTGTATCACAAACCCAATTTTATTTCTACTATATCTCCATATCATGAATTTGGCGCGTATGTCCTTTTTTTTTCAGTATCCATGTATTGTCGACTAACCTATCATTGCTGAGTAGCTCCGCTATCATGTCATCCAGGAGGGGGCTGGAGATGTCCCCGTAGCGCAGCACGAGGGCGGCCCCCTTGTCCCGCAGCCCCGCCAGGTTGAGGCCCTGGTCGGCGAACATGGGGACCCCCAGCACGGGCACCCCACAGTGGGTGGCCTCCTGCAGGCCTAGAAGCCCCCCGTGACTGATAAACAGCTTTACTGAGGGGTGGCCTGAATAAAAATACAAATGATACATGAACAGAGGCGAAAGCTCGGAAGGGAATGCGGATTTCTAGGCGTTGATGTGTACAGAAATACGGAAATAACTCACAAATAAATAATATGGGAAAATTCAAATCACTTGATTATGACTTATTCTTATTAGTAGGTAGATACCGGCACCAATTAATACAGGTACAGGTAATACATACGAGGTACCTACAGGCTTCGAACAAGAATTTCGAATGTAAAAGTTTGAGATTATGCGAGTGAAAAGAGTGATTCGTTTCCATGATATGGTTGGCAAACTCTGAGAATGTATTTGAAGTAAAGTCTCGGCGGTGTTCTTTTAGTCTAATGTTTAGATTCCTAGTTGCCCCCATAACACCCCTCTCACTTTTAGCTCCTCCTCCACCCCTGTCAGTACCTTAACTTCTCATTGTATATTTATGTTTAGTTTTAAAATACACCTGTCATTGGACAGTACTGCGTCATGCGTGTCCGAAACATGTCGTGTTTAAATATATAAACTTAGTGGGCAAAAATCAAAGTGTTTTATTTATATAATTCAATTTGTTATTCCACAATGTTAACGCTGATTCAATAAATAATATAATAGTACTTATTTTGTTGCTAGTTATTCACCACGACTTGATCCGACTGATTTAATTTTTTAACGTATTTTCAAACATGAAGATGCTTTGAAACCGTCAAATAGAAAAAAGCAAACTGTTATTTTATTTGGGAAATATGTATCAATAAAATCATGCGCACATATTGTTTTAGAACTATGAATTATCCTGAAATTGCACGGCAAATTGCTTCATCACAGGCGCAGTAAAACCCCTTAATGTTTTTGCTGCTCAAACATAACATGTCGAGTGAGGTTTCACTACTACTTTTCCTTATCCGCACCCAATGGTGCATAGGGAACTGCATTTGTACACAAATCGCAGTGAATCTTGATCATTCGTTACATGAAGGCAAGATGATACGTCTTACGTTTCAGTGCCAGTCCTAGGTATCACATAAGTATGAAATATGAATGTGAAAGTCACATAATATCACAATAAAATAAAATACATGAATTTTATTACCAGGAAGGATTAAGTAATCAGGAAATAATAAAAGCAATCCACAATATAAAAGAACATATTATATTACAACGTAATAATAATTTTTATGATTAAGGCAATTATTATGTTATTATTTCCACAGTTTGTTTTAACCATGCTTGCATATTTTACAATAGGCATATTTTACAATAGATATACAATAGGAACTGGCGGCCGATCGCTTGGCTTGGAGGCAGTTTGTGGAATCCATATGCTCCACATAGGGAGCGGATATGGTATGATGATGATGAACCTTTTAGAAGGCAACTTTAGAATGCTCAACAAATATTATTAGGTATTTTTGGTGAATCGTTGTTGGTTTCAATCAAGAAAATATATTTTTTAAACCTTCTAAGACCTAATTTCGATTTTGATTGATATATTTGTAGGTCTTATTAGTTGTCCATGAATTAGACACTAATTTGCAATAATAATTAGGATAATTGGCGATTACGAGTTACTGGAACTATGGCCAACTTTCGCGTCGTTTTTGACATAAATCATAGGTTTTCGTAATGAATTTCATGGTCTATAAGCACCAGTTCATTGATTTACCTAATTATGGAACATTAAACCACAGTAAAAAATTAATAAAAAAACGTACAATTTGACATCTCAACAGAGACGAAAAATTTGGAAAGAAATGTGGATATTAAGGCGTTTACAGGGCCGAGAGGTTTCACATGAGAAGCGTCGCGCCATTTCACTGTAGGTATTTAATCCGCGTTCTGATAATTGGCAGATATGGATATAAAATACTAGGCGAAATGGGGAATGTTGTAATAATACATTAAGAGGCCAACTTAACACAGCCAATGACGCCTAAATATCCATATTTCCTTCCAAACTTCTCGTCTCTGTTGAGATGTCAAATTGTAATTTAATGTTAGCCCGTAATGGGTGAAATCCCGACTTTTGTCTACAAGTATTTGGACACACTCAAAATGTTTATTAAAAAAAACGGACTTGCTCGTTTTATGCTGTGGTCCCGTGGTATGAACTTTTATAAAACCTTAAAATCCCAATATCACAGTTTGATTTTTACTTTTATGTCAGTCATTAAAGCCTCGTATAGTAGGTACAATATTACGAAGATGGATAAAGGACATATTGATGTATTTCTAAAATTGTATTAATTTATGTTTGTAATTATGTAATATTATGTGCGCATCAGGGCCATCAGGCAATCGACGATTTATTATTAATAAAACAAATGAAACCATCATGTATTAGTCGAGTTCATCATATAAAGTCGACGACAAATGCATAAGAATAGATTATAAACATCTCTTGTACTAAAATTAATTTGTAATTAGACTCTTCTTGTTAAGATTTTTTCTAGTTTCTAATTAATTCAAATGAAAATAAGACAGTTAGTGTGATTATTTTTTATATGAGTTAATAGTAAGTAGTTAAACTTTTAAATTTTAAATTCCCGCTGAAACAGTAAAACGAACGTTTGACGTCATTCCGTGCACAGAGAGAGATGGAAGCGCTTCACTTCGAGTATGTCTCTCTTTTTCTTTCTACCACAAGCAAAACACGCAAATGCGTCAAACTAGTGCCAACATAATATATGATGGCGTTTTAGGGTAAGCGAATTTTGTAAATAAAAATTGTGATATCAAAACATTTTTAAGTGACAAAAATAATGTTAAGAAACCTTTAAATGTACAATGTATCAAATCTATTGTACTTACAGAGTATCGATAGTTGTGGAAACCACGTGTTGGTCCTTACGTTCGAGGGAAGTGGTGGAAGGGAAGTTCCGTTGATTTTCCACAAAACATTTTGTCTGAGACTTCCAAGGCTCGTGTAGAGGGTTGATAGAGTCTTTTCTTCTATTGTGTTCGGCAGAATTATGGTCCCCAAGCTGAAAACACTACCCCGTCTTTGGAGTTATTCAAATAGATCTCAATTTCCTGAAACATTCAGTGATTCAAAGTAGGTCTATATAAATTTAGCATATAGTTGACATTTTAATGACATATTCATGAATTATAAACACTAACTCAAAAAAGACAACTTTTGGGAAATGTGATTTTACTTCGGTACGGTTTCATTGGAAACCTATTTTCTTTATTAATAATATCGACGTAGGAATGAGATAGAAACGCGCATTTCTTAGACAGAATTTCTTAGAATATGGATCCCCAATATGAAGTCCCCACTATTCTGTTTAACTAGATAAAATCGAATCGATACAAGCCAAATTCTTAAGAACTCTTGCCTATAGATCTGGAGTGAGTCGCAGATTACACAACTATAAAGATCGATTACATTTCTCTAAACTGGACAGTTTAGAAAAAAGAGAAAAGTAATTGATCTCACTTGCTTGCATAAAATTATAAATAGTCACCTTGACACAACGCTAATAAGCGAAATCGGTCTGCGTGCCAATTTACGATTGCGTAATCCAGACATTTTCAGAGTTGAGCGCTTTTCCTCCAATACAGGGTATTACAATCCTCTCTCTCGTATGTGCAGAGAGTACAATGTAATACACACTGACAGTATGGACATCTTCGGAAACTCCGTAGATGGGTTCAAGAGAAGGTTGTCCTTGAGATATTTGTGATCACTTTTGCTTTTATATGTGTGTTATATTTACTTAAGCACATTTGTATGTCACATTTTCATAAACATTATGTTTTGGTCATTCGATTAAGCACGATGTGAACAATTTTAAAGGGCAATTGGTCTACCTAGGTATATTTTTATCTTTTTTTGTATTATATTTAGTATCTTTTTGTCTGTTATTGTTCCGTAACAAAAATAATATATAAAATTATCCAGTGTATAGTGTTAATACAAATTCTTGTGAAATCGAAAAAAAAATATTTTAAAAACGGATTTGGTTTTAGAATATCAATAAAGTAAAAATAAAATAATTTTACAAAACATTCGTATTTTACTACTACTACTTTCCCTTATCCACACCTAATGGTGCATAGAGCACTACACTGGAACACCAAGTAGCAAAAAGTAACCTTTGAGATAATATTTGAGCAAAAAATAAATACGTTTACCTTTGGCAAAGGCGGCAAAACCTTCGGTATGTGAAGCCCCCCTACTTCCACCATCTGCGGCACAGTCGGCCTTATCTGGTTGATGCTGAAATGGCTGTTGGTCAGAATCATGCTCAGGTTCTTCGAAAGACTTCGCAGAGGAGGTAGTGGACCGAACATGGAGTCAGCCACCCCCTGCGTCTCCCAGTTCGACTTCACTTCATATAGCAACTTAGCGAAAACCGTAGAAAAAGTATTAAGCACCCTTTTAAATAAGCCCATCCTCTCTGTAAACGGTAAGAAGTAGAGAGGGATGTATGCCGGGTTTTCGGGACAGGCTATCATGTCGTTTACCCAAGGTAAAGGCACGCTAGATATAAGCCCAACACTTGGTATTTCCAGTTTATGTGCTATGCTGAGCAAGCAGTCACAACCGAAGATCTCCACAACCAATAAGTCGAATGATCCCTTCTGTACGATCTTTACTAACTCTGGGTGTGTGATGGCCCATTCGCAACTCGCAGTTGAGTATTCTATGACGTTTAAGAGGCTCCCAAAATTTGACATGTTGGTGAAAAATTCTACGCTTGTTTTAGGGATAGGAAGCCCAGAAATATCTATCTCTTCCAAGTTTTTACGCGTTGAATTCTGAAAAGAAAAGTTGTGGCAATATAGTAATATATTATTATGAAACTACCTACTATATTACAAACAAACCATCACGCCGTTTTCCCAAAGGGGTAGATTAAGTAAGGTTAGGTAGGCAGAGAGGATAGAACGCCACATCACTTTGTACAGTAACACTTCCATTGCTTGCTTCACATTCATACATATTTTCAAGCACGCACCCCGATAATTCTGACTTTTTACATGAACACTTCAAGTGCTTGTTCATGCCATGTTTTTCTCGGCCATTCTCGACTTTTACACCCAGGCACACTCACATCATAGATTCTTTTGGCCCTTCTTTCATCATTCATTCGCTCTACATGGCCAAACCATCGTAAAAGACCTTTCTCGATTAGGTATGTCGATAATGCTTGTAGAAAATAATTTGAGTTCAAAGGAACTTTTATAGGATACACTTTTATAGGAACTTATCATAGGGTACACTCAAATATTTATATTTCAATCGGAAATAACTGCGCCAGAAGCAAAAAACAACAAGTTGTACTGGAAAGGTATTCGAATCTGGAAATCCTACATAAATGTGTATTAAGTATATAAATTTAGGTAATATAGGTACCTAAGTGGATATTAATTTTAATCAAACATGTTTAAAGGTAATTTTTTAATATGAGTTATACAAAAATAATAAGCATTTTATTTTAAAATAACCTTTTTTTAAATTATTATATTTATTTAGTACTATATAATTTCTGTGGTGTCTAGGAAAAGGGGCATGAGTCAGTCAGGCATAATTTTTACTGTTCGGCTGTTGTACTAATTGTTCTTTAAAGTTTTTTTTATTATTTTTCCCTAAAATAACTTATTTGACTCATCTTTAAGAATAGTCATAAAAAAAATATCATAAAAACTTTACGGGCACTAGCAGAGAATAAATAAACGGTCGTATTGTAAAAATTATGCCTGACTGACTTATGCCCCTTTTCCTAGACACCACAGATTTTACATAGACTAATATTATTTACATTACACTTAATTGATTTTTTTCCTAACTATTCTTATCTACACTCATATTTCTCACACATATATTTTTTACACTTAGCCCTAAATAACTTTAAATTTTGTTCATTTTTTATTTCTTCTGGCATCTCCTCATACATTTTAATGCCCTTGTACATGAGACAATTCTGTGACATAGTTTTTCTTTTCTTTTCTAATCTTATATTTTTTGAACCTCTTGTTGCATATTTATGAAAAAAGACAATGTTTTTTAATTGTTTTGCAATATCTTGGAATTATCCCTTTGTAACATCAAAAAAATATTTTTTCTAATCTGTTTAGAATATTTAACACCATGATAAGAGATTAAGACCAATATTTTTTCCTTACGTTAATACAACCGTAATAGAAAAAATAGCAGGTAATTGCAAAATATGCTAATTGTAATAACAGAATGAGTAAGAATATTTTTTAATTATTGCATTATATGAAGCAGAAAACTAGTTTTATCGTCAATCAATGAATAACTATTTTTCCGCTATGAATTAAGGTTTGCATTTTGCATGCATTGAATGATTGTGATGAAAATTTATTAACATTGACTTTTAACTTTTGATTTGACAAACGAATTGCTAAATAAAAAATGTCAATCTAGTAAATTATTACATTATACTCCACTATACAATTACTCCACATTTTCCCTTATCCACGCATTGTTCAGGAGAGGGAATTAATTGTTTCTTATAAACAATAGGTGTTAATTACTTTTAACAAAATATATACATTATGATTCTTTACCCTCTTCACCTTTCAGTGGCTGACATAGGTACATATAGCATTAAAAGAATGGTAATTTACGAGTGGTTTCTGATACCTAACTCATTTTGACCAAAATCTTACATAGGCACTTCTAGCATTAATCTAGTTTCAAAGCAGGTAATTAAATAAATAAAACAATCAAAATGTTGATTACATTAACTGACCTCTGCAAAATAAGAAGCCACCGTCACCTGGTGCCCTCTGACAGCCAAGGCCTTCATTATAGTCCCATACATGGCATAATGGCTCCTAGTACCGGTAGGAAATATTCCTAAAATTCTGGCAGAAATGCTCAAGTCCAATAAAACGCAGAAAACAAACAAAAATTGCAAAATGCGCGCCATCATTTCAAACACCAACAATCAAAATATTAGTAGACACAAAACATGTAATTTTAAAACATTATATTTATATTAGGATTTTTGTAAACAGCTGATCGCAATAACATAAAAATTTAATTCTACTTTGGATTGGTTATAGAGAAGGGTTTAGCACGCGACTTAAAAGGCAAAAGATTTGCTTACTACTACCATTAATTCACCAACTCTATAAATAAAAAGTGCTTACATAAGCCAGGAATACTTCTATAGCGGCCCGCGGACGAAAAATATTATATTTTTTAATATTTTTATTTACATTTATTTGGTATCAACATTTGACAATAATTAAATTAGACAAAATGACAAATTATACAAGAGGATGGCGAATCAATCAGTAGCGACCCATGGCAATGATCCTGTCCCGATTCACTAGATAATCCGTGTCGAGTCAGGGCATTTTCAGTGTAGCGTTATACATAATAGAAATATTTACGTAATGAATATAAGAAAAAATTTTGGCATTCACAAAATTTAGAATAATTTCATAATTATATGAAATTTGTTTCATTATTATTTTTCCATATATTCATATATAAAGTATATTTTGTATACGTACATTAATATTTTGAGTATTTTTTTATTATAATAGCTGAATTATTGTGTTATTATGCACTGAAATCAGTACCAATACACCATGGTACGGATAAGCGATTTAGGAAATATATTTATGTACGTAATATATCATGTAAAAAATGTTATAGTTATAATATTATAATAATAGCAAATTTGGTCGCTTTAAAAAAAAAATATATTATATTTATTTAGTGCTATATAATTTACCTACATATACTAATATTATTTATGTACATTACACTTCATTATTCCTAACTATTCTTATCCTAAACATTATATATTTTTTAATTTAGCTATAATATTATACACTAATATTTTTCACACATATATTCTTTACATTTAACCCTAAATAAATTTACATTTTGTTCATTTCTTATATTTATCCGGAATCTCCTCAAACATTTTAATGCCCTTATACATCAGACAATTCTGTGACATAGTTTTTCTTTTCTTTTCTAATCTTATATTTTTTGAACCTCTTGTTGCATATTTATAAAAAAAAGTAATTGTTTTTTTAAAACAGTTTTTTTCAAATTATTATATTTAATTCTTTGGTCTATGGACATAATATTCAAAAGTTTAATAATTTTTTTTAATGTTTGTTGTTACTGCACTTCAATATTATTCGCGTTGCTTTGTTTTGAACAATTTGTAATTTTTTTAGCTTTCCTTCATTACTAAGGTATAATATAGATGAGCAGTAGTCTATATGTGGAACAATTATACTCTTGTATACTAGTAGTGATGTTTTTTGATCTAGTTTATTTCTAATTCTTCCTATTAAAGAAACTTTTTTGCCACTTTTATTGTGATCATAAAATATACAATAGGTATTTTGGGAAAATTCTCCCAAAAGTTCCACAGCATACCTTAATATTATTATGATATTGCTAATGTGCTAATTGAAAAAAATTAAGAAATTTTTTGACTTGTTTTCAGTTTAATGATTTTTTTTCTCACTAAGTTATGAAAAGCCCTGTATAATCTAACATGTTTTAAGGGACACAAAAAGTGCTATAGTTTTTTCCTAGCAAGTAAAGTATTTATATTTTATAAGAGTATATTACCAGACCTTTAAACTTGTAGATTGGATTTCATGGATAGTTTAAATTACTGATGTGCCGGCACCGAGAACATTTCACAGTAGGGTGACGCGTCCAAGAATAAACTGGGCCCGCGCAATCTAAGAGAAAATAATCTTTTGTCGCTGAAAAAAACATTTTTCTAAAATGATTGGTCCCCATATATGCAAGTTATTAGAGGGAAGTTATTTGGTTACGCCAGTTATTGGTGCCGTAAACGACCTCTTTTGTTAATTAAAAATAAAATAATTATGCTATTATTAACTAACTAACTAACTAACTAACCATTTCACCATCACGCCATTTTCCCGTAGGGTAAGCAAAGAGGATAGAACGCCATACTACTCTGTCCTGACAGACTTCCTTTGCTTCCTCTACATTCATACATCTTCTCATGCACATGCGCCGATTATTTCGACTTTTCACATGTCCACTTTCAAGTACTTGTCGTACTTGGTCATGCCATGTCTTTCTCGGCCTTCCTCGGCTTCTACATCCAGGCACACTTGCATTTAAACTTCTTTAGCCGTTCTTTCATCACTCATTCGCTCCACATGACCAAACCATCGTAAGAGCCCTTCCTTCATTTTGTCGATAATGCTTATCTCAGCCTTGCACTCTACTCTAATTTCGACATTTGTACACCTATCATACATAGTCTTACCACACATTCGCCTGAGAGATCGCATTTCAACAGCATTCAGTCTATTTTCATCTTTCTTTTTCATGTTATTATTAATTATGTCTTATTTGTTAAGACAAAAACTTATTCATATTTCAGCGAAAAAAAATTTTTTTTCTTGAATTTCACGTGCGCAATTTATTCATGGGCGCGTCAAGTCACCCTAATGTGAAATGTCCTCGGTGCCAGCACATCAGTAGATTTAATTCAATGTCAAACCGTTTTTCTCCGCGCGATCAAAACAAAGACGTAATGTATGAATAATCTTTAGTTAGTAATATTATTTATAATTTTGAGCTATTCCTAATTTGCTTTAACACTGATATTAATATTTGTCTTCTAAAAGCCCCCTGAGAATCTTATGTAACTCACCTTGGAACAAGAACTAGAAGGGACGTTTCCATACAAATTTTCTAAAAATATACGCTTCGTAGAGTTAATTTTAAAACACCACTCATTATCAAATTCCACCGTCTAAAGACTCCAGCACTTAGGCCCATACTATACACTTTATTTATTTATTTAAAACTTCATGTACAATCACATAGCAAAAGTACAAGTGCGGGCTTATTGCTTTTAAGCAATATCTTCCAATCAACCCTCTGTTATTTAGTGATGATTTTTATTGTACCGAGTATTGGTGGAAAGACACATCAGCTTTAAAATTACATAGCATTACTTACAAGATACTTACTAAAATATTCATTCGATGAGCGTAGTGATAGTCCATGCTCAGAGAGGTAAATAAAATTATCTGCTAGGTATACACCTAGACACGGTATTTTTACTAGTATTTTTCAAGTATGGGATGTCACTTCTCTGAAATTCTGGTTCGAGTGCTCAATAACAAGGGTAACAAAACACAAGCTCGAGAAAAATCTGTTTTAATATTGATTTAGCTAATACTTATAACTTCTATTTTATTTTTAAAATCTACTCAAGGGTTCATTTTTATGATTACAAATAGGAAATAGGTACACGATTTTCCCGAAAATTTACGTAAAAATTGCCACCTCAAAATTGCATATTCAAAAGACATTACCATTTAACATACTTTAATTATAGGTAATGGTAGGTGTTTTTTAATTTATCATAAATCGCAAACTGTGAATTATAAAAGATTTTTAATAGAAAAGTAGATGCAGATCTAGAGGAATTTCTTCCTGCGTGCTATTTTTGCACACTTAACGAATTACATTTTTTTTTTCAAAATTTAACTAGGGGCTCGTGCGATCCCCTGCATGTCTCCTTCAGCCTCTAGCCCGTATGAGCTCTGTAGATTCAAGATCTCTGACATTGACAGCTGCCCATGTGATGCACAAGTCAAGGTGAAGATCTACAGGACATCTAATCCGTGATAAGTCATCATAAAATATCACAAGAGGTGGAATCATATATGATAAATATAGTGAAGGAAATAAATAAAATAAACAAAAATAGGACACAAAATGCCGAACACTCTTCAAGCTGATGTCCATCAGCCCGCCTTCCATGATGAGTTTTCCGTGGTTTTCTCATCACCTCGGGCAAATGTGGAAATGTTCTCTTTGGTCCACATCAGCCGCGCTATTCTGTATCTTTTTCGAACTTCTGCACATACGAATTACCACTGAATTCGTATGCGCAGTAGTTCGACAAAAGATAGGTACTTATACCTTAGATAGGTACCCGCCTGATGGCGGGATACATCTGCCGCCTATAAATAATTTACATATAAATAATTACCCGACACAATGTATAAATAATCAATTAGAACAGTCAATGATAGAAAATCCACTTGATGAAATATAAATCTTGTACATCAAGCAAGGTAAAAACTGACTGCTGCTACCTACCATGCATGGTATTAATTTATTTGCACGTGTTCGCAGTAGTTAAATTGGTGCAGGAGATTTTGCGATGAGATATGGATCAATAAATGCACTAGAACACAATAAAAGTGTATATATTAATATTGTATCTAAACAATGGTAAGCATATATTATTTATAAATATAACAGGATCTAGATCAACACGCTTCTGAGAACATGTGAGCAAGAGCACACTTTCTCAAGAAAAAAATATCAGAAAGCCCTCATTTTTGTAAAAAAAATTTCAATTTCCAGGATAACTAACGGTGCGCGGTGGTAGCAAAATAAAAACAACTAATAGTTATTAAAGAGCAAACGAAAATTTTAGGGGATCTGGGTGCCAGTTTTTATTTGATTATCTTTTGTTGTAACTTGGTCCCATGTGTATGGTATAGAAATAAACACGTTTTTTTTAAATGTTAGTAGATACGCCTCTCGGTAATAATTTTGTTGACGTATATTATTTTTTATGATAATAATATAGATATCTATCTAAACGTGGCTTAATATTTTAAATTCATATTCGTATGATTTTCACACTAGTCACAGATTGTGTTTTTCGAAAAATGTAACTCGAACATTTATGTAAGCCGATTAAAGATTTCAATATGTACAGCATAGTTTTTCCAAGCAACTAAATAGTATTAAATTGACTAACAGTAAAAAATACGTCTAAAATTAGGAAATTTCCAAAAATTCCGTTTACAAAGATGGGTATATTCTAAGGAAGTGCGGTACGTTCTGAATTAAAATCATTACTAATTATATGTACATACCTACATGTAATTCAAGAAAAGGTTTATAAATATACCTAGAGCCGTTTTTACACATCAAGTTTGATAAAAATTATCGAAAAAAAAATCTAAATTTTCTCGAAAGCAAATTTTTTTGAAAAAATCTACAAAATCGACTTAAAATATTTTGTAGATTCACTGGTTGCCCGCTTGTACATCGAGTTTTGTTACACCATGTATATCCGTATAACGTTATAATTACAACATTGTATAATATAAATTCGATCGATCTGAAATGCCCTTCCATTTTTTTTCTTTAATTAAATAACAACAGCTTAGCATTCACTATCACAAGGGCAAGATGACTGACCGGACTGACCTACGCTTGATATTCACTACGCCTGAACACATCGCACCATAAAAATTATGTTTAGTATACTGCACTAGTCTTAATTGGTCAAAAATTTACTGAACTATTAATAATATTATAATAATATTACTATTGCATATGTGACGGGAAATTCACAAAATTCGCAGAACACTCATCGTGAGGAATGGGTTAGTGATGAGTGTTGTGAAAGAAATATAAATACAATAACCAAATTGTGTAGAAATCTTGGATTTTACCATGACGGGCTCACATTAAATTATAATTGATATCTCAACAGAGATAATATTTTTTTTAGAAGGGAAAATGGATATTTAGGCATTTACAGGGCCTGTCATGTATTACTTACAATATTCTACATTTCGTATATTCATAGTACCTATCTCATAATGGTATATTTAAATATAAAAATGTAAATAGCTGGTTAAACCTAGGGTTGCCAGATGTAAATTTGAAAAAGGAGGACAAATAGGAGGATTTACCTTAGAAAAAGGAGGGCAATGGAAAGATGAACAGCCAACCATCATCCACCCACCAATTAATCCATTAAAATTAGACCATACCTATGGACAGAATAACCGATAAGAACATTTTCATCACTGATTTTTTAAAGACTTCAATGTAGCCCCTTTAAAACATAAAATCAAGTCTTATCATTAGGTTCTGAATAAAATAGTCACTTTAATTTTTTTTAAAGTCGACCGGCACTAGCCGACACCGACCAAAAGTAGGATATATATAGTAGGTAAGGGATGACAGGAGGACAATTTATAGAAAAGGAGGACATGTCCTCCTTTAGGATATCATCATCTGGCAACCCTAGTTATATATAATTATAATAAGCCTATAAAACAGGATTAAAATGCTTCAGCATGAGAATTCGCATGTAAAGCTTGGCGTTATTTCACTGACGTTAACATTATATTATTTATTAATATAATTTGGCAGTCAGAAATGCAATAAAAGCTTTTTTTACAAAAAAAAATATTTAAAAAAAAAAAAAAAAAACCATTAAGGCAGTACAAAAATTTTGTCAGAGATATATTTATTTGTCTTCATTAAAAAATATTGCTTACGGGATCAGTGAGTGTGTCCACGCTGATGTACATGCACGCCTATCGATATAGATTTTCTTTTTTTCCGTACTCCCATCACTAAGCGTAGAAAAATAGAAACGTTAAACTACGTATCTACGTATTATATCTGTGGACGTGGACTATATTAATCTATGGACTAGCTGTCATAACTTAATTTGCATGTTTTGTGGCTGCCCCTCCACCTTCACGATTTTGGAGAAAACCAGTTATTTTATTGACATACTTTCACAATGGTAAGTTAGTAAGTTTTACGCACCGGAAAAAAGTTCTCGTGCTTCCACGCTGTTGTCATTTTTTGTGCATTGTATTGAATAATTATTCTTACCAACAGGGTACATCAATGTTCGCTCGTGTAACGTTTTACCCCACATTAGTTTACAATGTTTTTATGGAAAAAGTTACCAGCAGAAGGTGGTATGATAGAATAGATGAAACGATCATTCTGGGAGCTTTACCCTTCAGAGGAATGAGTGCTCAGGTACGTTCAATTTACTCATTAAATTCTACTATAAGTATGCACTCATGATTTATTTTTAACTCTTTCCTTTTATACTGTTCTTTTAACTTATGGACTATTTCGTTTATAACGGCAATAGTTCGATTTAGCAACGTACTAGAAACTTAAGCAGCATTTTATCAACTCGTTGCCTGCCTCGAACCCTGATGGGGATTACTCAGATTAAATGCCAGGAACCCCCCGTTCGGGGTTTCCAATTCAACACATTTTGTATGGGGAAGTATTTCTGCGGTGGTCGAGGTGAGACGTTGTTGAAAAATTGAAATTTATACTCCCACTAAATTGCAGATATTTTTTAATTTTTCTTTTTTTTACACCTAAAATGAGTCAATCTAGGTAGACAGTTTGTTTTATGTTAGATGTAAATATCGATGTAAAGGCAGTCAACAGGTTTACCTAATCATTTCCTAATCATAGATAATAATTAGATTCACACGACTGCTTTATTTAATTTAACTCAAATTGGTTTTCTTGATATTGAATAAGTAAACTTAGTAAATATCAATAGGTACCCTTATATATTTTTCTGCCAAATTTCTCGCTATACGCAAAAATTTTATACTCTCTTAATAATAAAATGTGTACTATTCTAAAGTATCATTGAAATTTTCGCCTCCTCTTCCATTAATGAACTAGCCCGATCGACACTTTTCTAGCTACGGCAGAAAATTTTCTCTTTATCTTTATAAAATACCCACCCACTATACCATAATGCAAATAATATTTCGAATGACATAATAACACATTAGTAAATTTTATCAAATACATAAAATATTAATATGTATTTCCGATTTAATTATCTGATATTTGATTAATAAATTTATTGGCTAATCAAAAAAACAAAAAATATTTGTGTTACCTTGTGCATCAATAAACTATGTATTTGTGTTTTACCTCTGTTTAAAAACCAAGGTCAGATAGATTTTTTTGTGTCAAATTAAAAATTTTAATGACCTAAAATGCACAGCTACAAAGATAGTGCTTCTTAGAGCGAGTACACATAAGGTGTTTTGAAACGCGCGTTTTAAAAATATAGAGGTTTGTCAAAGGTGTACCCACTCAAGTGCGCGTAATACGCACGCTGCCAGATTTTGGTTCAAACCCGCGTTACGTGGGCGACAGCTGGGCTCTTGTAAATATATGCGCCGCCATTGTGCCGTACATTTGATCGCGCACTTTTCGTGTAGGATGCATATTGTTGAAAATAAGTAGGTACTAGGTACCTACCTACCTACCTACCTAGTAGATGGAATATTTAAACTGAATATTTGTCCATTTTCGAACTGAGCCAGTAGTACCTATTAGTATGGACACCCTGGTAACGCTCGTTAAACCCTGTGCTAAGCATGCTGTATGTGCGCTGCTAATGCGCGCCGAGCGCCTAATGTGTACTCGCTCTTAATGTTGTGTCAGATCTTTAAATCTGTCTTAATAAAAAAGTTTTTTTTCTTGTAATGTTCTTTTTATTACATAATATTTAGGTGATATTGTTCGATGGCCTCTTTTTTACATTGATAAGTATGTGAAATTCAAGGAAGATAAGAATATATTGGGTTTTTCAACATGGTGGAATTAAATTATTATTTTAAACCTTGTAGACTTGTAAATGCTATTTGTACCGTTGATATTATAAAATAAATATTTGTTCTTTTTTAGCTTACTGAAGAAGAAAATGTAAAAGGAGTTATTTCAATGAATGAATCATACGAACTTAAAATATTGTCCAATGATGCTACGGTAAGCAACTTAGTACAACTAAAAATACTTAATATTTCCATTGAAGGGTTGATATAGAAAGCCAGGACTATTCTGAACTGTGTGTGTCCGTAGTAGTATCCAGCACAGCAGGAAAAAAGCCCTATTTTGCAGCCGCATTTACTGAGCGCCGCTAACTTGGTCCCATGTTATAAGGCCACACATGCAGCCCTACAACCATGCTGTATTCCCACTCCGTATCCGTGCCGTCTAGATATTTCCTACACTCTTATATTTTATCTGCATAACTTATTTGCAACAGAACTGTGCTGATAGCATATTATTGTAGCTTTTTGACGCAACACGGGTAGCTTATGTAAAAAATCAGACGTACATTAATTATGCCATTATAATGAGGGAATCCACTGTTTTCTAAAGTAATTTTTTTCTATAAACTTACTATTTAACTAAACAAAAAAAATATGTTTAATATTTTTTTATAAGTTATTGATGAAGATACGATTTTTTAAAGTTGCACATTTCAAATACCGCGCTAAATACCACAATGTACTAACTGCGTCATTTTTGCAGGAGTGACGTCATAAAACGGGTTGTTTAAGGCCATGGTATTTCTCCAGCCAGTAACAAAACTGTAAAAAATCTATGCAAACTGACGCGGGAAGCACCGATAAAATATACCGTCGACTCAACTGTCATATACTGTTAACAGCTGTTCTAGAGAGACTGAATGGTGGCCATCTTTTTTGCAATAGAAGCTTGTATCTAGATTGTATTCCATATTTAAATGCCATGGAACGCGGCTACGGGGGTTTAAAAACGGAAACCGGAAACACTACACTTAGATACAAGGAGTGACGTCATTGTTTAAGATTTTGAAATGAATGCTGTTTTCAACATTTTTTATTAACTTTTGCGTGCGTTTTTGGGATATTTCATCCCACTTCAAAATTTTTAAATATTC
Organism: Micrasema minimum; assembly: GCA_022494985.1. Classification (NCBI taxonomy): domain Eukaryota; kingdom Metazoa; phylum Arthropoda; class Insecta; order Trichoptera; family Brachycentridae; genus Micrasema; species Micrasema minimum. The sequence goes on along the minus strand of JAGVSP010000019.1, from coordinate 202,019 downwards.
GCGTCTACACGAAAGCATTTTTAAAATTCAATTCCGGCTAGCAGTGGATTTCCTCATTAATTTATTATTTTATTCTTTCAGAAATGGAAAGAATATGGCGTAGAATTTCTCCAGTTACCCACAATAGACATATTCGAATCTCCTGACCAAGATAAACTTCTGCAGGGAGTAAAGTTTATCAACAGATTCCTACCAACAGACATGAAGCTGACCGGCCTAAACTCAGATCCCAGTGAAAAACATATCAACGAAGGCACCGTCTACATACATTGTAAAGCTGGAAGGACTAGGAGTGCTACTTTAGTTGGCTGTTATTTAATGCTGGTAATTACTACTTACTGGATATTTACTCGGTTAAAACAAAATGCCGCCTTTATAACTCCTGCGTCACACCTGTTCTCCTCTATGGCTGGGAATCGTGGCACCTAACCAGGGCCCAAGACAGCAGACTTCTGAGTTTTGAGAATAGGTGTCTTAGAAGAATTTTAGGTGAGGCAACGGACACAGCAACCCTTGGTATCTACTGTCATCCGGCGAAGGCGTTTCGGCTGGCTAGGCCATATACTACGTATGTCTCCCGAGACCCTTAACCATGCTTGCCTATTTTACAAGGCATCAGGTTCTCGGCGTCCTGGTCGTCCGTTGTTGACAATTCGTCGGCATTTTGCGTCAGAGCTGCGGGACGTGGACTTGACTTGGGAGGATGCACGGGAACTAGCGGCCGATCGCTTGGCCTGGAGGCAGTTTGTGGATTCCATATACTCCACATAGGGAGCGGATATGGTATGGATGATGATGCATTACTACTACTACTCTCCCTTATCTACACCCAACGGTGCATAGGGCACTGCATTACTACATCAAGTGCAGTGAATCTTGATCATTTATCACATGAAGTAATTACACAAATATTTATTATCAGATAAATGAGGCTATTAGAGGCAAAGTTAAAAATCTCAGTTTCCACTACTTCACTTTCATTATCGCCTAAAATTTTCAATTTGCAATGCATAGTACGGGAATACATTGGACTGAAGGCAATGCTAATAAATTTTAGGCGAATATGAGCCTTAGTGAAAACGGAGATTTCTAACACTGCTTCTAATGGCTTCATGTACAATGATTTTTTGAAATTGTAATTCTGTACCGAAAAAGCAGAAAAATCTATGTCAGAATATTAAAATAGAAAAAAATGTATTTATTATAACCAATAAATATTACACATAATTATAGATCCATAAAATATTGCTGATTTTTCTAGAATCTCTATCTATTTTTGTATGGTCCATGCTCGAGGAGTGAAGATTTACCAAAATTTACACTAGAAGTCGATTTCATGTGGTCATTTTTATTTCAGAAAAACAACTGGACCCCAGTACAAACTGTGGAATATATTAAAGAAAAAAGGCCCCATATATTACTGCACACAGCGCAGTGGGACGCATTATCTATATTTTACAGAAATCATGTAAATAGAAAATAAATTTCACTATTGCTTACATACAAGGAAAACTAATATCTCTATTTTTAATTAATGATCTGCATTTTTCTAGATGTACAACTAACCTTATTACATCACTACATATAAAAGTCTGAAGGTTGCAATTATTTATATTTACCCTTAACAAATTATTATATTTTATTCTGTAGGATGTTAAAGGTAATATACCGACTTATGTTATCGATATTTGTATCTAGTCTTCCTTTATAAAAAAGAATACGGAATTATATTCTCTAACATCTACCTGTTAACTATGAATAAAACACAGACTATAAAATAAAATTCTGTTACGTTTACTTTGTTAATTTTATAAATAAAAAGACATATTCTTTACCTTTTTTATTTTTTAATGACTTATCCACGTCGATAACCAATGTATGTATGGTAACAGTTTTTATACAGGTAACATTATTTAAACAATAAAATGATAATTACACTATAAAAATTTGTGATACAGTTGTACTTTAACAAAAAACTAGCATATTTGACTATGGAAATAGAAGAGCATTATACAAATTATGCAATGAAGACTTAAATTATTAAATATTTGCATTCATTTTTCCCACTTTCACAATCAAAAACAAATTACGTTTTTCTAAACACATTGGGAGTATTGAAGCGATAATTTTAAACCGACGAATATTATTTATTTACATTTTTTCGTGATTTTAAGTACTCTGACCAATAATTAATACTAATTTAAATACTAATCAACTATCACAATAAATAATAAAGGTTAACTCGGGAGTTGATTGCTGAAACACAACTTTTTAAGTATTATCTGCACGTTTTGGGTTTATGTGTAAGTAAACAAACTTCTAGATTGAGTTATGATTGAATGTGCAGAGTGTGAATCTACAAAATGTAAAATTGATGTGTTTTTCCAACAATGATGAAGGGACAGGGAGTGGATAAGTTAGCAGACTGGTTTGGGTGGCTGTGGTTGAAACATCCAAAGTCTTCTGATTGTTCCCGCGATACCAATATCGTCGAATATCAAGTAAAATAGTCCTCCCATTGTGAGCATCATAATAACTGCCAATATGCCGTGCGCAACTTTCGGCATTACATTCCCGAAAATTAGGGTTCGTACATAATCCTTAACAATAGCCTCGAAACCCCTAAAAACAAAATGTTCAAATGTATTAAAAACACAAAAGCAATATTAATCTCTTGTACATTCATTTTTTACAGTCATTTATATTATATTAGGTACATCACAGAACTTAGTAAATTGAACTTTTAAAGTATTTTTCATAGGTACTAGAAGTGGGTAATATAATTGGTAATATATAGAACATTTTTGGCGTCCTGTAAACGCTTGAATATCCATATTCCTGAATTTGAAAAAATTCTATTTCATCTCTGTAGAGATATAAATAATGGAATATAGGTAATATATAGCTTTGTTTTTATACTTCCGTGTGTTTGTATTTATATTTTAATAAACATGATTGATTGAGCTATAAAATATATATTATAATACAGCCAAAACAATAAAAAAACATTAATTTATGTACATCAATATTTAAAAAAAGGGTTTTATAATTATTATATTACGTAGCACTGAAACTTTTATATTATGAATTGTTCTAACATTAATTTTGTTTAAATTTTTTACTGTAGCTACCATATACAGGGTGTAACAAAACTCGTAGGACATCCCGAAAACTGGTGAATCTACATGGTATTTGGAGGCGATTGTGTAATGTGACTTTTTAATCTGATCTTGAAAAAAAAAATACTTTTCTCAAAAGTTTTCATAAGTATGGCAGATTCAGTAAAATTACTCAAATTTGTATTAAAATGCGTTTTTTATTTTATTTATTTATGGATTGTATTTATTTGACTAAATACATGATATTTGATAACAATTTGCAAAAATAATTCGAAAAAAAAACAACTCCGTACTCAATTTCTCCGTCAAATCAAAAAATTTTACTCTGCAAAATCGACTCCAAATATTTATTTATTTATTTTTTTATTATTCACGCCCATGGGGCTTTTACAAAACAAATGTAAGTATCAGTACCAAAGCGACATATGTACATACATAATTTAACATAATAATACAGGCATACATAATATGATTTTAAGATAAAGCAAAAGAAAAACAATAAAATAAAATTATAATAATAACTATAGTAAAATTATAATAAAAACTATTAAAAAAAAAAAAAAAAAAATGATGTAGATTCACTGGTTTTCCGCTTGTACATCGAGTTTTGTTTACACCCTGTATATTATTTCTGTGCGGAGTATCAAAATAATAAAATAAAAAGAAAAAAAAGTATTAATATGTAATGTAACCCGCAGACAAGTCCCGGCTTTGCGGGAACAATAAATACATTTATGTATTGTCTATAAATTCTGTACATTTCAAATAAATAAAAAAACAAAAAAATTCCAACAGTAAACCAAATGTCAATAACATTATGAAGTTAAGGAAAAATTTGTGTAGATTCTCCTTCTATTATTTTGTGGTGGTGGTTGGGGATAAGCTACCGACATCACTGCAGCCTGTGATGAAGTAAACACCAATAATTACCAGTATGTATGCGCCACCAAGCTAACAGCCAGCAGCACGTCCAGGGGTTTGGAGGGGATGGCGATAGCCAGGGGAACTACTGCGATCAGAGAAACGAAACTAATCTCTCAGCTATCCACAACGTAACACTTGATCCTGAGTTCTGTGCCGTCGGCGCCGCACTGCTGTATTCCTAAAATTATAACAACTCAGTTCAAGTTTGTTCATTATTTTCATTTAATACATTTGATAAAATTAGAAGAGGGAACGAAATGAATAACCTGGGTCTATGAACATTATGGTTGAAAATATTCATGGAATGACAAGTGTTTTTTAATTTATATGTTAGTACTTATATAATATATTTAATTTCCTAAGAAACAAGTTTTTGAGTGCAGTAAAAACAAAGTGAAATATCTAAATAAATACTTATTCAGTTAATCATTACATACAAAGTATTTATTTAAGTACCATCAGCCTTCAAAATGTAGATTTTCTTTTTATGAGAACTATCTCGATTTAAGCTTAGACTATGATGTTCTCTGCGTAATCTATACAATGATGTTTGTGTGAAAGCACTCAAGATAAAGAATCTAATTTTCAAAGCATTTATAAAATTATTTGATGTTTTTTAATAGCAAAATATATTTTTTTAATGTATATTCAAACACCAGTTCATTTTTTTTATGGTTATGACACGAACACAAAAACATTATGTCAATTTGGGAAACTTATTTCTGTCACAAAGCGGGGAAATTTTTAAGCTCCTACCATTTTTTTCAGTGCTATTGGCTGGTAAGAAGACTTTTCCAACAAATTTGCTGGGAAGGGTTGAACAGGCCGGATCATTTTAAATGTCGGAGAATTTTGAAAGACAGAAGAAGTGAATCGTACTGCATTTGGACATAAAAGTCTACTCGAACATCCTGAAAGATAGTTATAAAACAGACATTAAAACATTAAAATTGGAAGAAGAAAACAAAACAATATGTTATCATTATAAATATTTGTAAACGTAAACATTAAACGTAAGATAATTTATGGATTATGGTAAAATGATGATTTATTACGTAATAATATTGGCAGTAAACACATGAAATATATACGAAGATGAAATTAAAAATATAAATACCGTTTAGTTTTTTGGATGAACTTCGGACAAACAGAGAGAAGGCCATTGTAACGTAAAAACGTTAATATTTATATCAAAATCCAGCACGAGCCTCCTGTCAAATTAACGCTTCAAAAAAAATTGATGGTTCCAAAAGGTGTTGTCAGGGTGCTGTACTAAATAACAGCGCCATTTATGTTGGCTAGCATGATCATTTTTTAAATCCCCTAAAATCGTTATTGAATGTTTTTTAATTAAAAATACACACGTATATATTTTAAATGAAAACCAGTCTACTTTCAAACGGATAAATAATCTCATTTATTTACATTTTTTTAATTGAAATTATGCAGAGTTCTTACTTAGCAAATTTATTTCTTTCGTTTTAGTTTCCTCAAGATTCCACATTGTGCAGTTAAGTTAGAATCAAACCGTAATGACAATTTATTTTTTGAAGTAACCTAAAAACCTAGAAGCTTTGTCATCATTATTGTTGAATAAAATTTATTTGTTATACCTAAATAAAAGTGTAAACGAATAATGGCTGGAACCCTAGAAGATAAATCTATATGGGAAGATGGAGAAGATTCCCTTGGAGAGGAGGTCCTAAGAATGCCCACCGACGAAATTACAAGTCGGACGAGACTAATGGATAACGAGATCAAAATCATGAAAAGTGACATTATGAGGATTTCGCACGAACTGCAGGCACAGAATGAGAAGATAAAAGAAAATACTGAAAAAATCAAAGTGAACAAAACCCTTCCTTATCTCGTTTCAAATGTGATTGAGCTTCTGGATGTGGACCCCGAAGAAGAAGAGGATGGTGCTGTAGTCGATTTAGATTCACAAAGAAAGGGTAAATGTGCTGTGATTAAAACCTCTACCAGACAGACCTACTTCCTTCCAGTTATCGGTCTAGTAGATGCAGAGAAACTAAAACCTGGAGATCTTGTTGGTGTAAACAAAGACTCGTACCTAATTCTAGAAACCCTCCCAGCAGAGTACGACGCTCGAGTTAAAGCTATGGAAGTAGACGAAAGGCCGACGGAACAGTATTCAGATATTGGTGGCTTAGATAAACAAATTCAGGTAAAATTATCAAATATTTATATTAACTTTGAGACCCTGTAGTACAAAAAGTAACGAGTCTTATTTCAGAAAATTAAAGAGTAAAACTTGAAAAGTAGCATATACCTATTGATATTTTATATGAAAATTTCAAACAGATATGTACTTTTTGTAAAAAAAACTTCAACTCATCGTCATTGAATTAGTAAACGAGATAGTTTTTGTAAAAATGAACTGTCATTGAATTTGTAAAGGCTGACTTTGTTATATTGTTAGTGGAATGGACTGACTCCTATCTGTGAGGTATGTGTGAGAACGTGTGGGTGTATGGAGTACGTCTGCTGTGCGCCTATGCATTCCTAGTTAGGGCATAGAGAAGCCAACATTCTATTCTGTTAATAAACCCCATGTCACACTATCTTAGAAAACTTATGGAAAAAATTTTAAAAGTCCAAACCATAGTTAGATTTAGTAATCTGTACAAAATAAAATAGTCGGAGTTTGAATTTTTAGACCAGCTCTATACAATGGGATTTTAAAGATTCATGTTACGTGATTATCTTACGAAATTGTTAATTTCCATCATAAGCATGTGGTTAGACATTTTTCTCAAAAAAATTAAGTATGTCTATATCTATTTTTCTTATATATAATGTAAAAATTTGATATTCTTTTTATCTATCATGTAAAGTAGAGGGTAAGGCAGGTCGTTTGTAATTGCAGCTTTGATGTATAGATTGTTTATTTTTCCTAGTAACCCTGGATAACCTCAGATCTGGCTTAAGTACCTACTTAAACTTGAGTATTTTCTCTTATCTCCAGGAACTGATTGAGGCCGTAGTCCTGCCGATGACCCACAAGGAGAAGTTTGTGAACCTCGGGATCCACCCCCCCAAGGGCGTGCTGCTGTACGGGCCCCCGGGGACGGGCAAGACGCTGCTGGCGAGAGCGTGTGCCGCGCAGACCAAGTCCTCCTTCCTCAAGCTGGCCGGCCCGCAGCTTGTGCAGATGTTCATCGGTCAGTATTAGAATCAGCCATACTATACAATCCAAAATAGGAGTGGATTCTAAATTTATCACAATCCTGGCCCATTCTTTTTGAGAAGTATTCCTTCATCTAATTTTGCAATCAAGACATATTTATGTATTTTTATGATCAGCATAAGAAACCATATGTTGATAAAAGTATTCCAGATTGACATAGGGTTATCAAACAGAAAATGTAATGTAGAAAAATTAAATGTGTTTGTATTTTTTTCACAAACATGGTAAGCACCTAATTGACACCATCAGGAATCGAACCGCGATCTTATGCATGGTAGCCGAATATGCTAAATAACAACTAACTAACTAACCATCACGCCATTTCAGAGAGGATAGAACGCCACACCACTCTGTCCTGGCACACTTCTCTTGCTTCCTCCACATTCATACATCTTCTCATGCACGCACGTCGATTATTCCGACTTTTCACATGTCCACTTTCAAGTACTTGTCTTTACTTGGTCATGCCATGTCTTTCTCGGCCTTCTGCGGCTTCTACATCCAGGCACACTTGCATTTAAACTTCTTTTAGGCGTTCTTTCATCACTCATTCACTCCACACATGACCAAACCATCGTAAAAGCCCTTCTTAATTTTGTCAATAATGCTTATCTCAGCCTTGCACTCTGCTCTAATTTCGACATTTGTACACCTATCATACATAGTCTTACCACACATTCGCCTGAGAGATTGCATCTCAACAGCATTCAGTCTACTTTCATCCTTCTTTTTTCCAACACCACGCTTCACTACCATACATAAGGGTTGGTACCAGAACTCCGTTGTGTACTGCCAATTTTGCTTCTTTCGATAAGTTCTTATTTGCCACTATCGATTGTTTTTTTTTACAAACATGGTAAGCACCTAATTGACACCATCAGGAATCGAACCGCGATCTTATGCATGGTAGCCGAATATTCTAAATAACAATAAATACAATTTTCCATTTTCTTGTAACTATACACACTAATGATGGCACAAAGTCTAATAATTTTTTAAAATTTATTTAGGCGACGGTGCCAAGCTGGTACGCGACGCCTTCGCTCTCGCCAAAGAAAAATCCCCAGCGATCATCTTCATCGACGAGTTGGACGCTATCGGAACCAAGAGATTCGATTCGGAGAAGGCGGGAGACAGGGAGGTCCAGCGGACCATGTTGGAGCTGCTCAACCAGCTGGACGGGTTCAGCTCCACGGCAGACATCAAGGTCATCGCCGCCACCAACCGAGTGGACATCCTGGACCCGGCGCTACTGCGCTCGGGCCGGCTGGACAGGAAGATAGAGTTCCCGCATCCCAACGAAGAAGCCAGAGCTCGCATTATGCAAATTCACTCAAGGTATACAATACTCCTGTAGATAACTGCACCAAGTGGTTGTCCGTCTGTGTTGTTTAATCCCTTCAAGGGCGATTTTTAGTCAAGTCCCACGTGTCCTACATTCGGAGGCCTTTCCTTGAAAGTTTATTTTATTTCATGATTGATCTTATTCTCTACTTACTTGTTTTCTCTTCATATTTTCAACGCTTATACAACACTCTCTGTTCGATCCACTATTTGACTTGTAAATAAAATAATAACTTTACAGTATATATTACTAATTATATAATTATTAAAGAAATTGATGTATGACACTAAATGGAACGTAGGGCAGATCACAGATTATGTTTTTCTGTTGCCGTGTTTGTGGGCGTTGTGTTGCTGTCGTTTCGGGGCACATTGCAGTGTCTATCTTCAGGGCTGGTGTACAAGTATGGTCTCTTAAGTGTGTGGAGTTTGTACCGTGTCGCAGTCGGGCTTTGGAATCACTGGGTACCATGAGGTTCGTAGTCGTAACGCATCATCCGTTTACGTTTCAACTTTTAATCTCATTACAGAAAAATGAATGTGAGCCCCGATGTCAACTTTGAAGAACTCTCCCGTTCCACCGACGACTTCAACGGCGCCCAGTGCAAGGCGGTCTGCGTGGAGGCCGGCATGATCGCCCTCAGGAGGTCTGCCACGGCCGTGACCCACGAAGACTTCATGGACGCCATCTTGGAGGTCCAGGCCAAGAAGAAGGCCAACCTTAGTTATTACGCTTAATCGTATTAACCCTCATAGGATTATATCAAAATCTGAAGCTTGTGTTTCATTATGTACTGCTGTCGAAATATATTCAAATTATTTGTATCTAATAATAAAGTTTTTTTTTTAATTTTACTGTTTTCATTTTAGCTACTTAAGTATACATGGTTCCCTTGTTTCGGGGTAATTGAATAATACACGAATAAACATTTTACAAAAATTTATTATCTATACTATATATCACACATACCTTAATTTAACATTTACACATAGTATAATTTATATACATATTTAACACTTTGCCCGGTCGACTAAAAAGGACAACTTACAGATTTTTTGTACCTATTATCAGTCAAAAAATAAGTATGCAAATAATAATACACATCTTGTAAATAAAAAATTAAAGACATTTTTATCTTGCTAAGTTTATAATGAGACACATTGAAAAATATGACAGAATTTAAAGTGTATTTTCTTTTAGAATAGGCAAGTTATAAATGGGTGATAATATTTTCACATTTTCAGAAGTCAAAAAAGAAAAACGTACACCTTATCTTTTTAGTTGATTTATAAGTAGGTAATCTTTGTGATTCTCAAAAATTATGTGCTCTTCGTATCAATATACAAATGTTTCAATAAATTAAAATAATATGTAAAGAAAAACAAATTATTACCGTATTGCTAAAAAAAGTATTATAGGGGCCCATGTGTAAAATATAACTAAACAATTTAAAGAATAACTAGTATTTACAAATATAAACTTTTAGTATAATAAAAACAAGTACTTATTCGAAAAATTATATAACGCATTCACCGCTTATTTAAAGTCGATTAAGTGACAAGGTTTTTATTAGATAGACTATTGAAAACAGTGCAGTCATCCACCTACCTCTTCCGCCATTTTGAATTTGGTGCGATTATTGAATTAGGTTATTCATGCCTGTCACTTCTGTAAGTTGGTAGCAGTGAATGTGTATAGTACAAATGAAATTAAATAAAATTTATTTCTCTAATAAAAAGATATACTAAAAATTCCCAAAACGACAAAAATGGTTATTTAGTAGTTTTAGTACGAATGATATCTCATCAATAAAGATTAATTTTAAAAACACCACATTCAAATTTGGTAGATTTATTGAGTACATAATTTTGTTCTGTGATGTAGATTTTCCGCATTTAGCTAATGAAATAGATAATTTTCTTTACAATCTGCAGTTCTTAGTTATTGCCCTGTGGTGCTCTCGGCCTCCGGAAATAGACGATCACTCCGAGGATGCTAGTTAACGCCGTAATTAGGTATATATCCCAGTTAGATATGAATGATTCGTCTACTGAGAAGAGAAGAGATATCGGACTCTGAAATGAAGCAAAGATACAAAATGCATTTTTACTTTATTACAATGCAATTATGCTTTCAATAATCGATACATAGGCTTTTTAAATTTCTTATTAGGTAACTACTAATTCCCTTATCCCCACCCAATCGTGGATAGGGCACTACATTGGTACACCAAGTGTTACATGAAGGCAAGATGATCAGTCTTACGCTTCAGTGCCAGTCCAAGGTATCACACATGAAATACTTTTATGGGAAAATCACATTCAAACAAATATTTCATAATGACCCCCAATCAGAAATGGAACCTGCGACTTCATGCATGGCAGCCCAACGCACAACCGCTACACAACGAGATGGACACTTTAGGTAAATCAAGAGTATAAAATATACCTTATAGTAATATGTCACAGATATAGGCAAATTAGAAAGGCAATTATTATTTTGAACCCCTTTTAATAGCCCCCCTTCAACATTGACTATGTGTTATTGCTATCCCTTTATATTGCACTGTTATGTGTACAATGTGGCCTGTTGTAATACGAAACGCTATAATAATTGAGTATGATTTATCAATTTGACGGACTAATTTAAAATCATCTCTAGTTGGGTGACACCCAACTACCCATAGTATACACTATTTGATATGAAATACAAACCTCATTCAAGTACTCTAGATTGAAGACAACAAAGAGTTTTAGGAGTGCGAGGGCAACAGGAACCTTGGCATCAGTACTCGTCTCAGCGGCGAGATCGTAGCACCGCTTGGCCAAGTGGACGTCTCTCCTCATGCCCAGACCTTGCTCATGCATGTACCCTAAATTGAACATGGCCTGCGCATTCTGCTGCTGGTCTGATGCCAATCTGAAATCAAATTCAATTCAATGAAAAATTGGTACACCACCTTAAGAGCATACCACACCACATGACTCGCGGCTGCTTCCCATACAAACGTTTCCTCGATTTTCTCCCTGGAATTTAACATTAGAGCAATGATTTATTCACACATTTTAGATATCGACCAGATGCGTGTTTGTATCGTCTTATTTTTTAATAATTAATTTATCTCCTTAAACAAATAAATATTAAAAAAATAAGACGGTGCAAACACGCATCTAGTCGATATCTAAAATGTGATAAAAAAAACATGTTAAATTCCAGGGAAAAAATCAAGGAATACGTTTTTTATGGGAAGCGGCCGCGAGTCACGTGGTGTGGTATGCTCTTAATCAAGAGCTTTCAATTGATGACTCTACTAAGCAGCTCATAAGAAAGAAGACGTCTGACCTCTTAAAAACAATGGAAGGTAATTACTATCATGAATGATTTTGCAGCGTTCCTTCCACAATATTTTGTAGTACTCATATTCATAACATTTCAATTTTTAAAAGATTCATGTGTGTATTTTTTGTATAATGCCTCAAAGGCATTTCCCTATTAAATTTGAAGAAATAATTCAGATTGAAGATAGTTTGATTATACAGAGGGTAATACTGCATTCTAGGATCTTAGAAATTGGAAAAAAATGTTTCCTGGTGGCAGTTAAGTTAGGTCAGGACCAATGAGTTGTATCAGAATGTATGTCATACAAGTTAATCAACTAACCTGTAATGACTCGCTGCGGTTTCATAATCTACAGTAGTCCCCAAACCATAATAATGATAGTCTCCGAGTTTGACTTGTGCTGACGAGTATCCCTGAGCTGCAGCCCTTCCCCAGTAAGTCAGGGCTCGTACATACTCTTCAGTGGTACTTTCAAATAACTTCACCTCACCTGTAAAAAGCATTTAATATAGTACATAATACTTGTTTCAATTAATTGTTTTTTTTTTCCTACTTAGTCTATTATTTATACCTACACCTTTTTCTTTTGTATTATTTTAAGCTTATACGGCACGTTTTGTTGATTTTATTGACTGTATTTGACGTTGTTCTATGTTTATGTGTAATAAATTAATAAAGAAATAAAAAAGTATTTGATACGGAGACACTGAGGGATCGTAAGGAAGGCGGCATTGCGATTTTCTTTTGATTTGATGATGCTGTCACCCTCTTGTCTTAACTTCGCTTGGAAACTTTGGCCCTGCAATTTGTTTATGCATTTCAAAAACAAAAAATAGCGTGACTGGCAGAGAGTCCCCAAGGACTCTATAACAGTTGTGGGTGGAGGTGGGATCGATCCCTCAGTACATAATATTACCGTCCTCCTATACTAACTCAGTACATTAGTGTTAAGTTAATTAAGTACCTCGATCCAAAAGAAATGCTGCATTGCTCTGAGCGACTTCGTACCCAAGCTGTCCCAGAATGGCATATTGTACAAAAGATCTGTCAGGATACATTTTATAATCGTTGTACGCCAACATCAGTTGCTCACCCCACTTGCCTCTTTCCGCTACATTTTTGAATAGCTAAAAATAAGAACAAATAACTTATGTATGTTTCTGAATTTGTTATTGAGGGTTAATGCAATATTGTAAATTTGCATGTCCAAGTTACCTCTACTGCTGTAGGACAAGACGCCAACATGCCCATGCCTTGGGCGTGCATTTGTCCCAGGTGATAAAATGCTAGAACATGACCAGACTGCGTTGCGAGTGAGAAATACTTATTTGCCAACTTGAAATCCCGCCTGACCCCGATACCACCTGTTGAATAATGAAGGTGTAAAGTCTTTTTTACTTTTTTCCTAAATTGAGCTATTTAACGAAATTCTTTTTTATTTTGTATGCCATCAAGCACTTGAAAATAAATGAATTACCAAGTTCTCTGGTTGTCTAAAATATGGATATTTTGAGATATGGCAATATTTTAACATAATTTAGACTCTATGTTTGGATACCTGAACAATTCCTAATAATTTATTGTTTTAGAAGATTTTAACCTTTGATGTAAAGTCAAACCATTCACGGTAGGCATGGGCAAACTAGCTCCGGTGAAAGATTGGATATGTAACATATCCTTCTAAGAAAAGATATAGTTCAGATTACTATATCACTCCATATCACATATCTCATATCCAACTCCGCTTACTATATTCGGGAGTTACTTATGGAGTACCTAACTCCGGGATAAGTACCTAACTCCGACTTGTAAATGTATCTATGGACGTCAGACGCTGTCTTGACAACTCGATTTAGAATTTTAATGTGTTGAAAAGCGGGAAACATGAAAATATTTTAATGATAATCCATATTTAAACTCAATTGTAACTAAAATAAGGAAATGTCAAAAAACATTTTTGCCGGGTTGGATTTTTACAGTAATTGATAAGTAGTCCGGTAAAATGAGTTTTTTCTATCCCACTTTCGTCGCCTTCGTGATTTGTTCGTTTGACAACTCAACTCAAAGTTTTCATGCATTGAAAAGTGTTTAAAATGGAAATATTATAATGTTAATCCAATATTTTATGCTATATTGGATTGGTATCGTATTAAAAAAACATTATAAAACTCAATTACACCTGGTTTAAGGAAATATCTCTATTTGACGTTTTGCGATAATCGCGACTCGCGACACCCTTTTATATTATGTCTCCTTCATTCGTGCGTCGGAGCCGGAAATAAGAATGATATAGGATTGGTGTTCGCCCGGAACTAACCGGATATGGGAATGATATGTGAAAAGGGAAGGATATAGGACATACTTTCCCGAAGATATAAGAACGAACTAACTGATATGGGAGTGAAAAGAGATATTTACCCGAAGATATGACGATCTCGTTCAGGAACGAAGAACGAACTAACTGATATGGGAGTGAAAAGAGATACTTACCCAAAGATATGGATCTAATGTGTCCGGTCGGAGCTGTGATAAGAGAGTGAGGCTAATTATCTATCATATCTTAAACTGTTTTAATATTTCTCGCGGGTTACTCTGTTTTTTTGTTAATTAAAAAACCACTGAGAAAAACTAAATTATTGTCAATAAGTTTATAAAATTGATATTTCGACGCCTCCTACGTATAATATCGTAACCCACAAATCGTTGATTTTGAGTTTTTGGTGGATTTCGTCTGTATTTAACTATATCTTTAATTCTACCAAAAAAAAAATTATTTTGCCAATAAAAAGGGCTTTTTCGGGGCGTAATTTGTAGTATCTACAACCAATGCATATGAACAAAAATATTTTCAAATGCTCCTCCTGTAAAATCGCATTTTGTGGGTTACGATATTATACGTAGGAGGCGTCGATTTGTTTTTAAAACTAACAATAATATTTTTTTGTTTCAATTATTTATTTATTTTTATTGTTTCAACGCCCGTAAGGCTTTTACATAACTTTTTTTTTATAGTTACAAAGTAAGTACTTAGATACATGAAAAATTACAAAAAAAAAACTAAAAAGAAAATACATACATTACATAAATATTCAATACATAATATTTAAACGGTGGTTTTAAAAAAGAATTACATGAAAATTTCGACATATCGAATATTCAACTCGCATAATGAAATATCTCACAACCATTATACGTAATAGCGACAACTCTAAACTCAAGTGAAGTTAACCGAAGTTCTAGAGTTTACAACGTTCCCCATACTTCTGTCAACTTTCCGATACACTTCGGTAAGAAAATTCTCGAAAGTATTTAATACATCTCGGCGCTACTCAGCCAGACTTTTTTTTTACATAAATACGAGGTCTGTTCAAAAAGTATCGCGAATTTTGAATTTCCGCGGGCTACGTATATTTGATTTTTGATTTTTTTGTAGCGTTATGTTGGTACTCACGTCCCTTACTTATGCTGACAAGGTCGGACATTTTGAATGTTTAGTTAATTTTTGACAGCTGTTTTGCTTTGGATGTGTTTTGGCTCGTCTTCGATTTTTGCCTATTTTTGGTTTTGGCTATTGGTTTTGCTCACAGTTTTCTTCGATTGCAGGTGCGTGGTGCATCATGAGTTCTTGCCACAGGGTAGTACGGTCAATAAGGAATATTACCTGCAAGTTATGCGCAATTTGCGCGAAGCAATCCGCCAGAAACGCCCGGATTTGTGGAAGAACAAAAACTAGCTTTTGCACCATGATAACGCCCCTGCTCACACATCGTTGCTTGTGCGCGAATATTTGGCCAAAAACAACACAGTAATAGCGCCGCAGCCACCGTATTCCCCAGACCTGGCCCCCTGTGACTTTTTCCTGTTTCCAAAACTGAAGAGGCCCATGAAAGGACGACGCTACGCCACGATTGAGGAGATAAAGACGGCATCGAAGGAGGAGCTGAACAAGATCACAAAAAATGATTTTTTTAAGTGCTTCGAGGATTGGAAAAAACGTTGGCATAAATGTATTATATCCGAGGGGAATTACTTTGAAGGGGACAAAATAGATATTCATGAATAAATAAATACTTTTTGAAAAAATATAAAATTCGCGATACTTTTTGAACAGACCTCGTATATGTTAAAAAAAAAAAAAAAAAAGATATGAGATATATGTTTAATTTTGTGGAAGGGAAGGAGTGATACATATCCGCTTCGAGATATATATCCAAAGATATAGATGTGTCAGGAGTTACCCATTCACGGGAGTTGCCAGAAGAGCATAGACTTGAAAGGTTTATACAATCTGCCAATTAACATATACGGAGTTTCTTACTGCCAGATAACTCCACTATTTGACACAAATGGTAATTAAAATATGTAACTACAAAGTGAGGGATTCTGACACAATTTTTATGTATTTGGCGACCTCCTTAGTGTAATGGCTAAGATGCTATAAACAAAAAACATAATTTTAAAATAAATTTTTCCTAAGCCTGGATGTTTGTGATGTTATTTATTTCTTTTATTGGGACTCCTGGCCTGTTGAGGTGGTTGAACTTATAATAAATATAATAATAATTTTAATAAAAATAAATAAATGATAGGTACCAAAATACATGTTGCCGAGTTGCAAGTGTCCCTCGACCCAGCCCTGGTCGGCGGCGAGCTTGAAGTACTTGAGGGCCTGGTTGGTGTCCTTCTGGATCCCCCTCCCGTGAAGGTACATCAGCCCAAGCCCCGACTGCCCCACGGGATTGTTCAGCTCCGCGGCCTTGCGGAAGAAGCGCAGGGCGGTGTCGTTGCTCGCATCTACTGTGTCACTGCCTTCCAGATAGATCTACAATCAAATTGGAAAGATATTAATAAAGTTGAACAATAAGGTGCCTTTAGTCATTATTGTATTATTTATTTACCGTAATTATTTTAATTACGCAGCAGCTTTGAAAATTTATTGATTCTTAAAAAATAATTGTTAAATGACATTTCTACAGCTTCATTACATAACACTCTTACATGGTGTCATTAAAGTACCATATTACATACACAAACATTATCACTAACATTTTAACGCTTAATATTTTTTTAAATCATGTTTTCTTTATATCCAAGTTTCTGTTGCATGCACCATGATGCAATATAACAATTTATTTTTTAGAATCTGTATTTATCGACACTATTGGCAAAATATCACACTGTGAAACAAAATTCAAGATTTGTGGTGTTATAATGTGAGCGACAAGTATTAAAATGAATAGTACATTATTTGAACCATACCTTTCCCCAAAAACGCCATCGCTTCGGCATTCCCTGCATTAGCTGCTTTAGTAAAGTAGTGCATAGCCTTTTCTATATCCAGTGGCACTCCACGACCTCCTTGGTAATGCAGCTGGGCCAGACCAACCTATCAAACAAAAAGTTCATTATAAAATAAAAAAAAATACTTATTAAGTATGTTATTGAGAATGCAGTCAAATGTAGAATTTATTTACCTGTGTTTGAATATCTCCTTTCTCAGCCATTAGCTGATAGTAATCAATCAAGTTATTGTAAAGAATTCCTGAACTGAATCCCGAGTTCTCATGCTCATCCAGAAGTCGAACTCTCTGGATGGCAGCTCCTCCACTGAAGGTTACTTTGTTAGCAACTACAAGAAAAGGGCATATTTGGAAACTGGTCTTACAAGTCAAGACATACAATAGTCTGATTTCTTAGTCAAGCTGACTATTGGCAAATATTATATTTTTACAAATTAGGAATTTCCCAACAAAACTAAGATGGGTAGTGTACAACCATCAATAGACTACAAACTTGACAAGTAACCTTACCTAATATTAGTATTTTTTCACCAAGCAGCAACAAATCAATCTCAGCGCTAACAGTCAGATAAATATTGTAAGTACCTATGTCCAAATATATGTAGACAAATACTGGATTTTATCCGGAAAGGAATGCTTTTCAATTAAGAAAATAAAAGTGTAACTAAGGTATCAATCACAGGATGAAACTAAGCATTGAATCACTTAAAAACTATGCAGAAACCACACACACAGTAACATAATATTCCTTTTTGTTTTCCATTTTTTGCAGGATTAAAAACGGAGACACATAACAGAGTATTCAACTAATAGTTCATTTCAAATATCTCAACCTACCTTTGGTAGCCGCCTTCCTATAAAAGTCCAGCGCCCGGTCACAGTTGATGGGTACCGTGACCCCCGCCCAGTAGCGGTACCCGAGAGCCATCTGCGCCCACACGTTGTCCCCTAGCGCCCCCAGCGTCAGGTGCACGAGGGCACGGGCCTGGGACACGTTTACACCGATCCCCGATGCGTACAGTAATCCTAAACCCTGAAAACCATTGACGGAGTTATTGTCACTTTTCGTAGAAAAGTCTCTTGATAAATTAAGCAGCATGTTTCAGGATGATGTTAAACATGTTGTAAAATTTCTAAATTAATAAAAATTGCACTGTTCCTCTTAGGGTGTTTAGGGTGCTAATAGCTGATGGCTGATCAACAAATATGGGGATGACGATCTCATGGGTCTCACGCGGCGGTACCTTCCTAGGACAGACATGAATAAATAATAAAGATTTGTGGAATCAATTTATGGCCTAGTAATTTTTTCAATTCAAAATAAAAGCGTATCTAAAACTTAAAAAGTATTGTTGAAATTTAAAAATATGGCAAAATAGAAACTTCATTCTTACTGTATGAGCGTCTGCGTTCCCTTTCTCGGCTAAAGATTTGAATATTTCAGTGGCATAAGTTATATTCTGTTCCAAATAGTTTCCAAAGAGAAGTCCCCAAGCAAATTTAATCAGAGCTCCTTTGTGTCCCATCTCTGCGGCTTCCATTATGAGATTATAGCCTTCCACTTTATCTCCACGGCTCTTGTTTAAGTGAACCATTCCCTCGTTGTAAATGCGTTCACCTGATAAAAGAAACATGACTTAACAAATTCTATGAACAATTTAAACTTAAATAGTGTATAGGGCACTGCATTGGTACACCAAGTGCGATGAATTTAGATCATTTTGTTACACGAAGGCAAGATGATCAGTCAAGGTATCACATTCAAATTCATATTGACCCCTGCCTCGTAGTGCACCGGTTGCACGTTGAGCTGCCATGCATGAGGTTGCGGATTCGATTATTTGTGTGTACCTGGAGAAACTTGAATTATAATTTTTAGAAACTCTTAAGTCAACAGAAGTCCAACGACGAAGCAAAAACTACGGGAGACATAAGAAAATGCAATTTGATAAATATTTATTAGTGTTATTGCATCTTGATTTATTTCAGATCTAAGTAGAACTTTTTAGTGTGTTTCATATGCACCATTTCGATAGTTGAAAATGTTGTTCAGCAATTATTTATACAATTTAGTTGATGTGAAAGTTTAGCTGTAGGGTTTTCACAAAAAAAAAAACATCTACTTGGATATTTTGTGAAAAAATGGTTTTGGCCAATGCGGTGACTTTTGCCATTTCTAAAATATAAGTACAATAAATTTAAAATTAAAATATATTTATTACTCTCGATTTCAAGTGGAGTCAGTTCTACAATCGGTTCTTCTAATGCAGGGAGACTTTCAAGGACTTCTTCTGGGTTCTCATCATCCTAAAAAAAACAAAAATATTTACTTTACTTGGACAAATGGAATTTATTTACATTTTTTCTTTATTCTTCTTAAGTTATTCTTTACACCAGGGAAGTGTAATTATCAATAAAAAGTACCGTGACATAGTTGTGAGAATAAAATGTATGCATTAAGTATATTATTGAAAGAAAAAATATGTAGCAGAACATTTTTTTTTAAAAAGGAAATCAAACCTCTTGGACGATTCCATCAAGTTCATGACCAAGGTCGGTGAGTGTTTTCATCCATTTTTGCATTTGTAGAGCGGCGAGATGTGTTGCTCTGTCAGAAAATATTTCTAGGGTTTCAGAACTTTCCGATTCTGAAAAATCGCCTGCGCAATTTAAAAACAGTAACATGTACAAAATGTGAGGAACAACAAATCAAATTGTTGTATTTTATAATAATAATATGTAAAGAAATACTTATATTTCTTCAGCGCCATCTATGGAGTAGGTAATTAAGTACAGGGCCACTACTTTACCAACAGATGGAAGTCAACATGGTTGGTAAAGCAGAGAGCTATAATCTAGGTTACTATAGAAATAGAATAAGAATGTAGTGAGTAATAATTAGTTAATATTAATAATTAAGACTAATAATATAGTAAAAGACTTATAATATCGTTTCTTTGTTTTACAGGTAAGTTATTATGATTTAGAATTTATTTATGTAAAATTGTTTATGTTATTATGTAGGTATGTAAAATTAAAAAAAAGAAACTTTGTTTTACATAGCAACACATTGTCTATGAGAACTAGAATATTTATTTATTTTTTTATGTCGTTAAAATTTTTATTTGATTAATTAATTCATCTCAACAAGCCAAGTGCGTAACAAGAAGAAAATCTATTTATAATATTACGATCTCAACGGGAATCAACCCGGAACCCCTGTGTTTTGAATCCGGCATTTTAGGCACTACACCAAAGATATCGTTGTATTACCTTTATTTTTGTTGGAATCAGAATTGTCTTCCCCCGCCTTGACGATTTTCATCTTCGAAAACAATTCATTCATTCTCTTTTCTACTGATTCAATATCGTCTGCCATGATTGTATCTTCCTTGTGGGTTGATGAACTCTCCTGTTCCTCGGAATCTGAATCCGTTGGCTTGGACAGTTCCTTCTTCAAAGTGTTCAGAGGTCCTGATAACTCCGCCACAGTTATCGTCAAAAAGACAGAAAACCAAATAATCTTCAAAAGCAACATTTTGCCTGCAAAAAATACAATAAATTATCAAGTTTGGACAGCTAAAAAATACAGTAGAAATTGTGTATCTTTACAAAGGCAGGGGGAATTTTACCTTACAGTATGTGAAATGATTGCCTAACCCTTGTTTTACAAAATATTTAAATAATTACTACTCTTGTGAACTCGAAAAGCCAAAAACGATTATTAAATTCAAATACATGCTTTGATAAAATGGTTGTTTTCATTGAGAGATGTGTAAGTTCATCAAAATATTTGATAAAACAATAATACTTACGTGTCCTTTTTCTAAACGTCACTTGATACAATGCGGCAAATATATAAATTATTTGAATATTTGCTTCCTAACCACCATATTAAAGTCAATAAACATAAACTTTAATACTTGTAGGATATAATATTCTAGATAAAATACTAAATTCCGCATGTAAATATTATATTGCAATGTGAAACAATTTCAATTCTCTCTTATTTTGACAACTTAAATAATATCGCTCACTATTTTTTTTTCTTGGTTTTGGGTTTTCCAAAGATAAATGCGGAGATACGGATTTAGTTGTCATCTTGTCTTTGGTCAAAAAATAGTGATGTTCTGCAACGCCTCCTATATAAAATTTAAAAATAGCATCGATTTCCACGATCAGATAAGCATTTTCAAATGATCACTATTGATATATGAACGCGAACGTCGCAACTTTTGAATGCGTATTTTACGTGTTTTTGACATTAATATGTCATTTCACGCAATCTCATTATTTTTCGAGTTTCACGTTATTTTTATTTTATAACATAAATTGACTTGAATTACTGAAGTTAACTTGTTAAGTTGTCAAAAAATTTCAACCTTTACTGTATAAAAACACATCAATCGTTATCAGTACCATTATTTATCCGTTATTTCCATCAAAAATAATTTCATTAGACATCTGATAAAATATTTTCACAGAAAGTTCATCAATAACAAATATAATATTTTATGTCACGTCTTGAATTTCACAAATTGACAAACTGTGAGATTTTATAAAATGATCCTAAACGGTGTTTCTTCTAGACATTTGAAAAGATTGTTTAAAGATCGTATCTACAAAACACCATCGTTTATTTATTTATTTCATATAAACGGCACTCAGTACCTAGCTTTTACAACAAGAAAAAAAGATTAATATAATAACATTAAGATTACAATATGATATATAGTGCATTATTTATTTAGCAGGGCATTTTATTATTATTTATAATTTTCTTTTACCATATTTTTTATAATAACAGTTTGTTTTTCATACTGAATAGATTGTATATTTTACATTTATTTTGTAAATGCCCTTTTCTTGTAAATTCAGAGCTAGCTAGTTTTTAGCACAGCTCTGATGTGTTGTATTATTTCAGTTCAAAGGAATATTCCTGGGCCAGTTTTCACCTCCATTCCCCAAAGTAGCCAATTCCCAGAAGTGTGTCCGTGTCGGAGGGGAAACACAACGACCTAAACATTGTTGGCACGGATGGATATCACCACACACCTTCTTTGAAATGTTGGGGGCAATTGGTCATTTGGAGATTATTACAAAGTGAGTTTTAACGATACACATTCTATTCAAAGATCCCAACAGCGATGAAGATGTCTCTTAAAACAGGAATATGGAACATTTAAGCATTTAAAGGTCTTAAGATCTGCCACTAGCTTGGTTTAGTGATCGCTTCATCTCTTTGTAAAAAGATATCGGATAACAGGACGGAGGAAGAAAAATAACATGATTATTCGAGATATATGCTTGCTAATTCACACATAACTACAGAGATTACTGAAAAAGCATCTTGTATGAGTAAATACTCACTTTTCTTTATTTGTGGGTAGAATTGTGTCATTTGGCATCAAAATAATTTATAAAATAAAAATATTAATAATGTGTTTCTCTCAAGTTAATTATTGTTACAATGAAATAAATTAAGTTTTATTATTGAAACTAGACCGACTGTATATATCTCTTATTTTCCGTATTGATCAGTTTTGATAATAACTCTTCAATTGAGACATTACTATAACATTTACTGTTTAATGGATAGTTGGAGGCTTGTACAATGGCGTGGGAGCTACTAACGGACCCTATGGTATCGACCCCAGTAAACTCTGCATCACATATTTTGGGGGAGATAAGGAAAATGGGATTAGAACCAGATTTGGAGTGTCGAGATATATGGAAAAGTATTGGGTAAATATAGACGATATTGTTTTGATTTTTCCACACATAATATTTTATTTTCAAATGACTTATACCATCTTGTTATCAATAAATACATTGATTGATTACAATCTTGAGAGTGCACAAAAGTCAACAAGAACAAAGGTATAAATGCCTTTGTCATGTTTTTAATTTGTGATTTCCCATACACCTATTTCTCGCCTACTCTTGTTCTTATCAACTCTTGGTGCTCAACATTTTGGCTAATTGATATTAAAATAGAAAAGCATTTTTGGAACTAAATTCTTCAAAAAAATCTGAAAATTTTATTGTGGTTTAACTCTAGTATTTTTAAAAAATTCATGACTTTAATCGAATTCCCAGGCATATTTGTATTTACATCATCATTTTTCATATTTGAAAAAATCATACTAGTGTAGTCTTTGCTTAACTACTAGTTACTTAGCTATTAAATATGGTTCTGTTACGATTAAGTACCATATTACTATGCCAATTTAATATATTTTTTAGAATACTCAATAAGAATCTTGTCCCTGGAAGCAAAGAGGACAACTTTTGGGAAATGGGTATGACAGGTCCATGTGGACCTTGCACAGAAATATACTATCGCCGAGATGACAACAGTCTCATGGAAATATGGAATATTGTTTTTATTCAGTTTAATAGGTAAATAACACTAACTTGGCAATCTCGTGGAAAATATATATCTTAATTTACATATTAATAAGATATAAATATATATCTTTTTTACATTTTTTTAAATTCTAGGCGGAATGAGACAGTTATCGATAAACTCCCAAAATGTCACATTGACACAGGTATGGGACTAGAGAGGTTAACTGCGTTATTACAAAATAAGTCTTCCAATTATGATACGGATATATTTCTTCCGCTGTTTAAAAAAATCTACGAGGTAAGATGATATGTAATGCATGCATTTTTTAATAAAATGTAAATTGTTATTTGTTTTCATCTGGTCATTTTTTAAAATATTTCAGGTAAGCAAAAATGTTCCAAAATACAATGGTAAGTTTGGTGATGATGCCCAACTCGACACCGCCTACAGAACCCTTGCGGATCATTCTAGAATGATTAGTATCTGCTTAGCTGACGGTGTATATCCCTGTAGAAAGTATGTTATCTCATCATTAATAAATACATTTTAATAGCTATTAAATATTACGTCATTGTTATAGTTAGATATTTTGTTTTTACAGTTTGCGCTTACGAAATGTTATTCGCAAGTCAATCAGTTTAAGTAACCAAATGTTCAAGTGCCCTTTTGGAATGCTGTCGAGTCTGTACGATGAAGTGTCTGAAAAACTAGGCGAAACATACCCAGAGTTGATAAAAAAAAGTCTTGAATGCAAACAGATAATCAATCAAGAAGAACAAACCTTTTCAGCACTCGAAAAAACTGTTAACAAAACAAATGAAAGAACTACTTCAAAAATATATCCCGAGACAATAAACTTAAGTCAAGAGCTGACCCCTGGATTAGCTGATGGATATAAACATTTCAAAGCGGTAACATATATAATAAATTTTGTATTACAGTAATAATTGAACTCCAATATTACCATTTCTGAACTATTTTCATTTTTCAGACCATGAAAAGCTCGAGTGATAAACAGATTCCTGGTAGCCTGGCGTTTAAACTTTATGATACATTTGGCTTAGATGAAGAAATGATAAATCAAATAGCCCAAATCAATAGTTTAACTGTAGATAATAATTTATTAAGGGAGAGCATTTTAGAACACAAGTCAAAACACAAGGCCGTATTTACTGAATCTGTAAATTCATCAGTAAATATTTCTCTTAATAAAAAAATTGATAACCTGTTAAACAATTATTCAATTGCGACTGATGACTCCCATAAATATAATTACAGTTTAAATGATAATGGAACTTTAGACTTCCAAAATGTTGATTCGCAACTAGTACAAATCCTAACAGATAAAGGAGAAATCTGTGATTCTGTTGATATCAATTATGAAAAGGAATACCACTTAATATTCAAAGATACTAATTTTTACTGCGAAGAAGGTGGACAGCTGTGCGATATCGGCCGAATAAACTTAAGCAATGGTGCAATATTCAACGTTCGAGGTGTCTCCAAGATTCGTGGCCTAGTTTTACATTCGGGAAAATTCACCAACAATAAAACAAATTCTGTTTGCAAATTGCATCTTGGTGACAGCGCAGAGCTAGTTATAGATAAAGAAAATAGGTTGCATATAATGCAGCACCATACGGCTACGCATTTACTGAATGCCGCCATAAAGAAAGTTCTCCCAGAGAGTGTAACATGCCAGTTAAGTTCTAGAGTTACAGAATCTGGTCTGATGCTAGACTTAGCTGTCTACGGGGAAAAACTATCCACAAAGGCCATTAATGATGCCCAAGAACTGGTTAGGTAAAAAAATATCTAATTTCAAATACATTAATCTTTATAAATTCAATATTTTTTATGTTTTTTAAATCATTTTCTAGAATGGCATGTTCGAAAGCTACACCCGTAAAAACTACAATCATTAACAGTCAAGATTTGCTCTCTATTGGGGAGGTAACAACAGTTCCGGGAGAAATTTATCCAGAGACTGGATTGAGATTAGTTGAAATTGATTTGTTAGGTGCAGATAGTGTATTTTCCAGGTAATTTGCTAACTTTATATTATCATCCAAGTGATTCTTGTTCTTTATGAAATTGAATCTGTTTATAATGAATTATTTTATCATTGTAGAGAATTATGCTGTGGTACTCATGTTCCTTCCACACACTTAGTGAAAAACTTCTGCATTACTGGAGTCCGTGGTGCCGGAGGTCATGCCCCTACGATACGTGCAGTCGCCGGTGATCTAGCTACACAGGTAAATCAAATTTCTATCAGGGTCACTTGGAAATAATCCAACGAAATCATTCTGATCAGAGTATGAACTTTCCTAAATCTGTGCTGTATTTGTCTGTCGTTAAAATTACAGGTGCATACATTAGCGAATCAAGCACAACTATTACACAAAGAATTAGAGTACAACGATATCCCAAACCAGAAAGACTTTTTAGAAAAAATAAACAGTTTAAGAAATGAAATGAACAAATTATGCAAAGGAGATGGAGCACCACATGGCATCAGAGCTGAATGTCTAGAAACCCTTAGTTACGTGGAAAAGAAAATAAAAGAAAAAGATACCAAGACCCTTGTGTAAGTTTTTTTTAAACTTTGGAATCGTTATTTTATCCGCTTTCTCGGTATTGATTTAGTTGATGCAAACTCATTTAACATTTTTCTTTGTTGACCGAAATAGGTTAGTGGCCATGCAAAAATAATTTGCGCTGTACATACATTATTTTAAATCAACAAGACTATCAATAAACAAAAGCGTGTTTATATATACGATGTATATCCGTCTTATTTTAATGTATGTATACTTAAATAATGTATTTCTTAAGAGATAAATACATTAGAAATGAGTTCTAGTGCTAAATTCCGATTCTAAGGCAGAGAGATTGCGGTTTATGGACAACCATCACACTCAAATATTATTTGCACTGTCTCTCACTATTGTTTGTACATTGCAGGGAATTAGTTCAAGCGGAGATGGCGTCGGTAATGTCTGAAATGTCGCACAAACCTTTTGTTGTTCATTTCCTGATTTGTTCATATTTATTGGAACCCGGTAATCTGTCTCTGACCACTGCTATGGACTGTGGTGAAGGGAAGCCGACCCTAGTACTAGGATGCGCCGGTGGCATTATCAAAGCTACGTGTCATGTTCCGCAGGTAAAAAGATACCAAGTATATTATATTTTTTCTTAATAAGCCTTACAAGTAATAACCCGTGTTGAATGAATGATTTTTTTTTGTCACAGGATTGTGTGAGCGCAAATTTCACAGCAGAAAAATGGATGCAGAGTATAATACCGACTTTTAACACTTATGTTATTCCTCCAACGAAAAATCAAAATCCCAATACATTGGCTCACATGAAGGGCAAAAAGGTAGAGTGACATTACGTTTTAAATTTCAGTAAATTAATTTAATAGACCAACAGGTTTTGGAAGAAGCTTAGTGGTCGTACCACAAACTAAAATTCTGCACTAAATACAAATAAATCGTCAAGCAACAAGGTAACAAGGCAAACCTGTGCGAATGTTTAGTATTAAAAACCTCAGAAAATATACTCCGATCTTTTTTATTAATTTTAATATTGATTATTTTTCTTATTAACAGGTTAGTCTTATCAATTGTGAATCATTGGTAGCGGATGCAATAGAACGAGCCACAATCTTCGCTGATAAATATTTCCATAAATCTACCCAAAATGACGACGGGCAATGGCAGAACGAAGATGTCAAGAAAAGATACGACCACAGCAGTTGATAGCAATCTCTTAATATTGATATTGGATAAGATTAATGGTGCAGATGGTAAATGTTAAATTGTTTTTAAAAATGAATTTATGTAAATAGAAATACAGCTATTTTATTCTTGATTAGACTTATGATGTTAAATAAACAATGCTTAAAAACATGATAACTTATGATTTTTATTCTGTCGGCAGTTTACATCTGAACTGGACATGGACCTGACAGTTTGTGGAATTTAAACGCTTCATATGGAATAATAATTATTACTTTTTACATATTATTTGTCATACTATAGGATATCTTCCACTAAATTCTTTTTCATTTCCTCTGATAAATATTTTTAAATTTTAAAATAAAACAATAATCTGAATTAAAAAAATATTTTATTGTCTTAAACTTAGTCACCATTAATTAAAGTCAGTTAGTGTGCATCCATGAATAGCATTTCTGACATGAGGAGCAGTGTGTTGGGCAGGGGACGAGGTTGGGGTGACAGGACTGTGAATACTTGTCGGTCCATATCCACTGCGGTACTGGAAGAACAAAACAAGAGACTTGTTAACCACATGTCAATTTTTCTTGGTTGTCTTGTATTTGTCAGTTCAGTTAAGAGGGTCACTGTTTCTGTCCTTTACTTTCTTCTGAACTCTAGAATACAATTAACTAACCAAACCGTCGTGCCATTTCCCTGAAGGGGTAAGAACAATTAAATACAATATTATTGATTGATATGGCATTTATTTTGTAGAACTCCATGAAACGAATTTATGTTAAAATCAAAAAACGATTTTTTTGGTTCTACGTGATTTTATTAAGTTAGTGACAATTGTTTCGCCTTGTAAGGGCATTTTGATAATGCCCTTACAAGGCGAAACAATTGTCACTAACTTAATAAAATCACGTAGAACCAAAAAATCGTTTTTTGATTTTAACATAAAAAAAAAAAATAAAAAAAAAAAATAATTAAAACAATATTATTGTTATCCCAGCAGAGACAGAGAAATTCTGGAAACGAATGTGGATTATCTAGGCGTTTACGGGGCTTATGACCTGTCATTGGCTGGGTTAAAATGGACACTTGATGTATTACAACATTCCCTGTTCCACCCCATCATCTGATAACCATTTTAAAATGACAAATTTCGGAAGTTCCGCATTTAATTACTTACTACATAGAAGACGCCTGAAGATGTCTCTTCAATTTATTTGCATATATATTTAACCAGTAAATTTTGAATGTGTACAAATACTTGTAGACAAATTACAAATATCAAGTATTATACACTACCAAAGTGCAAATTTATAAAATGGCTGAATGCTTGAAATGGGCATAAACAGTTCACATTTAGTACCTTGTCTTGCACTTGAAGTGTATAAACTTATGAAAATTTATTCAGTTGTAATTTATAATGGAAATATAAAATGATGACAACTTACACACAGATGAAACCCGCTACATTTGTTCTGATGACATCTTCCTCAGGATTGATGGCAAACGACACGGCCAGTAAGTGGTGAACAAGAGAAGGTGATGGTGTTACTGGCACCAC
The DNA here is from genome assembly GCA_022494985.1 of Micrasema minimum. Taxonomy (NCBI): domain Eukaryota; kingdom Metazoa; phylum Arthropoda; class Insecta; order Trichoptera; family Brachycentridae; genus Micrasema; species Micrasema minimum. The sequence goes on along the minus strand of JAGVSP010000019.1, from coordinate 173,123 downwards.
TTTTAGTTCGGATATCTGTGACGGGCATTCCCAACGGCATACACGATTCTGGTAATGATTTGGCGCCAATCTACCGAAAATAAATATATTCTTTTTTTATTATTTAGGCGGGTTTATTATCTAGTTGGCAATTTCTTCCAACCAGCCAATAAAATAAAGTAGTGGAGGTATTTAACGTAAACGTATTAACAGAAAGAAACACTTTTCAATACATACACACACATATCATCACACTCAATGTCTACCTAGGATAAAAGGGAGATAAAACAGGAATAAAATTTAAGGAAGAGATAGGAAATGTTTTTTCAGCCTTGTTTTAAAATAAGTGACTGTTTCGGCTTCTTTTATAGCATTTGGGAGTTGATTCCATAGTCGAGTCGCTTATGATTATTGAGTACCGAATGCATTGATTTTTGTTGTAGCGGTAGAGCGTTGGGCTGCCATGCATGTCAATAAGAAATCTTTATTTGAATATGATTTTCACACACAAATATTTAATAAATACACACTTTTTATTTTTAAAAAAATCAATTTTTAAAATTAGAACTGTGTTTGAAAAAATTTACTAAATTGACTATTTTCTCAGAATACTATAAATAATCACCCTCCGGAGTTTCGCAGTGTCATCGTGAAACACGGTGTAAATTGATATGAATTCAATAAAATAAAATTTATTCAAAACAAGTTTCCGTTGTTACGGAAGAAGACATTAACATAATCAAAATCAATGGAGACATCAAAGATTAAATTTATTACAAAAATCATAATGAAAGATTAATGATTGATTGATTGCTGTATTCAGATTTTTTATAGCTAAATAAAATTTACAATAGCAAATATATATCCTATCTCTTGCCTATTATCGCTTTTGGTAAAGCTTATGGCTCCTATTAACTTGGCTAACGTTGGCGACAATCTCTCTAGCCATCTCTTTCCATCGCACTGATACTTATCAGATGAATTTTTCTAAAATCTACCCCCTCCACAAACCTTGGCGTGATGGCACCCAAGCCGATTGCGGCTCTTAACAACAATAGATGACTCAAAGCAAAAGTATTACTAAACTTTAATAATTATATTATATTACCTTGAAAATTTTAGCATCCGCAAATTTGACATCAAAAGAATGCGGATAAAAGGGCGTTCGTTTTCCATAGAAATATTCTCTAATACGCATATCTCTCATTTCTCCTCTATGTAGTTTTGTTCTTTCCACAACCTAAGCAAATTTACAAATAGAGTCATTTGAAATGTCTTCAATACAAGAAATCATACTGCCATCAAAATAATACAATGTTTCTTTTAAATTTTATACATATTCTTCACTGATAAGAATCTACAAAATAATTTGATTAACCCATTCACGGCTATGGGCCATTTAAGTGGCCATTGCATAAACGTGTCATGTAGGCGAGCGGCCACTTAAGTGGTCGCTAGCTTTGGGTGTCGATAAAGCAGTAAAGATGAAGTCTTTATACAAATCGATACGTGAATATGACAAAAAAAGTGTTGTCTAATGATATCTCTCGGCAAATGATCAAGACATTATGTACACCTTGAGGATGATGGCTAATGGAAAGTGAGTGACATTTGAATGCATATATAAAATAAATACTAAAACACTAGATCCCTGTGATGCTTAGAGTAATGACGCGCAGGCTATAGAGAGGCCCTTTCGCCGTTTCCCATAGAGCGGAAGCGTTGCAAATTTTTGGTTAGCGACAACTTCACTCTGCTGGCGGCCATTATTATTTTTTTGACAACAGACGCGTAACGGTCACTTTCGTCGCTTTGCTAGTAAATAACGTGGATACTTCCTGATTTTAAATCATCAAAAACGGCAATGGTGAATTGTAGTATGCTTGGTTGTAGCAGTAAGAGTGTCAAAGGTGTTAAAAGAGTCACATTTCACAGGTAATTGATTTTGATAAATAATTATTTTGATTTACATTGATTTTGGCATATATTGTCCTAACATGGGTATTATTTGTATAAAAACTTTCCTTTTATCAACATATTTACATTATTTACCAGTTTTTCTTAATTAGGTGATCAATTTGTAAATTAAAGTATGTTTACTGTTGATAGTGACAGTTGATTACTGTCGATATGCCAAGGCCGCATTAGGCATTTGTAAAACATTGGCATTTGTTTTGCTGCAAACTATAGCCAACTTCGTGTTTGACAATCATAGAATGGTTTTTGACCGTTAGGGCCCTTCTATAGCCTGCGCGTCATTACTCTAAGCTGTGATCTAATGATACAGATATAATGTTTATGTATTCCTTATGCCTTTTTTATTGTTTGGAAACTGTAACGTGATGCCTACATGACATAATTATGAAGTAATTAAGATAATGGTGCCGCCCATATGCACGTATGATAGGTACACTAGTGCCGCCATGAATGGGTTAAAGATAACATAGCAAAATCGTGGATTTCAAAGATTTTATAATTTATTTATTATTTTATATTATGCACATATATTTTTTTTCACTTACCCCGCCACTCTTTGGTAAAAATACGACTTTGACAAACTTCGGCATATCCCTGACTAGTTCGTTGTACAATCTTTCATTATCCAAAACCAAAACAACGTCTACTTCGAATGCTTGCGCAGCGTGAGTCAACACTTTGTAGCCGACACCTTTCACCCACCCACACGTATTGATCACACATCCTGAGAATCTGGCTAAAAATGTAATAAAATGAACTTCGATATTTAAAAAAAAAAAAAATTTTTTTAATAAAATAATAATATTAACTTTTTCACTGTATGCGTAAAAGGAAAACTAAAAATGAAATAAAAATAAATTAAATAACCTTTTTTGTTTATTTCCATGCGGTGTTGGCTACTGATATAACTTCTGCCAGTTTGGAAGTGATGGAGTTAAATAATTGCACATTTTCGCCGGGTGTATTGTGACCAAAATGATAGACCAGCGGCGCTTGTTGGCTAAATCCTTCCTCAACTGTTGCTGGCCTCTCCACCAGTAGTGCGCCTATAAACATTCAGACAAAATAATTAGCAATTCCATAGTTTTCTTAACATGCGCACTTTCGTGTAATTTAATTATTGTTTATTGAATAAATTTGATATATTATCATGTATTATTTTTTTGTTTTATTTATGAATTCAATCGAAATGAGCATTACAATGGTTCCGTCATTTGGAGTGAATGAAATATGAAAAAACAATTTTAAAAAATTATGCGAGTGTGTCTGGAATCCAAGAAAGATATTGCATAATCAAGTACAGCAAGTACTTGCAAGTGGATGTTACATGTGTGAAAAGACAGAATAATCTGCATACACGAGAAGATGTATGAATGTGGATGAACACCCTGTTCCTACCTTTTTGGAGAATCGGCGTGATATTTAGTTGACTAATTTCTGGGCTCGTAATATTTCTTTGAATAAAGTCCTTATCTACAGCTCGTATGAAATACCTTAAATCTCTTTGATAATATACGGATTACTGTCATATAAGCATCACAACTGCCATGTGGAATGTTGGTAATCGTGCAAATGAAAATATCTGCAAGCTTAGTTTACCTATGGTTCCGGGGACGCTAATTTGCCCCTGTCCGACATCCAAGTCTACGAAGATGGGCCTCCTTCTCATCCGGACCGCGTAGTTGAGCAGTATTCGCGAGAGCGTACTCTTGCCGACGTCGCACGGACCGACGATCATGGAAATAGGACCGCGGCTGCCCGACTCCTCCGCCGCCACTCGGTGCTGTTCCAGTGCGGCGTGAGCATTCAGGTACATCACCTGAAGATACAGTGAAAGAAGATTTAGCGTGAGAAACTAAATTTTGTAAAAGCTGTTCTAAATCTCGATCCAATGCAGGTACTTCCCCAACCCTTCGTATCTACAGTCGTCCGGAGTAGGCGTTTCAGCTGGCTAGGTCATATACTACATATGCCTCCCGAGAGCCTTAACCATGCCTATTTTATAAGGCATCAGGTTCTCGGCGTCCTGGACGTCCGCTGTTGACAATCCGTTTGTGTCCGGATGGTCTTTAGATAGGTATTGTGATAAGGTACGGCAGGGGACGTATGAAATAGTGTCTGCCAGATAGGATAATAGGATGATAGTGTGAGATGCACACATGCGTTCTGTTCCCTCCCCTCTTTTTCCCTAATCCCCCCTCCATTGAGAGACCCTGACCGCGGATGCGTGGGTGGATGTCTGGGATGGGGGGCCTGGCGAGGCGGGATACCGGTCTCCACACAAGTGGTTGTAATTACTAATAAATAATGATCGGGGTAGAAACTAACATACCCTGCTACTGTTAATTTGGGCCGACTCTGGTTGGTTTGGGTGATGGGAACAATGACAATTATAATACATAAGCCGAGACAGTGGTAGGGGCGATGAAAGCATTTGTTCGCGTACATAATCGTAAATTCATCCGTATTTTTTATCACACTAACAATCTTAAAATTGCGGTTTAGCTTGTTGAAAAAATCGGTAGAGTTGGCTGGACTGAAAAAAGACTCAACAGTCTTTAAAGCAGTCTAGGGAAAGGGTGGGGCTTTCATTGTAAAAAAAAAAAATCCGTTTGTGTCAGAACTGCGGGACATGAACCTGACCTCGGAGGATGCAGGGGAACTGGCGGCAGATCGCTTGGCTTGGATGCAGTTTGTGGAATCCTTGGAATCGGATATGGTATGATGATGATGATATGAAAACATTCAAACTTTGGGTATTGATTTGAAATAAAACAAGATGTAGGTGATGTGATAGTTACCATGGGTGTTTCCTTGGCGATGTAGCTGACTTCTGTTTTCCCTCTTAACTCTATAGTGCACCCGTGCCACGTGTAAACTGCAACTTTCGCTCCCGTGTGAAATTCATACAGTTTGCCTTTGAATAATTCCGTGCCAAACATTTCGGCAAGACCACTTTTTATCTGAAGAAAAATACAATGGCTACTGCAACATGATACAATGATAGGGATATTCACGCTAAATTACTAAAGAACTACTCATCAATCAATGTGTAAGTTTTCCGGGTTCAACTTCTGTTGAAACCACAATAATAGTATCATTATTCATGTCTGCAAGTGGAAAGACAGTTTTGGTATCGCCACTTTCTTGAAAAACCAGGTACAAGTTGAACTTTACTACTATAAATGTGATATACCATGATAGGTACCACTGGGAGTACTTATTGACTCTTAGCTATGCCATGTGTTTATTGAAAAAGTTTTGGACCTCATTGCATAGTCTATCGATGAAGCTGTTATAAAGACATATTGTTTTTTTTTTTGTTATTGGAAAATCGGAAAATAAAAATGGAGTATCTTCGAAAAGTACAAACAGAAAGATGAATAGGGGGGGATACTCATAATAAATCACAGTATTAGCAACCGGCAGATGCGGGTGCAAGGCATTCAAAACATTTGATTGAGCTGTTACATGAATAATTCTAACAGACCTCACGGGCAAAAAAAATCAAAAGATTGAATGAACCGTTGTAAGTTATTGAAAGGTAAAGTTAAAGATAAACATGAGAGTTTGTTACTAACCTCAAGAATCACTTTTTCATTTTTAGATTCGATTTCGAATCTCAATTCGCAATCTGGATCTAATTTGAACTCTTGCAATTGAACTTCCGTCATATTTATTTTTATTCAAGTACAAAATAATACAAATCAAACGAATTTGTGTTTATTTTATTTTGGTTATGCGTTTTGTTGTTATTTTTTTCCTAGTACTTAGTACCCATTAGTACGGTTCGACACGTTATCGACGTTATCCGCGTTATCACAGCAGGGACGTTTTATACAGCAGGGAGTTTTACGTCTTATCTGTGGTGCATGTGCTTGAATCATACAACAATAACAAAAAATGTGTCAAATTCAAAACCTGTCAAAAATTATGATTAAGCGAAGAGTTATCGGTTATCACTAAATTTTAATCTTGGTTCACAGTGTATTCTGTGACTCACAGTCAAAGTACTGTGACTACTGACCACTACTGACACAAAGATAATAATACACACTTATAACTTATACTTATAAAAATATATATTAGACGGGATATTTTATTCGGAAACAGTTTTGATTCCATAGAAAATCACCGACACCCAGCACCACAGACTAAATATTGTGCACTGCCATCATAACATTTTTAGTGCCAGGATTTGATGGCGAAACAAACAAAAATGTAATAAGAGAGAAGCTGACTTCCAGTTTATTGAAAGAATACATTCTTCGAGATTTAAAAAAACTGGTTCCATACTAAGGGCTCCAGTTTATAATATTTTTTAAAATGAAAGTGAAATGCAAAACCCGTATATCTACACGTCACATTCTTAGAGCTTTAATAGTGAAGCTACTAATAAAAGTTATCGATTTAAAACTGTGTTTTGGTGGTGAGCTGTGATTTTTCCACGTTCTAAAAGTAGCGGGTAGGACATCTCTAATGGCAGGTTTGACACTGACAGCTCAAATCTTAATTTGACATATTTTTATTATCCGTGGTCGTGATTGGTCGGCTTTCTGCTTTGTGCTTTTGTTCTTTTGATTATCATACGTAAATCATACGTCATTTTATTTTTGTAAACAAGTGACATTGTACAACTCAGCTTATGGCAGTGAATTAAATATTAAATTAGCCAAAATGAGTTCCTCTCCGGTGTCTTGCGTGATTCGCTTAATTTTTGTATTTTTTATTTTCAATGTAATTCGTTCTGAAAATGTTGTCAATGCAGACAATAAATTCGTCAACACTTTGATCGACTATCTGAATAGCCTTCCTGATCAATCCTATAAATACGAAGGTGGTGTTGTAACAAATGCGCAGAAATCGGTAAGCTTAAAAAATATTTGACCTTTCTTTGAATGCTCTATGTGATAGTGAAATTTATCTAAAAGGTTATCTGTAAAAGGATGCGGTTATACAAAACAAAGAAGTCTCAGTGATATCATAAAACACGAGCTAGTTAAGCGAAAAACGTAGTAATTGAGTAATTTAATTAATTTTGGGTCATTAGGTGGTTGGTCCATATTTAATGAATTTTCAATTTTTTTACGCATTAGGCTTTCTGTACTGTATAACCCTGGTAAACCAATAGAAGAAATTATACTGTCTCAAAACCAAATACATTGTTACTTTGGGTCCGATGCCTTGCAGGAAACCTGCTTGCACAGCGCGGGTGTAAACTGTGCGCCTCTCGATTTAAGCTAAGACTATGATGTTCTCTGCGTAATCCATACATGATGTTTGTGTGAAAGCACTAAAAATAAATAAATAAAAATTAACTTGTCCGCACAGGTCACATAAATATTCAAGTTATGCCAAACATATGCCTGTACGCAGAGAACACGTGTACAAGTCATGGAAAATTATATTTAAATTGGCTTTAAACTTTTGTCATGCACAGATCCAGCTGGTTAGAATTTGAGATCCGATAAAAGGGTTAAATACACAATTTAGTATCAATTATTGGGCTTAATATCTCAATTAATGGGACACTTACTTTTGAAATCACTGTTCTGCTATTGTTTTTGAATAAGTATTTTGAATTGATTAAGTATTGAATCAATTTAGTATTCTTCCCATTAAGAAAGTGATTTATCGGCACAGACAAATTCTATTATTCTTTGTCGGCGTGTGACAATCCGCTTTTTTAGTAGATTAATCCCCCAACTTAACATGCCCAAACATATCCAACTTATCTGTAAATGTACCTAATGATTTTTACATACATGTAGCATACTAACTATATTGTGATCAAAATCATCTATATCATAGGAAGCATAATTACTTTTTAAATGAGTTTTATTTATTGCACTTAGCATTATACAGGTTAATGACTGTCTAATAATGAATACCTATATCATTAAATGAGATTTATAATTTATTAGTAAATTTTTAGATATGAAATTTATTGTCTTATTTTAAAAACTTTTTTCTAAACTTTTATAATTTCATTTGACTTTTTGTGAGATAAGTAGATAATTACACATCTCGACGCCTCCTACGTATAATATCGTATCCCACAAAATGCGACTTTACAGGAGGAGCATTTGAAAATATTTTCGTTCATATGCATTGGTTGTAGATACGACAAAATACGCCCCAAAAAGCCCTTATTATTGGCATAATAATTTTTTTTGTTTTGGTAGAATTAAAGATATAGTTAAATACAGACAAAATCCACCAAAAACTAAAAATCGACGATTGGTGGGTTACGATATTATACGTAGGAGGCGTCGATCTGTAATTAGTATTGTCATTATTTTCATAATTGCAAACAATACATTATGAAGTAAAGTTAAATGCATTCTATATTTCTTCATGTATGTTACAAGCAATAATTGTCAGTTTATATGGGAAAATACATATACTTTATACTCGTAGATTTTGTGTACATATTCAAATACCTATTTTTCAGTCTAAAATGTGTATAAATAAAAAATAAGGCATAGAATAAATCATATTTTCTAATGATTAAATTTGAATGATTAATTTTTTTAAACCTTGAATATTTAATAAGAATGACGCAAAATGAACACATGAAAATTGACAACATGACAACTGAAAAGAAAAAACATTTAAAAAATCTTTACTACAATTGAAGTGAGCATAATGAATTTATATGATTAAAAAAACGCAATTACTTATAGGAAAAGCTATTGCACTTTGACGCTTTTAGGTAAACGGTATAAAATTTTCTGTATATGTATATTTTTAATGTTTTGTCCTACAGTCAAATCCTTAAAATGTTGCATTAAACAAGTTTTTTTTTCTTCAAATTCATAAAATCATTCATAATTTTACTGAAACTCCAAATATAAAAAATTAATTACGTTCTTAACCCAATAATAGTTTGTTTTATGAGAAACATTTTGTAATCATTTTAATATTATGTTGAAGAAAACATACCACTAATCTGTATTTAATATTTCTTTGTTTATATTTTTTTTACTTTACCATTAAATTTGCTGATAACGATAAATATTCTATTTATTTGGTACGCATTCAAATTTGATGAATAAATTTTTAATAGCTCATTAATGCCCATAATTTATATTATTTATTAACATGACCTGTGATTCCAGTTATTTCCGAAATGGATAATTGCACAATGGATAGCTATAATAACTCAGATCAAAGAACGAATTTCGCATGATTTAAAAAAGTTATTTGTATATAATATGATTTGCAATATCCACTTAAGCTGTGCTATACTGCTCACGGAGCTAATTACTAAGTAATTATTCTTTTTATTGTCTCGGAGGTGGAGAGAACAATGTGTAAAATCTCACACTATTATTAGACTTTTTATGACGTGAGAATAAGTCTTACTAACTCGTACTTCTTTTCAGAATAATAATTGTGTAGGCATTATTCATAATAGAATATGACGACCTTTTTACCTTCCTTTTATATTGATTAATCATACACATTTTGCGGAGAATATTAGTTTTTACTATTGCAGGTACACGAAATCATAGTGTAAATAATTTTTTGACAATATTTTTTCTGTGTGCTCAATAAAAGTGGAAATATGTATAAATTATTGTATTAATTAATATCTATATTATTTTGTAATAATAAAGGCAAATAGAACCGCAAATACGGTATTGGGTTCTTTATGATAAATCTCTCTTAAGTACTAAATAAAATTCATTTTTAAACTAAAAATGTCTCAACATCAATGAAATCTTCATATTGTATCTCTGGACAGTCACTAAGATCATGGCATATCGATCATAGATGAAGTTTATACAAAATACTATCATTAATCAAGCAATCATTAAGGACTGTCTTGCAAAACTTATACTTAATTAATTTTAATGGATATTTCTGCTATGATTTCTGCGTAACTATTGTCATTTATGCAATGCTTAATATTTTTCTATTAACAATACCATATGAGCTTGTGTAAAAGTGAATAATTTTAAAGTTATAATCAACAATATGTATTTTTTAGGCGGAAGATATAATATACTCAATAGATGCCATAATCAACGTATCGTGCGGTGAAAATCCATGTGACCAGAGCGCATTGAAATGCAGTTCTCAAATCCAACAAAAAAAGGTGGATTCGGACGATTGGAGGATCGTGGACGGCAGCACAAAATGTGAACCATATAATGTGCAAGCCAAACCAGCGTACACTGAGGAACTTGCGACAGAAGATTTGTCTCAGAAATCAGAGATTTACACTCCTGTCATTGAACTGGCACATGAGATTCAACTGAATGATCAATATGTATGTACTGATATTATTAAAATCCAAAGTTTTAATTGAAATCCATACAATTAATGTAACTGCTAACATTACTGTAACAATTAATGTAACAGTAATGTTAGCCGTGAATCAATATTATACCGATTAGTAATTTCGATATTTAATACCCAGATGTGGTTTAAAAAAGTACTGTTGACTTGGAATATCGGTCAAATGAAAGCCAAAGAAATATTTTTTTAGCGATTCTCAAACAAACATTAGATGTATATGAAGACATTTAAATTTGTCAAAATAGAGTTATCTCTGACTGGCTTTGCGTGCTAATTAACCACCTTATTAAGTTAAGCATTTTAAAAATTATAACTTTATTTTCATTTATTAAATCTCTAATTCAATACCTTTTGTAAGACTTTGTGGTTTTTCGTCATCGTTAAAATTAGAGACTTACGTGTTATCAAATTCTATAAAATCTGTGGTTTCACACAAAGTGTCTAACACATAACGATTCCTACGTCAACATTCCAGGAATTAATTTGACTAACTGCTAAAATGCAATTAATTTATTTGGGTAATGACAAATGTTAGAGAGAGGCCAATGCAACCAATATGTAATAAATATTTAAAAGTATAAAAATAAAATAAAATAAACTTTGTATTACTACTACAAACTGTTCTTGTACTAATATGATTTTTGTCCTTCGATTCATGCTACTTGACAGCATTTTTGTTTTGTTTTATGAAAACAATATATTTTTTTTAAAGGTGGGATCAGGAGAACAGTTTGTCGCTGTTCGCCGTGATAATGGAGGAACTTGGTGTGCAGACTGTCCCACTGATGTCAACCCAAATGCCGAGGGTGTTCAGGATTTGATAAATGGAGCTCTTCAGCATCTAGACAGACACCTGCCTGGAGAAAAACATTCCTTGAATAAGGTTCTGCGGGTACAACGACAGGCACAGGTAATCAAAAATAAAGTATTATATTTTCCCTAATCATATCCTCTGCTATATTGTTCTTAACTCTCATATTTCTTTCTTTCTTCTAATGGGCTCCATTTTTTATTTCGTAGATTGTAAATGGCGTTCGTTATATTTTGCTCTTGGAAGTTGACAGTAAATCATGTGTAAAAAGCCAGACAGATGATACATGCGAAAATGAATCTTCTGCTACTAAAGTGTGTGAAGTAACATTCTTGGAAAAACCTTGGCTGAAATTAGCGGATGGTTCCAAATTCCGAGCTGTTATGTTTAACAACTGCACAGAACAATATTCATTTGGAGATAACGGAGAAGCTTTGACTCCAATGTCAGATGGCACGGGAAATTCAAAAAACTCTTTAAATAACGAATTGGATGTTAATTTTAATCCCATTACACCAGAAAATAACAACCCCTCTGTAGTGAGTCCAGCAAATGGTGATGATATATTTAGAGTCATCCAAAACCACGAGTTGTTAGCTGCTAAACCTCAGGAGCCAGAGCCAATTATATCCGCAGACAGACTTACAGCACTTGAAGAACAAATTATCACAGAATCCGGTGTACACAATTATTATGACCAACAATCATATCCAGTTACCGAACTCTTTGTTGATCAGCAAGTAAGTGGTCTCAATTCACAGAGCCATATACCTTTTACGGAAACTAATGACAGGCAGATTTCTTACGAACCAGTTCTTCAAACACAAAGTGATTTTACAACTGAAAATCTACAAGTTTCTGTTCCTCTCTCAGAAGATAAAAAGCAAGCTTTGGATGGGTTTCTAAACTTTTACGGATTTTTCCCCACTGACGTCAAGTTCAGAAGAAAACAAATCTTCTGAGGAAAATTCTAATGACAAAAATGTATCCCCTTCATACAATGTAAGGAGGAAAAGAAGTGTTTTGAATGTTTCCAGGCGTTCAGAAGATGAGAAGGATCAAGTTCAACATCTGGCTAATCTGGCTGTCAACACATTAGATGAATTTGACGCTGATAATCTGAAAAGAGTTTTGTTAAGTGTGTTAAATTCCAGAAAAGAAGCGAAAAAAGCATCCACTGTTTTTCACATGAAACTTAAAGTAGGAATATCAAAATGTGAGGAATCTTCACAAAGTATTCCAGAGTGCGCAGCGACCCTTACTTCCGACAAAATAAAAATTTGCCACGTGCAAGTGGAAGTGAAGCTCTCGGGAGAAGAAAAGGTGATCAAGTCACAATGCTCCAATAAATCACTCCCTGAGAGAAGTAATCGTACTTCAAGAGGTATCCGAGGAGGAGTGTCCAAAGTTGAAACAAACGATCCCAAAATTAAAGATTTAGCCAAGGTATCTCTTGCAGAATATGACTTGACATCTGAGTCGAGTAATCATCATAAAATAATCGAAATCAAATCAGCATCGAGGCAAGTGGTATCTGGTATCTTAATAAAGATGAATTTCACAGTTAAGGAGAGTACTTGCCCTAAAACGCAAGTGTTTATTGAAGAATGTGATTACTTAGATGATGCAAATAATAAAGTATGTGAAGCGAGTGTTTGGGACAGGCCATGGTTGACAAATGGAAGAGAAATTAAAATAACATGCGAAATTGACAACAATTCTATCCGCGCAAAAAGAGAAACTGAGATAGAGGGAAGACAATGGATTGAAAAATATGTTACATATCAAAAAGAATTTGATAGATTCATAGCATTACATGGAAAGCAGTATGGCTACAACAGAACAGAATACAAAAAGCGCTTTGGAATTTTCTGTGCCAATATGGAAACAATTGAACAACTGAATTTAAATGAGTTAGGTACAGCCAAGTACGGACCAACCATTTTTGCCGATTTATCTCAAGAAGAATTTCGCTCTAAATATTTAGGTCTTCGTAAAGACCTTTTTAATCCTAACCATATACCAATGCCAATGGCTGAAATTCCAGATGTACAGGATATTCCTAATGAATTTGATTGGAGGGATAAAGGCGCTGTTACTAATGTTAAAGATCAAGGCTCTTGTGGCAGTTGTTGGGCATTTAGTGTTACGGGTAAGTAAGCTATTTTGTTTTTATTATTAATATTAAAGTACTCACTATTCTTGTAAATAGCTTTGATTATAATGTGTTATTTCAGGTAATGTGGAAGGACAGTGGAAATAAAAAACCGGGAATCTTCTTTCCTTATCTGAACAAGAATTGGTTGACTGCGATAAACTAGACGAGGGTTGTAATGGAGGACTTCCAGATAATGCCTACAGGTATATTCAAATATAAGTATCCAAATCAATTATGAAATATGTAAAAACGATCCCTTTTTGTTGAAATAACCACTGACCATGACTTTTTTGGGGCATTTTAGTCCTGGGACCAAAATACACTAAAAGCGAAATGCATTATCAAAGTTTTAAATTAATGTTAATTCATTATTTCATTTTCAGGGCAATTGAACAACTAGGAGGATTGGAGCTGGAAAATGACTATCCTTACGACGCCGCTGATGAGAAGTGCCATTTTAACAAGACATTGAGTAAAGTGCAGATATCAGGAGCTGTCAATATTTCGTCTAATGAGACTGATATGCAAAAATGGCTTTTACAGAATGGACCCATATCTATAGGTAAGAAAAATTCCTTGTATGCAAACTTTCCTATGGCAATTGGATGTAAACATAAATATAGTATGTTATTATGCTTGGATACAAAAACTTACCATTTCTAGAGAGACAATTGAATGACATCATACAGATAAATGATTTTACGACTTCCTGCGTCTCATTCATAGTGACTAATGCTTTTTATTCTTATTAGCTATGTTTATTTCAAAGTTGTAATCTTCAAGTGATTCTTACTATTCTACAAAGATAAAATTGAAATAGATTACACCGTAAATTGTGGTCCATATAACAAAATATTAAAATAACATAATTTTTTTATTACTACATGGACTGTTAAACAATGATTTGCTCACTATTAACTAACTTAGTATGTCTTAAAGTGTGTTCGTGTGTTTTAGTTTTCTTTCACTAAAAGTACAAAATTAAATTCCTCATTTACTTATCAATAATGCGTTTTTTTTTTTCTATTTCAATTTTTTTTTTATTTTTTAGGAATCAACGCAAACGCTATGCAGTTCTACATGGGCGGAGTTTCACATCCGTTGAAATTCTTGTGCAGCCCAGGCAATTTAGATCATGGAGTCCTTATTGTTGGCTATGGAATGCACAGTAAGTTTCATTGTGTCATATTTCTATTGTTTTCTGTAAGGAAACATTGTAAATAGGTGTGATTTTCTTAAATAATGAATATGAATGTCTGATCATTGAGAGTAATCTTACGAATGAGGGAAAATTAGCAAATGAACGAACAATGTTCCTTGTCCATATCTGCTTCCTATGTGGAACATATTATAATGTAAATTCATAGTTCAGTTTGGATTGTGTTTTTTATTTTCAATCATAGTTTACATTTATTAAACTTATATGAAACAATGGTAACATTTGACACGTTTTGGAAAAAGCTTAGCCTTTGCGCTGTCTGTACATAAGATTTTTAAGTGTGAGTTGCATTATTATTTGCCTTGCATATAATGTACAAGGGGAAAATCCAGTATCAAATTTGCCTTGCATATATATAATGTACAAGGGGAAAATCCCGTATTAAATTTGCCTTGCATATAATGTACAAGGGGAAAATCCAGTATTAAATTTGCCTTGCATATATAATGTACAAGGGGAAAATCCAGTATTAAATTTGCCTTGCATATAATGTACAAGGGGAAAATCCAGTATTATTATAAAAGTTTACACAAACACACTCTACCTATAAATGTCTCAATTATAAAGTGTTTTTTTTTTTTTTTGTGCATAATGTACCAATGTTTACTGCAGAATCTCTTTCGTTGTTTTCAGCGTATCCAATATTCAAGAAGAAAATGCCATTCTGGACGATTAAGAACTCTTGGGGACCATCGTGGGGAGAGAGAGGCTATTACAGAGTTTACAGGGGCGATGGCACATGCGGAGTCAATATGATGGCTTCTAGTTCTGTCATATAAAATATATTCATGTTGTAAAATTAATTATTCCATAATAATTGCTACTTCTACTAACATAGGCTGCTGTTGTTTTGTCTAAAAGAATTAGTTGGCATTATAATTTCTCTGCAACATATTTTGGTCATTGATATTTATTGTCTGTCGTACTCTTTGTTGAATCAATATTTTTGTTTTTTTTTTTAAATTAAAGATTGAACTTTATAATGAGTTCACCGTGTCATAATTTTTCAGTACAACTATAAACAAGAATAACTATAGGTTATCAGAATGAAGTACGAGTAGTATAAGCTTGATTTGAAAATACTGATGATCGTGTATTTATAACATTTATTTCCACGTGCCTTTGTGGAAACTAATCTATTTTCAATGTGATAATACTGATTGTGTTTATATTTTGAAAATGTAACGACTTTTTGTGCCAATTTTTTTAATACAAAATTTTAACGAAATAACGATCATCGTGTAATAATAAATACTCAAATCTTATGAATTTGCAAATATAATATTTAAGATTATAACTTATAACAATAAAGTAACTCCTGATATTTATAGTGATAGTTGTTTTCCTATTGCGTGTATATTTTTCTGTAAATAGATTGATCTACTTATAAGTATGTAGTTTAAAATTAAAAACTGTAATATTTTTTACATTTTTATGCAACTTTTTAATGAAAGTGTTACCATCAATACTACCAACCAACATAATAATAAAAAAGAGCATTGTAATACAACACATGAACAATAATGTCCCACAACTTCCACAAGCTCTCTATTGCTACAAATTCTAATATTGTTATATTTTTTTGCAAAACCTTTATTTTAGAAATGCATTTTACTTGCGATAAAATATATGTTACTAACCAATATTATTTATCTTATGTACCTGGCATTTTTCTACTAAGAATCTCAACGTACTTCATATATTTTGAATACTCACATTTTTAGCGTAAGTATTATGTACCTAATGTATGATAATGATTTTTAAATAAATAAAAATACATATCTTTGTGTGTTTATTACTACTACTACTTTCCCTTATCCGCACCCAATGGTGCATAGGGCACTGCATTGGTACACCAAGTGCAGAGTATCTTGATCATTTTATTACATGAAGGCAAGATGATCAGTCTTACGCTTCAGTACCAGTCCAAGGTATCACACATGAAATATTAGTATGAAAGTCTCATGTAAATAAATATTTCATGTTGACCCCCTACGGGAATCGAACCCTCGACCTCAGGCACAGTAGCCAAATGCGCTACCACTATGCTACAAGGCTTTGTTTATTACAGTGTTCTTAATTATTTCACATTTACTACCATTTTTCCCTCTTAGTAGTTGAACATATTATATATTATGTTGTGTTGTGGTGTGAAAAAAATCCACAAGGATTAAAAACGCTTAGTTTGAGCAAGTTTCTGACCGCCATTGAATGTAAATGATGTGCTTATCACATTCAAAATTAAAATATAATAAAATGGGAACAATTCATGTATCGTAGGTAAAGTCAAAAACATCAATATTTAGGGTAAAATATGGCTTCATAAAATAAAACAGAACTAAAGATACCTAATATACAAGGGATTCTAACTATGAGAGAACAAAAACTTCAAATATTATCATTTTACACCTAAATAAAGGGGCGAGGGTTTACGAAAGTTTGATAATCATTCATAATACTCATACCTTAGTAATGAGAATGAAAATGGTAATGAGGAAATTTAATTGTGGACATTTGAGGGGAAGGTTTCAACAAATAAAAAATTAATTTAATCTACTGTACCACCACCTGCTGTATTTTTAAAGCAAAATTATTGAATTTACGGTACATAAGATTTTTTATCCGAAATATATTCTTTATTAGGTAGGTACGCACATTTTTGACAAAATTCTTACTTGTATTTTTTTTGTGCATAAACATTTTTCAAGTGCCAACACTTCATAAGTCAAAATACTTAAAGCACAGGGCGTGAGTTTTTCTCTATACTAATTTATATGACACACACGTTATGTATTTAAATTGCGCACAGGTTATATACCATAAAAATTAAATGTTATTTAGACATATGTATGCAAATACCGCATAGTTTTATCTTTATTAGTAATGTATCATAATTTACATTGAAAGTAATGGTTTTGTAATTCAACATGATGCACATTTTGCGAGATATATAGATTTTTTGACAATTTCAAATCACATAATGCATAAGGTGTAAGGTTTGCCATATAGTTACACTTTCTTTAACGGGATGTTTCTTTGAATTACGTTAAGTTTCTTACCCACTTTACTATCAAAAAGTTGATAGTTAAGAATCTCTTAGAATAAATTTATTATCGATATGATAATTACTAGATGAATTTACTGACTGAAAGATCTTGTTTTTAATTCCATATGCTGAGAAAACTATAAAGTGCTCCGCCCAAAAATTAATGGCAAAAGTTGTATTCCGCATGGAACATGATAAACCTTAATCTAAAAAATACAGCTATCCAATTTTATGATAGATAACCTTACGAAATACATAGTAATAAATTCACTAAAAATACCAAATGCAGTGTATTTACATATGTGATGGTAAATACCGTTTTTAAAAAACAGTAATTAGACAAATCTCCGGTACACAAAGTGGCCTACCCACATGGCAAATCAAAATTTCTATAATATAAATAAATTGTACCTATTCCCCATCTCAAAAACTAAATAAAAATAGAAAACCGCATGTTGTATCCAACACCGTTTAGGTTATAAGAATAATTAAATGTGACAATCATTAATTTAACTACGTTCACAGAATCAATGATCTAGAAGTTTTTTTTTACGCTTAACTGAAAATGGTGTCGAAAACTAGGAATCCTACCCTAACGCAGGTGTTGGCCAGTTTGCAAGTGATACCCTGCGACCCCCGCAAGTTCGCTGGTCTTGACTGGGTGAATAGAGTCTAACTAACTAACTAACCATCCGCCATTTCCTCGAAGGGGTAGGCAGAGAGGATAGAACGCCACACCACTCTGTCCTGGCACACTTCTCTTGCTTCCTCCACATTCATACATCTTCTCATGCACGCACGTCGATTATTCCGACTTCTTACATGCCCACTTTCAAGCACTTGTGTTTTACTTGATCATGCCATGTCTTTCACGGCCTTCCTTGATTTCTACATCCAGGCACAGTCGCATCATATATTTTTTTAGCCGTGCTTTCATCATCCATTCGCTCTACATGACCGAACCATTGTAAAAGACCTTTCTTAATTTTGTCGATAATGCTTATCTGAATAGAGTATAGTACCGTTAATTAATGAAATTTATGTTCGTAGATATGTAGAAAAAATTATACATTAATAATATGTGTAGATTAAAGAGAATAATAAAATATAGTTAAATTCAGTTATGAAAAATACAATCAGTGTCACCCATAAAAAATCTATTATGTTTTCAATCAGTATCAAGGCTCTGGCAGCGACAGGCAACCGGAGTGTCCAGCTAGCCTCGGACTGGCTCCTGACCCACGTGGGGGACGGCAGCCTGGGACGAGGACATTCCTCGGGAGTTACATCCTGTACGCGTGCCCCACCGGCCCGCTGCTGGAGCAGCTGCAGGACCACTGGGTGAAGTCCAAGGAGCTCTGTGGCTGGGAATGGGGCCCCATAACTTCACCCCGCACGTTACGCTGGTCTCATTTTTTAAGGTTTGTGGAATGAAATAAAATAATGACATTTTTTTTTTTAAATATACAACAAGAGGTTCAAAAAATATAAGATTAGAAAAGAAAAAGAAAACTATGTCACAGAATTGGGTTCTTCCCGATTTTTTTATTTTTTTGATTTAAAAAAAATTGATTGATGACCTAAAAAATATTCAGTATATTGGATAGTTTAAGACAGTAAAATATAAAAAAGTTTTTGTAGACTAGACAGTATACGTATGGAATGTACTTCACTCGAGTAGTATGGTATACATATGTGTGGTATAGTAATATGTGCTTATATGATTTTGTAGGCTCCGGATGAGTGCTCCTTGCAACTTTCCAAAGCGTTGAAACACGTAATGGAGACCATAGGGCAACCTTCTGACAGCTTCCTCAGTCTAGAGCCATATATATTAGTCCTAACTTCATGGGATTATTTTTGTGTCCGAGGAGCACGCTGAATACCTCAAGAAAATCGCTGTTCAGTATGTCAAACATGTTTCTTCTTCAAGTGAGTAATTCTCAGTTTAAAATTCCACCAAGTAAAATGTTTAACTTTCAATCATTATTGTCGAAGTTATTTGTGTATATAAGATTATTATTTGTTAACTAGAAAGTCAGTAAATTCGTATATTGTACCAGAAGAAATCATCAGAGTTTTTTAAATGATTTAAAAAAAATTATCATCATCAAATTTAAAATAAAAATAATTGAAATAGAATCCTTCGTTATTGATATCTCAATAGAGACAGAGAAAACTCTGGAAACGAATGTGGGTTATCTAGGCGTTTACAGGGCTTATGACCTGTCATTGGCTGGGTTAAGTGGATATCAATAATATCTGATATCAGCCCAGCATGGGTATAATCCAGTAATTTGTCTACAAGTATTTGTATTCTTTCAAAAAGTTGTTAAAGAATCCTTCGTACTAGGATATATTATAATGTTCTGGGGAGAACTGTACATTAACTTAGCATTTAAGTTTACAGTGCGTGGTTTTAAGCCACTCATCTTTATCAAACCCAGTATTACAACCTAAAAAAAGGACCACTTGTTTTATCTCTTGTAACATCCTATTACAGCACCATCAGCAAGGAAGTCTTTTGCCATATTTTTTAAAACTTCAACTACCGATCAAACAGAATCAAAATAATTGGCCCAATCTTAGTTATTTAGATGTATCTTTATGATAGAATTATGCTACTTGACGCATCTTGCGTTCATGTTACAAATAATCAAGATTGACTGCAATTGGTGTACCAATGCATAGCCCTATACACCATTGGGTGAGGATGAGGGAAAGTAGTAGTAGTAGTACGCTACCTACTAACTAATAAATAATGTGAGGTAATGTGATTTCCTTTCCGGGTATGTCAGATTGATGGGTGGTGTTTTTTCTTGGTTAGTTGGGCTGACAGTGGATACGTACGAACAGTTGGACGCCCTCGCCACTTGCTTCCCGTGGTGTGCCGTACCACAGGAGCCCCCGCAGCCGTGTAAGGCCACGAATCTTCATAATAACCATCCGTGTTGTTGGCATGTGCTGCTTTTACCATGCATTTTGTTTTCTTTTTTGCTCACTTGGATCATATATTGTATTTAAAAAATGTATTTTGTTTTAATGTCTCTGTAAAATAAAAAAATATCATAAAAAATCCTTCGTCGATATATTTATATGAGTGAATTCCCAAAATACTATGTTTTACATGAATTTTTACTCGCTTAAACTTAAACATTGTTTTGTTTTTGATTAGTTTTTATTCTGTACCCATGTATTGTCTCGTTTGATTTCTTTCTCAATGTTTGTAGCCTTGCTTTAACTTTATGTACGTTTATATTTGCCTGTTACTTCAAACAAAAAATTGTGTTTGTAAAACATAACAGTAAACTGTGACCTTACTGTGCCTTTTTGAATTTATGCCGATTTTTCTTTTCTTCACTATTTATTTAAAAAATATTGTGCATGCTAACCATATTTCTATTCTATAATAATGACTTAAAATGCTTGATTGATAATTTTCATGCATTTCTAATTACATAATATGTAGATAAATAACATTTTCATCCTTGCTTTTCAATTACATACTTGGCGTTAAGTAGCTGAATTTTTTCTTTATCTTTTAATACTTAAGGTTGAAAGTCATAATCGTAAAATAAGTCTTAACTAAGTTTAAAATGTATTCTACGCATAAAATTAATTCCATTTAATGCAGAGCATTTCCAGGTTCCAGCTGAAACTCTGACTTAACGACGATGACTTTCATACTAAATGATTTAAAAAATTGTTTTACAATAGCAATGTATTTTATGATTTCAGCGATTTGCTTGGAGCCACACGTGAAGTCCCTTCACATAACTCTGGCGTACCAGTTCCCCTCATCGGTATACTCGACCCTGAAGACATTAGCCGAGAGCTTGCAGCCGCTGAAGAAGGCATCCTGGGAACTGCGGCTGTACTCCCGGGACCCAAGACTCGCCACTCATCAGGTAAGTTACCCAACCAAATAGCTGCCGACTAGACGGCGTTTTACTCTCTCACGTTTTAACACTTACTGAGTGAATTTTTAACATAATTAAATTTATAAAATGTGCATTTTACTAGATTCAGAAGTACTAAAAAAAACCTAAAATGTATTTTGAAATCTTTTTCGCTCAGGTACTGTGTTATTCTTTGGACTGCCTCGATTATACTTTCCACTATCGCACTGTAAAAATGATCCATTGAGTTACCTTGTATTTAATAAAGGAAATAACCAAATAAATTGAAGTAATAACCCTATGCTTAACATCTTTCACATCCCTACTCATCTACCCACCCCCCCATATACCCCTACCATTACTCCCTCATCCGTAGCCACACCCACTTATTAGGTACTTATTCTATTCAATTTTTACTGTTAAGTTTTTAGTTGATAAGTAGCCCTGAGGGTGACCAGTAGGTCGAAACTAGTTGGCTAAGTGTATAAAATAATAAAAAGTGAATAAAAAAAACAAAGTGTTTAATTTTATTTATTCAAGTTAATAAAATGATTTACAAAGTTTGTGCTTCGAACATCAAAGATACCTTGTATTTGACCATTATTACATAATTATTGTATCATGGTGCATAGATGCTGTTAACAGGAAAAAAAATGAAAGGATGTAAAGATATGCGGTGTTTTAATGATAGTATAATGGAAAGCATTAAGCCTTTTACTAATATTGTTGTATAAAATTTACAATGCCGTATTACATAATATTATCCTACTGTTATATTTAGCCCTTATTATCGAAAAGAATGAATAGATAAGATGTTATATTCCAGGTGCACAAAGTGAAACATGTTTACACGTCCAGAGAGAGTGACGAACTAGAGTTGAGGATTGGTGACTATATATACATAGAAGAGAAGGTCCTACACAACTCCCCCGACGGCTGGGTGCAGGGAATCTCTTGGTTGACTGGTAAAATCAATTACTAACTTACCATCACGCCATTTCTCTGAAAGGATACGCCACACCACTCTGTCCTGGCACAAGGAAGTCCTTTGAAGCCGTTAAGTAAAGTCAGCCACTTCCATCTTTCATTGGCATTGTCTTTTATCCCTTTTTGATGCCATGCAAATCTAATTTAAATCAGTTTTAGGTGAGCCTTAAGCCCACTTTATATGGCGCAGTTTACTACACAGTTTCCTGTGCAGTCTGAAAACGGTCCGTATAAAGCTAAAACTGCATGAAAAACTGTGTGCTAGTGTCAGATTTAAGCTGACATGACAGTCGATGTTTTTTATGTAAACGTTTAAATAGACATTGGTTTATTGTATGCTTTTAAATACATAAAAAAACAATAACATATTTACATTATTAGCTAAATATACAATTTCCTGAGAGCAAACATACGATAATAACATACAATCACGTTTCAAAAATACACATATTTAGCGTGTCTTTTGACAGAAGTTTGACAGACTGCACAGTTTTCTGAACAAGAAACTGTGTAGTTTTCTGAACAAGAAACTGTGTAGTTTTCTGAACAAGAAACTGTGTAGTTTTCTGAACAAGAAACTGTCTCATATAAAGTGGGCATTAGTTACAAATAGAGGTTGCTAACTTTGCTTCTGGTGGCAATAGCCTCTATTATTTCCCTATTCCGTGTATTAAATGCAGTAAATGAAATGTTTTAATGGTTATTATATCTCGCTTACCAATTTTTAAAATTTATTTATTATTTATTTATTTCTAACTAACTAACCATCACGCCATTTCTCCGTAGGGGTAGGCAGAGAGGATAGAACGCCATACCACTCTGTCCTGACATACTTTCTTTGCTTCCTCTACATTCATACATCTTCTCATGCGCATACGCCGATTATTCCGACTTTTCACATGTCCACTTTCAAGTACTTGTCGTACTTGGTCATGCCATGTCTTTCTCGGCCTTTCTCGGCTTCTACATCCAGGCACACTTGCATTTAAACTTCTTTTAGACGTTCTTTCATCACTCATTCGCTCCACATGACCAAACCATTGTTAAAGCCCTTTCTTAATTAATTTATTTACTCTATGAAATACCTAACTTGACAATGCCATGCAAAATTAAACAATCGACAAACAGATAACACCAATGTTTTCATCTTTTAAAATGATATTTCTGCATTCACATAAAAAATAATTCTCCTTATATTTTTCAGAAAAATGGTTACTATTTACAAATGTATTATAATTACACTACAAAACTGCTACTATGTATTTTGCCTCATTTTTTGCATCAATCAAAAACAATTTTTTTGTCAAATTTTATGTTAAATATAAAATGATGGAGTTTAAAAATTTATTTTTAGGTATTTCTGGCTACTTGCCGGCTGTATACACAGAGAGAACAGCGGAGTCTGATGCCTGGACTCTACACAGAGCTATCCCTTTAGGCCTCCATAATTGTATGTTTCTTTCTTTTACAAATATTTTACATTTAATATTATTTTGTGTTACACCTAATCAACGTGTAATTTTTTGGAGTTGGGTCAAATCCAAATATAAATTAAATCTTTGATTGAATGGAAAAACTAAAAGGAATTAAATTTTCAAAAGTGTAATATCAATTCTCAAATTTTTATTTAAAAAAATTAGCAGTTTCAGTCACATAGGTAGTTTTTTTATCACTTATATTTACAGCTATTCTTTCAAAAAACACAGTTGAATGTTTGAATGCCATTTTTCTTATAATTAAATGAAAATATAAGATTCGGTATTTGATGTTTAAAACCTAATTAGAATCCAATGATGTTCATTTTACATAGATAGGCTATTTTCTTCCATTCCTTGTCATATTCTAGTCCTAGTAAGATTGAGTTAATTGACTTAATTTCAATTTGACATCTCAACAGAGACGAGAAGTTTGGAAGGGAATATGGATATCTAGGCGTTTACAGGGCTTATGACCTGTCATTGGCTGGGTGAAGTGGCCACTTGATGTATTACAACATTCCCCATTTCACCTAGTATTTGATATCCATATCTGCCAATATACAGTAAAATGGCGCGTCGCTTCACATGTGAGCACTCTCTGTCATCCATTGAGAAAATTGCTAAGCATTTTAGCAGAAACCTTTATGATTGCAAGTGAGATTCTTACCGAATTATATCACCTACTAGGAAACGCCTGAAGATAAATCTTCAATTTGTTATGCTTATAACTTTTACCAGCTAATTTTTATAAACAACATTTTGAGTGTGTCCAAATACTTGTAGACAAAAACTGGATTTCACCCATTACGGGCTAATAATTACAATTTGACATCTCAGCAGAGACGAGAAGTTTGGAAGGGAATATCTAGTCGTTCACAGGGCTTATGACCTGTCATAGGCTGGGTTAAGTGGCTTATCAGTTATATTTACAGCTATTCTTTAAAAAAACACAGTGTAATGTTTGAATGCCGTTTTACTTATAATTAAATGAAAATATAAGATTCGGTATTTGACGTTTAAAACCTAATTAGAATCCAATGATGTTTATTTTACATCATTCCTTGTCATGTCCTAGTCTTAGGACGATTTCAACTTATTAGTGGAAAACAGAATAGTTAAAATGTTGCGAGTTTTTGTTTAGCTCCCGTATACGACACAAAGTACTCATCCAAAGCCGTGTCCACGGACGAATCTCTCTGCCAGCAGCTGTACTCGGCGGCCGGGCTGGCGGAGGGGGGCGCGGCGAAGGAGGGGGGGGACTCGCCCCCCACCCCCGCCGCGCTGCAGAAGGCCGCCGACCGCGGTATGAACGAGTGGGACCTGAAGGTGGCCTACAGCACCTCGGATCTGGACAGTGTGCTGTCGAAATCCAGCAACAGCCCCAACATAGGTATGACCACATTTATTATATTAGTTCAATGCAAGAGTTTGACAACATTATTTTTTTTTTTTAAGGTTTGGTTCTTAGAACAAATTCAAATATTTTTATTTTAACCTGTTTACCAAAGAATTTATTTATTTTATTTGGAAAACCAACAAAGAACAATAGCATAAGTATACATCATGTTGATTGAAAAAAGCTCCAATTATAGGTTTTCGCATAATGATCTAACAATAACAAAAAAAGAAAACTAAATAAATATATGTATACATCAGTGGCGGTCCGTCCATGCATGCTATGCATGCGGAGCATGCCTATACTATCGGAAAACTATGTACCTACTGGTACAATAAAATAAATAAATAAATCAAGTATTTTAATTATGGATTATTTACGTAATTACATAATGTAATAGACGTAGAAAACGGAAAAAACTGTGAACATTTTTTTTCATTTATAATTTTCATAATTTAAATTCTGGTGAAATATACGTTTCACGGCTTTTATTTTTGTCAATTTACATTCTTACTGTCAAGATAGGGTTCCACAAAAAAGTGACCAATAATAATTAAGGTTCCATAGACAAAAAATGGAAACAGCTGTTCTAAATCATCGATATTATGTTTATCAAATAAATTAAACAGATTTAAAAAATATAGGAATTGTGTTTCTATCCTTCCCATGACCCTTACATGCATGCCCTGTTTCAAAAGTCACCGACCGACACTGGATATATACATACATTTTTTCGTAAAGGAAAGGGATGGGAATAGGGAGTGGAAATAAGTATTTAAGAGAGAAATTGAGTCGCTTATAATAAAATTAATTTTGATAATGTTTAAAATTGGGTATATGCAGCAATGAATTATTTCTATAGGATATATCATGCACACAATGACAAAATATATCGTAACGCCCGTAATAAACATCGCAGCGATGAAATATACTGTCACGCTCTTAGTAAAGACTCTATGAAAGGTCTACAGTTGCTTTTTTAGAATAACGTAATATTATTTCGTCATATTCGGTAAATGGATTAAGGATACTTTTGACTATTACTACTACTTTCCCTCATCCGCTTAACTAGTCGTAAAGTAAAAAGTTAGAAAGGAGTTATGGTAGGGTGAGATTCAAACACAGAAGAAACAAGTACACAAACCAATTTAATGTTTAAAATCTTCTTATGCTGATTAATAAAGGTGGTTACTAAATACATAAAAGTAAAATGGAAGTCAAGCCCAATTGAAACGTGATTGTAAAGTACATTGCAGCCAGTGCAGGTTTTCTGTAAGCGGTTAATAATTTTTATTACTCCACTTCCCTGTGAAAACTGTGGCTATACCATGAGTCATAAAATGGCACCATTTTTTCTATCACAAATTAAAATCTCATTTCAGACAGTGAATCACCTCACCAGAAAGCTGAGAAATCTGCCATCTCAGGCAGTACAAAATCCAATGGCTCAAATAAAGTAAGTTATCTGTAATCTCCACAGAGATGAATAAGCTCTTTCCAAACTTGGGAATATGGGTTTTCACTTAACCCAGTCAGAGACAGGACATTAGTCCTGTTAACTCTTAAATATCCCTATTCCCGAGCTTGCAAAAGCTTCCTATTTCTGTTGAAATATAAAAAATTGATGTACTCCCATTATGGGTGTAATTCCAGATTTGGCTTTGGACATACTCAAAATGTCACTTATTCGTAGCTTCGTACCAATGCTTACAAAACATTTTTCATAGTTGTGTTAAATAATCCTGTATCGTTGATTTTAGGAAGAGACAGAAGAAGGAAAAGAAATGAGAGATATTCTAGTGATGAGACACGGAGAGAGGGTGGACTTCACATACGGCGCGTGGGCGCCATATTGCTTCGACGAGCAAGACAATTACATTAGGAAAGATATGAATATGCCCCCTTCATTGCCCAAAAGGTACCTATAAATATATATTTTTTTCGCATCTCGTCGCTTTAATTCAAAAGTTTTACATATGCAAAGTCTTGATTTTTCAGGAGAGCGTTTTTAAGTATTTTGAATGTTATTTAATTTAAATTCTCTGAAAGTATTGCACTTTGCTGAATGATTTTTTTACAGGAGACGCTTTGGAGCACATTCTTTCAATGTGTAATACTTCACTGCACCTAAAGCTCACCTGGTTTTTAGCAATTAATTTTCAAACCACAATGTAACACTTTTCACAAAAAAAATATCAAAAGTGCCCATAGTCTAATGTACATTGCAACTGTTTATGTCACAAATGTTTACGTGGTGCTCCTCTGGATGTTCATCAACTACTGACTTAATGACCGATAAAACTGTCTTCTGCTTCAGCCACCCTGGTTTTGTCGAAAATTTAAAACTGTTTTATCGCCCTTAATTCCAAAAACATCAATTTTAGAGATGTAACACTTTACACAGAAAAAATAGATAGAAAAATTACTAATTTTTTGGTGTAAAAAAAAAGAAACGATTTTTCGCAGATACACTCTTGAATTAAAGCGATGATCTATCAGTTTCCATCAATTGACATGGTAAATAATTCAGCACAATCTCAAAACGGATTCAATTTGTTACAAAGTATGCGAGTCATTGTTTGTACAGTAAGGTATCTTGCAAAATACCTAACAATTTTCTGAAGCCATTTCTTAATAATTATGATATCTCAACTACAATGAAGCTTGATATTAATATTATAAAAGTGCATATATACAAATTCTGAAAACTAACAGATACTAGACAGAATGGGGAATGTCGTGGCTACTTAACTTAGCTATTAACTAGTCATAAGCCCTATAAAAGCCTAGAAGATATTCATATTCCCTTTCAAAGCTTCTTTGTCTCTGTAGAATTGTCGATTGATGGGCGCCCATCATGGATAACTTGTATACAATATTTAGTTTGTTTTAAATGGTTGTGTAGATTGGGCGGCAGCGCAGCATATACATCCGATTGCCCTCTCACTATGGTGGGGCTGCTGCAGGCTCGGCTGGTGGGGGAGGGGCTCCGGCTGGCGGGGGTCTCGCTCTCGCACATCTATTCCTCCCCCTCTTACAGATGTGTTCAGACGGCGCAGGCCATGTTGGAAGGTGAGACCACTCTATGATCGTTTAGAATATTATGTCAGTCGACTCCTGTGCTACCCCATTTGATCATTAATTCATTAATGCATAGAGCACTGCATTGGTACACCAAGTGTATTTATTTATTTAAAACTTCATGTAAAATTACATAGCAAAATTACAAGGGCGGGCTTATTGCTTTTAAGCAATATCTTCCAACCAACCCTCAGTTATTTAGTGATGATTTTTATTGTACCGAGTATTGGTGGAAAGACACTGCTTTAAAATTACATAGCATTACTTACAAGATTAATATACTTACTAAAATATGACTGGGGAAATAAAAAAGTGGAAGGAAGGAAAAAGGATAGGGAAGAGGATGAATGAAGGATGTTTTAGAGGTTTGAGGAGAGGTAGTTATGCTTCAGACGTTTCCTTAAAAGCAAATACGGAGGGCGCATCTTTTACATCCCGTGGTAAATGGTTAATCCATAGTGCTTGCGGCGGTGGAGTTGTGAATGATTTCGTAAAAAAAGAAATGTGATGCCTAGGAATTTTATGAGTGTTTTTTCATTCGATGAGCGTTCAGTGATAGTCCATGCTCAGAGAATTTTTTCAAATTTAAAACGAAACGCTAGGCAGTTCTTTTGAAGGCGATCTTGGGTTATTAAGAATATTGTATAAAAGGGAAAGAGATTGGAAGTTTTGCATGCATTGTTAAAAGAAAAGCCATTTCAAGCCCTTTTCGGTAGGATGAGACGGATCGAAAATTTTCAATCTGAAAAACGAAACGTGTAGCAGTTCGTTAAAAAGGCGATCCAACTCAGAACTAATCATTCCAGGATACATTAGCATCAATGTAGCCAAGTGTAGTGTCTCTTGATCATTTTAAAGAGAAGGTAGGACGAAGTCTTACCCTGAGCCAGATTATCCACATGATGAATTAATAGAAAATTTTGAAATAAATTTTCATGAGACCTCTGTAGGAATCGAACCCGCGACCTAAAAGTTCTTGCACTACCACTTCTACGAGGCAGACAACTTAGTAAGACCAGGATCAAAATTGATCACACCGTACATAATTTTTTAGTGCTAATTAGGTTTTGATCATTTTTAGTAATTGAAGGTAGGAGGGGATCACTGTTTTTTTATCTTATATCCAAGTATTTTTTTTCTATAAACGTACTAGTACCAAGCACACAAAAAATATTTTATATAAGTTATTGATGAAATACATTTTTTAAATAAGCACATTTCAAATACCGCGCCATACTACTATGTACCAAGTACGCCATTTTTGCAAGAGTGACGTCAAACCCGCGGCTAACGGCATGGCACAGGCTAACATAATTCTCACTAATACTATGCTACGAAAAATCATGCAAACGATTTCTTAGCCAACTGACAGCTTATCAGAAAAATGGCGGCACACGGAAACATAAACACTTTTAGATCAAGGTGCTGACGTCATTTAAGGTTTTGTGTAGTATTTTAGTAATTTATTTATTTTTGGGTAAATTATTGAGATATTAATCAGGCTTCAATTCCCCGACACCGCCCCTAATCAGAGTGGAGCCCGGTCTGTTTGAGTGGCTAGTCTGGTGAATTCCCGACGGGCCGGGCTGGAGTGGAGCCGGGCTGTTTGAGTGGCTGGTCTGGTACCCATCGGGCCCGCCGGGCTGCCCCGCTGCACCAGGTGGCTGGCCGGCGGCCGCCTACGGCGTGGACCCCGACTACCAGCCCTTCATCCGCCTCGGCCAGCCGCCCTTCATCCAGCTGCCCGCGGAGGACACGCACAGCCTGGAGGACTGTAACCAGTTCTACCAGCGGAGTGCCGACCTTGTCAAGCACATACTCAAGCAGACTGAGGAAGTTGGTGAGTGAAAAGATAAAGTAAAACCTTGATTATTCAGGCCGATGGAGATGAAAGTCATTTGGATTGTCCAATACTTTGCAAATCATTTTATAAGTTTTCTTCCTTTACAATCGGCCTGTTGAGTTGGTAAAAAAAACTCGATCGAGGTTTATAAACCATATTATTTGCTGACAAGAAACGTCTCAGAATTCTCAACCCTTTGATTTTTAATAGGAATTTGGACATTCTCGCAAATTCCAGATAGTCAAGGTTTTACCGTACCTTGATTAAAAAGTATACCTACTATCTAAATTCCCGTAGTTGTTTGTAAAAATATTAAGTATTTTAAAATATATGAGAACAAATAATAACAAAAATTATTTTTCTAGGAAATTTCGGGTAAAACCTCATTTACAGACAGTAGTGAAATATCATTACTACTTTCACATAATCTATAGTGAAATCCTATAAAACAACATTAAAAATTTTCCAGGCGGCACAATAATGTTGGTAGGGCACGCCAGCACGCTAGATACATCGTGGCGCGGCGTGGCGGGGCTCGGGGCGCGCGGGGGCGCATCGCTCAGCCGCCTGATGCAGGGCGTCCCGTACTGCAGTCTGGCCGCCTTCCGCGGGCCCCCCTGGGCCCTGGCGCCACCCCCCTGCCCCCCGCTCATGAACACCAGTAACAAGAGGTTTGACTGGAAGCTCCTCAAGGATGAATAGACAGATTGTCCATATTCTGCCGTGCGGAGCCTTAAACACAGTAAAAGAAAAAACACTATTTGTTCAACTTGACCAAGAGGGTATTGCCAATACGGTGAAGTTTGTCAACATGGGCCCTATATGTACGGTTAAGCTCATTGTACTGCGGTTTAGGTTCTGCATGGGAGTATTGCTTCTACCTCCCGATGGTGTCAGAATGCTCCACCCACACTCTCCTGCCCTCCAACTAGTTAAAAACTTAGCGATAGAGTAAGAATCATAAAAAAATGAATCACTTGAATGGTAAGGTTGTCGCTTCGTCTAAAGCCCACTTTATACGGGACAGTTTACTGTGCAGTTTCTTGTTCAGAAAACGACACATTTCTTGTATCGTTTTCTGACCAGTTAAAACTGCGCGGTGTAAATTTTACTTTTACACGGCACAGTTTACTGTCTGTAGACATGCGCAGAACGCGACAGTCGGACCATAGAATTCACAGTCGGACTGCCATACTAATAATCTCTATTGTCACCTATCTTATCGATTTTTTGCAGATCTATCGATTTTGTGGAAATTTATCAAATCTACTGAAAATTTACAACCGATTTACCGATTTTGGAGTCATTTAAATGTTAAAGCATTTATTTTATGAGATATTATGAGATAGCAGATAAATTCACCATATTATAAATAACTTGAGGAACTTATTATAAATAACTTGAGGAACTTCTACCGATTTTACAATTTGGCAACATTACTCATCTGTCAAATAGTCGTTATTCGACATTTTGAATTTCGATCTAGGATTTCAGTTCATATTATTTATTACATTATATTCATATTCGTCATCATAAAAGTTTATCAAGGTTTATTTGTAATATTACCGATACTATTGAATATTATACGTATTATACTGTCGTAATCGCCGCGGGTGATGCGCGCGCCGAAACTGTGTGAAAAAAAATGTGTGGAATTAGCGCATAGTGAGAATCTGACACTAGCACACAGTTTTTCATTCAGTTTTAGCTTTATACGGGACAGTTTTCAGACTGCACAGGAAACTGTGTAGTAAACTGTCCCGTATAAAGTGGGCTTTATTCATCATATGTACAATGCAGATAGTGTTTCATGGTAGATTAATGCTGATTTTAATTAATCTTGGAAATGTTTGATTTCAATTAATTCCTACCATTCTATTTAAATTAAACTTTTAAGGCACAATGAGAACCCAAAAATTTCTTCTATTATTGGCCTCCTGGCCTGTTGAGGTGGATGGCCATAAATATGAATTTTATGGAGGCCATAAATATGATTTTAGTGGATTTTGTGGAGGCCATAAATATGAATTTTAGTGGTTTTTCTTATGAAAAACGTGTACCTACTGTCTGTCTTATACATCTTTATCAGACATCAGCCACTAGGTTATCACAATGGCGGTCACAATATAGTGCTAGCATTAACGCTAACAAATTAAATAAAAATAAGGAATTAGGCATAATAATATAGAACCTTACTTCATCGTCAATTAAAACTACAACATTGACTTACATTGTAAGACTAACAAAATTGTCCGATTCGAAAATCTGTGAAGAGACACAAAATTCCAGGCAATCAAAATTTATCGATGGCGTGTAACCTAAACTTAAAATTAGGAAGTATCTGAACAAAGGGTACGTCTGATTTCACAGTACAAGAATAAAGAGCATAAACACATGCTAATTTTAATAAAATCTATGTTTCAAATTGCACAATAAGATTTCTGCATTGTCTTATCAGCCAACATTCCATTTATATCCAATTCCACTATCAGGCAATAATATTTTTGTACGATGAAGTAAGATTCCATGCACGAATACCCTGAGGTTCGAAATTAAAACTTTATAATTATAATATAATGTTTTTGATTACTTTTAGTTTAAACACATCTCAAAATTGACAAAATATATCAGGAAAACGTGTAATTATCTATCTTTTATGACATGTTTATATTGTTTATGCCACACCTTGGTTACCATTTTGTTACACATTTTTCAGTAAAATGTCTGCAGTTTAAAGTATCAACCTAGAAAATGGCTTCACTAAATGAACGCGATGATCAAAAGCCCATTTTCTTCTTTTTTACACCATAGAGATTACTGATTTACCCACCATTATTTTTAACAAATAAATAAATAGTGAATTTCTACATAAATATAAAAATGTATATGACATGTAATTACTTATCATTCTCCCACCATAAAATTTTGTTGTACATAAAGTGTTTTACTAAATATTTAAATATATAATCTTTAAACTAATAATTTTCACTCTTTCCACTATCCAAATGTCAGTATTGAAATTTGTAAAACTGGGAGAAAAATCTGTGATATTTTTTTTTTTACATTTTTGTGGTCATTATTTCACACGTAATGTTATGTTAAATGTTTTAAAATATATGAATATTATAAACATCACTGTTTTCTTATCTCCAATAATTAGTTATGTCTTATGACAACACTCAATGTATTGAAGTATATTGTTTTGTAAATTTATTAATTTTTAATGGTGGAGGTTTTACTTTGTAGAACTGTGTGTTCAAAATTACATTACCTTTAATTAATATAAAATTTAAACATGGCATACATATATTATAAAAATTAAAACTTTTTTCACTTTAGTAAAATATGAAGGACAATTTTATAGAATGAAATGAAAAGAGTCAAGTCATTCATGTGATTAATTAAAGTGCCAAATGCAAGTCAGAGAAATTGATGCATAACGTCTTGGCAAATATTTTTTATTCCACTTTTAGTTGAAATTTGAATCACATGATATTAAAAATGTTAAGTTTTTTTTTCTCAATTAAGCATTGTAATTATTTATAAGTAACATTAGAAATTAACAGAATTAGTCTACCTGATGGAAAAAACTGAGTCACTTAAACTACTGTAGAGACAAAAGTGGTTAAGTTGGTCCGGTTGCTCCGTGTTCCGCTGAGAATTATTAATTCAAACTGTCCTTTAGATTATTTTATGGACAAATAAAATTATACCTGAGTTTATTAATTACTGATAATAGAAATTATGTGACAGAAGTCACAGTGTAAATTATTATATCCATGCTATAGATTTAAACAAACATATTGAATAATATGTGTTTCTTCCAGCTTTAGATGTCTTCCTTAAAAGCGATATATCTAGGATTTTTCGTACCCCTTGTTAAATAGCAACTTAATTTTATATGCTTAAAATATTATCTTTGCGCAAATTATTACACGTTTTATAATAATTAAGAAATGTTAAATTTGTCTTGCTTTTTTACTGAGACTGATTATAGCAATAAAATACCTTTTAAATTAATTTTTTAACTGAAGTGTATCGGGTTTATGAGTAGATAAACTTTTTTTAGAATATTGTGCCAGAACAACTATGTTTTTGGACGTGTGAGAAATAACATTACAGTGCAAATTTTGACAAATTAGACCAATAAAATTGCTAGCCTAACAACAACGGTAACAAAAAAAAAACTATAGTAGTTGTGCGTCCTGTGACATATCCATATCCAAAGCATCCTGTTCTTGAAGAATTTGTCAAATAAAATTCCAATTTTAAAATTTATACAACCTATTAATTGGATACTTCATGGGCAAATTCCATACCATGAAGTATTTTAATTTGTTTTAGAATTTTCAAAATTCCATTATTTCGAACAATTTGTACAAATGTCACACGGATTTTCTTACATCCGTACAACTAGAGTTGTTGCCAGAGAGATCATTGAATTATTATTTATTATTGAAACTATTAGCAGGTCCATCTTTTTTCTAATCTGACAATTTTAAATTTTTAGCTTGATTAACTTAAATTAACTCTTGATTAACTTAACAACATAGGAGTTAACTTGGCTTGGTTGAGTTAGGCTCTGGCCAATAATTGACCTGTTTAGTATTCGGTAATGATTGATAATAAAATGTCATCCGCAAGACGCTAAATTGGAAGGTTTGGCAAAACAAGCTGGTCCTGACATTATAATGATACAATGCCTGTAATATTATCTCTGGATCAATAACAAAGGTATTATTTAATTCCATAACACTAAATAAATGACGCTAGATCATTCTATATTTGTATCTAGTTACTAAATATAATGTACTTACCACAATATTAAAAAATATTTTTTAAAGCTTAATGGCAACTTTTAGAATGCTATATTTGTAAATACTTTAGTTCTGATAACTGCATTTTGATTAATCTTTTTTACTGAATGAAGTGCTCAGATAAAAAATGATACTCGGTCAACAGTTCATTAATTTTATACTCAAGCATTTCAAATTGTATTTTTTGTAGCAAAATTGCAAATATTTTGCACATTTGAAAAGTTCAAACAGATATAATTATGTATTATAAAATATCTCTTATGATCTTCATTTTTTTCGGGAAAGTTTGTCACATGAATAAATAAATCTATGTAATGCATTCAAATCAAATTATTTTCGTAGTAAAATTTGATGACGATTTAATAAATGTACAATTTTTTCACCCGTAAAATGTTCATTTATCATAGAACTACACAAGCAGTTCAGCTTATCACAAAGTTTGGGAGACAAATTAGTTTGATAGTGAGACACAACTTCAGTCATTCAATAAATCAACATACATTACTTGAATTAACAATGCTTAGAATATGACTTGAACAATGAAATACACTTTTTAACAACAACAAAAAAAAATGCAATTTATGTTTTAAATAACTGCTGTAAATTTAAATCTTTTAAAACCAGTGTCGCTTGCTTGGTGCTGAAAATGTTTAAAATTGAACACAAGGAAGTTGTTTATTCAAATGCGAAATAAGATAAGAATTAAGCTGCGCATGCGAATTGAGTATTAACCGACATATGCCCGAGGTGACCAGAAGGTCTGGTCATTCAATAGTATTGATTAGTATTATATTATTTCTTCACACAAAATGTACTGTAAGTGTTTATTAACCATAATTTATTGAAAATATATATTACATTGTATTAACAAGTGTTTTATTTATTAATATTCAACAACCTCCTAACATATTCTACTTCAAATTTTACTTTTTGCAATTTTGCTGTGAAGCTTCAGAAATTTTCTGAAAAAAAAACTTAATTATTGATAAATAAAAAAAATCTATTTTTTAAATGTTTATTAAAACAAAATTAATTTAACAAAAAACAATGTATTGTTCAATCCAACAGTCAAAAAATCCTTTATAATTGGCTTGTTGCAAATAAACATGTTCTTAATGTTTATTTGCAACCAATTTGTCAAAAATATAAAAACATTGTTTATGTAGTCTTTTTTCATATTCTAGGCTTATATTATTGAATAAAAAGTGAAGATGAGGGATCTTTATATCTATAGTCAGTATAAAAAACAGAGTTACATTTAAATTTAAATGTTATTATTACAATATATGCAATTGTGATTTAAATGATAATACATAAATATAAATAAAATTATAAAAGTTATTGAAGTGAAAAATAATAGATAAAAAATGTTTTCAAAAAATCTGTAAGCTTAAAATGGAAAGATCAAACCTTCCGTTGATTACGGCGACTTTAGTCACCATGACAATTTGTCACCCTGCCGCCGATTACAGTGACTAAAGTCAGCGGACATTAGACATAAACATTTAAAAAATAATTTTCTTGAAAAGTGAGATCCCAAATCAACAGATGTCTAGAAAACAACAAACATATTCACTAGGATGTTAGTTAAAATTGTACCCATAAATGTTAGAAAATAAATAAATCTTAAAAATATCACATTACGTAAACCGCAAAAGGCCTTATTGAAATTTCAGTTCAGTAAACAAAGTTTCCAGGTCATATGACATATATATATGTTGATAAAAAGTATAAATAAAACATTTATAAGATGATGGATAATTTTATATGTTTAAGAGGTATTAAATTTGTAAGTAGATACCCTGAGATGCGTTTATTTTTGACAGAAAAAAAACTAGTGGACGGTCTATCAGTCTGAGAGAGTAGGAAGTACAGGACTTTTCAACACTTTTGGCTTTATCTAAATTCAGTTTTGACTGAAGAAGAAAATTTCCTAAAAATCGCTTGGTTTTTCCATTAAAAATGACAAATACAAAGCACAAAATGTGTACGTATAAATCAAACAAATGCCGCCATTTTGTATAAATGCAGAAGTCGCTTTTGTGATGCATATATTTTTTTCCAATGCAGCTGAACCTCACATAATAATTGCTTATCCATATACAATAAAATATTTAGTACGGGTAGATAAGGATAGCAAGTTTTTTTCATTGAATCCATTGAGCAATGTATATTTTCTTTGGATTTGAATTTATGTATAATGCATAAATAATGTATTTCATAAATAGCACTAAAATTGTAGTGTACGAGTCTATGAAAAAAGTAATAAATAAATAAAAATATAGATCCAAATGCAACCACTGAGACTATTGTGGTCAAACTATGTATGAACAAGCTTATAAATAATATTAGGTATATTAAAAAAAAGGGATCAGAGATCTAGTACAAACTGACTGTAAGTGGAGGATTTAATAAAATTGATATATTTTATGTGTGACAATCGTTTTATAAAAATGGTATTTATTTTGACTCCCATAATAACTTTGTGCAACTATCATTATTCTGACATTATGTTGTTATGTTGGTAGTAGGTACCTTGTTTTAACACTTGACAAGACTTTTTTTGTATTGTGATCAAAGTTGCAGGTACAAAGTCATTAAAATATTTTCGTAATGTCGAAGGTTCGTAAATTGAATAACTAGATATTATCGCATAGAGAACATGAGCCACATGCAAAAAATCAAGCAATATTTCAGATTATAATATTGATCTGTGCTCTTAAGTTGGGCTTACACAACAGTATTTTTATGAATATCAGTTCTAGAACACAGATTGTTCAGTCCTGATAGTTGGCGATGATGACCATCACAATATTATACTCAAGTTTGTCTGATATTTATTTTCATTCATCAAAATCGTCAAAGAAGTTTTCGTTTGTGTAAGGTTCTTGTACAGTCTCTACTTGAGGATCCGTATTGATTACGTCTCCACTTCCCGTTTCACTGTTCCCCTGGTATTCTCTTTGTTGAATAAACAAAGTGAAATTCTGATATTTCTCGTTGATTATTTCTTCCACTATTTGTTGTATCGCAACTCTTTGTTCGGCAAACTTCCATATTTTTTATATCCATGACGTCCTCACTCTCGTGTTTCTTTTCTAACAATTTCTTCAATACTTCGTCTACAATTTCTTGTATGGAAGTATTCTGAAGATAATTTTTTAAAATCGTTTTCTTTTAACAAGTCGCCCGCCCCATCTGTATCTCCGTCCCCACTCTGAGCACCATCTTTGTATCGTTCCGAGATGCCACTACCCCCGTTGTCTTTTGATAAATCTATATTTCTAGTCTTTGGTTTCTTAGGTGGTTCGTCTACTTTGGTTAAGATATGCTGATGTATGCTCTGTTGCTTATGAGTTATGATGAGTTCTTTAAGTTTTTGTTTAGCAGAACCCATTAACTTCTTCTTTGCTTTTTCCGATGGCCATTTTTTTCTTAACTGTTTACGGGAATATTCATTACTGTTTACCTGAGAAATCGTTCACTTCTTTAATTAGCAAACCGGGTAACTTGACATCTTCCTGTCTTCGTCAATATCTTTATACTTCTCTATAATATTTTTTAAATATTATCCCGAACATGAACAGTCGTAATCTGGAGTAGTTTCTATTGTCTCCCCAACTTCATCATCGTACCCCTCTGTTGAAGTTTCATCTTCGTACTGATCCTCTACAGAATTATCGCTGAATTCAATATTGGGAATATGTTTAAAATGTTCGGGGAGTTCTATGTCCATATTTAGCGGTTCATCTCTCCAGGATATCCTCTCCAAAAAAAACAAATAGGGTTTGGTTTTGACTTTGAACGGGGGAATGCTCTGATAGTTGAAGTTGATAGGGGAAAATCCTTCGATAGTATCCAAGACAGCGTGCGTTTCCTCGGCGCTCCATCTAATAAAAGGTTCTAGCTTAGATGAGTATTTACTCTTACCTTCAATTATTAAATGAGATTATCTGTACAAATCTTCTGGCCCGAGGTGTTCGGTCTTGTTATAAATCCAATCATCGTTCAATCTAAATCAATCATTATCTAAATGTCAACAAATGTTTTAGTAGCAAATTTTCACAAGGAAAATAAAAAAAAAACGTGTTTAATTATGAAATTTAAATAGTCGGTGTTCTGACCAGGGAAAACTGAATTTAGAAACTCGGTGTCATAATGGACGAAAACTTTTTAAATTCTTCTCATTGAAGCTTGCGTTAGTAAGGCCTACAGAAACTTAGGTTTTATTTTTCGACCACTAAACCATTTAAAAAATACATCCTCGGCTTGTTTACTTTATACAACTAAACCTCGATATCGTAGTCACCTCGAATTCCCCTCAGTCGTAGTTGGAACCCTCACTACCTCAACATACATAGCTCAACATCGAACGTATTCAAAATAAATTTCAGAAAATGTTGGATGGTAAAGTGTTCATTTGAAATTTTAACTCTTACGAAGAATCAATCATCCATCCTTCAATACTTAATTACGCGTAAAATGTCAATATACTGATTTACTTTTTTGTATTTAAGTTATAAACTAATAATTGAGATGTGACAGAACACTTCTTCAAAGTAATTTGTCCATAGTAATAGAAATGCAATCTAAGAGCAGCTTTAATCAACAATGTTACAATTATTTTACTCACTAGACAATGTCATAAATCTTTTTATAAATTTAGCACCATCACATAATTAATGAAAAAACTTCTTTTATAAAACGTAGTTTGCGAAATCAATGAATACGTAGTCAGTGTCTTGACATTTTTTACAACAGACTGACCCAATTTCAAATTAAATTATTTGAAATCTTATAGACTGTAAAAGGTATCCTATCCTATTCAACCCAGTCAAATACTCCTTACAAAGTCACTCGATTTTACCTATCCCTGAAAATATCATCCTAACCTTCCCTCATAACTCTTTAATTTTTATTTCTAATAATTCTTTTTTCTATCTAATTTGAATTGTATACAATGTAGAAAAACTATAATTGGTAATCATGCTTTTTTTTGTATACTATACGTGTCATGAATCGCTACTGTTGTTTTTTTAATAACCATCAAATAAATAAAAAATAAATAAAAGTAAATTAATTCAATAATACAGTAGTTTAATTTTATATTAAGTAATAAAGGTCGCTAACTAAAAACGTTTGAAGTGGTTGACCAGGTACTGGGAATCCTAGAGGTGGAGAGGGGATGGAAGTCAGAGGAGAAACACATGATCGTAGCATTGGGATGTAGACAACTTAAAATTACATCAATTGAACAGATTTAAAGAACACCTAGACGTTGAACTCATACTTCTTTTAAACGTGTCATTTTAATTTTTTTAGTTTTTTAAAACCTTAAATAAATTCAAAAATCCAAATGTTAAATACAGAATTACTACATAAGTTATGCTAGTTACTAAAAACTTTAAAGTAAATTGGGTATAAGTAGAGTGAAGCAAGTAGAAACACAAGAGCGTTGCAAATTGGGAGTAGACACATCCCCTCTAAATCACCCCTTATTTATTCCAGTACAAACACACCATGGTCAACCACTTCAACATTTTGCCAATAGTTAAAAATGTATTAATTACTTAATTTTAAAAGTTATTATTATACAAAGCCCTGATGAAGGAGAGTAGAGTCTCCGAAACCGGTTGGGGTGTTAAAAAAAAAAGTTGTTTAATTTCATAATTATAGGAAAACTACAAAGTGAGTGCTACAAACATTGAGTTAATAAATGTCACAGAGCTTGACTTATAGTTCACATTACATGTAATTACAAGCTAGCGGCAGCGGAAAATATTGAAGAGAGAGGAAAACATAGATAATAAAACGGAGCTCTTTGTGCGGTAGGAGAGAAAATAAAATGACGAAGATAACAGATGGGACTAGAAAGGCTAAAGTTCTCCTGTCGAAGTAGGCACCGACAGGTATCAGCAGCAAGCTCGGTCCCAGGCCACGCGGGAGGGCAGAGTACCAGTACCACAGCAGGGGGGATGTCTAGTCCTGGTGTTAAGAAAAACTCTTGCAAAGATAGAGAATAGCTAATTATTTACAGGTTACATACATCTCACATGGAACAATAACTTGAATCAAAGAAGTCCGAAAGTTAATAGGGTTTAAAAAAGCCCACTATATACGGGACAGTTTACTACACAGTTTCCTGTGCAGTCTGAAAACTGCCCCTTAAAAAGCTAAAACTGGATGAAAAACTGTGTGTGCTAGTGTCAGATTCTCACTGTGCTCTAATTCCACACATTTTTTCTCACACAGTTTCGGCGCGCGCGCATCACCCGCAGCGATTACGACAGTATAATACGTATAATATTCAATAGTATCGGTAATATTACAAATAAACTTTGATAATTTTTTACTATGGCGAATATGAATATAACGTAATAAATAATATGAACTGAAATCCTAGAATGAAATTCAAGATATCGAATAACGACTATTTGACAGATGAGTAATGTTGCCAAATTGTAAAATCGGTAGAAGTTCCTAAAGTTATTCATAATATGTTGAATTTATCTGCGCTTATAATTGCATAAAAATAAATGCTTTAAAATTAAAATGACTCCAAAATCGGTAAATCGGTTGTAAATTTTCAGTAGATTTGATAAATCTCCACAAAATCGATGGATCTGCAAAAAATCAATAAGATAGACGACGATAGATATTATTAGTATGGCAAAATTTATGGCAGTCCACTATGGTCCGACGTCGCGTTCTGCGCAGGCCTACAGACAGTAAACTGTGCCGTGTGAAGGTAAAATTCACACAGCGCAGTTTTAACTGGTCAGAAAACGGTACAAGAAACTGTGTAGTTTTCTGATCAAGAAACTGCACAGTAAACTGTCCCATATAAAGTGGGCTTTTTAGGAGACTGGTTATATTTGTACCTTTCAATCTATCTTTAGTCTACGGTAAACTGATGTAAAGGATACTCCCCACTGGGAACTCTTGTTGAGCACCGTATTAAACCAAAATACTTCGGCTTCGGGGCCAAGTTGGGCGAGACCAGAAGAAGGAATCCACCGCCGCTGTCAACAGAACCAATATACACGCTGTTGGAACTGCTAACTTTAGTAATCTGAAAACATCCACATGATTAAATGCACTAAATATTCACTTGAATGTCATTTTATGGCGATATCACCTGATAGCATTGTTAAACTATTGTTGTTACCTTATCTTATAATTTAAATGTATAATCCCACACCAAGCATAAGAGCCATTTTATTTGGTGTAGTATTTAGTTATTTTTTTTTATTTAGTAACATGAATTTATTATACATAGGTATATTATGTTCTAATTTGTTTACCTTGTTGAACCTAAAATATTTGGCTACTTACAAACAGAAATATGTGCAGATTAATTATTTATTTCAATCAGCTCAACAGCCCAATAACAGAGAGGTACTACATATATCACAATCACCCAGACTTGAGAAAAACCACGATTTTTTATGACCTCACCGGGAAACGAAACCGGAACCTCCGTGTCGTGATCCCAGCGTCTTAGCCATTATGGTATGGTATTAATGAAAATGTAATTTTTGACAATGTGTATAATTTAAAATTATACAGGGTGTAACAAAACTCGTAATACAACCCGAAAACTGGTGAATCTACATCGTATTTGGAGACGATTGTGTAATATGACTTTTTAATCAGAGCTTGAAAAAAAATTTTTTTTTCTTCTCACAAAAGTTTTCATGAGTATGGCAGATTAAGTAAAATTGCTCAAATTATTAATTTGACTAAATACATGATATTTGATAGCAATTTGCAAAAAAAAAATCGAAAAAAAAAATTGTGCTCAATTTTCTCTAAAACTAAGGGTCAAATCGAAAAAAAAATTTCTACAAAAAACGACTCCAAATATGATGTAGATTCACTGGTTTCCCGCTTGTACATCGAGTTTTGTTACACCCTGTATTATTACCTTAATATGGAAATACGTTTTAGGTAAAGATCATAAAGTAAGAACTGTCCCAATAGTAAAGCAACTTCTGCTCGGAATATAATAATAGCTGCTCCAGATATACATATAAAGTGCGAGTGTTTTCCTCTGATCCAATTCTCTAAAGCTAAAAGCACTGAAACAACAATAATACATTCAAACAATTCAATATACAAATAGAATGGAATGGCATCGAATTATAAGATTGCATCATCAGTAATAATATGCTGAGGCAGGAATATAATTTCCATTTCAAGAGAAACAATTGGGGGACCTAGAGTAAGAGAGACAGGAGGACGATGTGAAGAAATACGCAGCATAACTCCTGCCAATAGCCAACTAGAAGGGCAGATATGGAGGTATGGTGCAGTACCTGCCCAGTCATACGAAGCACATAGCAAGAACACATATGGCGCTAATTCTGTCAGGCCGGTGTAAAAAAGAAACGACTTGCAAAACTTCAAACAAGAATTTTAGAAGTGACATTCCATACTTGAAAAATACTACCGTGTCAATAGGCATCTACGTCACACGTTTCGTGTATTAGTGCTGGAGTCTTTAGACGGTGGAATTTGATGATATGTGGTGTTATGAAATTAACCGTAGGAAGTGTATATTTTTAGAAAATTTGTATGGAAACTCCCCTTCTAGTGAATGCTTGTTCGAAATTGCAAAACCACTGTTTTCCGACCTCTCAGCTGCTTCAGTCGTGTTGATTCTCTAATCTCGATCCTTCAACTCTGAATCCATTGTAATAGTATTTAGTTAGATTTTTAATTTAATAAACCTATGTAGTAGTGTCCCTTATTTTTCAACTTGAGTACTTATTATTTTTTTTAAATTGAAAAACTTTGAGGCCTCGTTGGCACGAGTTAAAATCATTGTACACATATGAAATTTTGTATCTAAATAGGCCAAAAATTTGTAAAAAGGTAGAGGGTAAGCGTTTTCAAAATCGAAAAAAAAATATTTTTTGGTCATATAAGGATCATATTTTGATCATCCCTACTATGTAGTGACA
The DNA here is from genome assembly GCA_022494985.1 of Micrasema minimum. Taxonomy (NCBI): domain Eukaryota; kingdom Metazoa; phylum Arthropoda; class Insecta; order Trichoptera; family Brachycentridae; genus Micrasema; species Micrasema minimum. Next base: position 129,159 of record JAGVSP010000019.1, on the reverse strand, counting down.
ACAAAGAGTTATCATTTTAGAACACACACTCGTACTTCCAAGATCCTACAGAAGGAATCAGGTAAAATTTCCAATCTAAATCCACCACAGAGGGCATGATTTAGGCTGTAGTGCAATCGAAGAAGATATATTAAAATTTACTTGAATATGCAAACCTCTTGTTGCATTATTTTTCCTGTTTAAGTTGTTTTTGGGAATTCCTAATAATCTGGTCCGCCTCGTAGCATAGTGGTGGCGCATTTGGCTACCGTGCATGAGGTTGCGGGTTCGGTTCCCGTAGAGGGTCGGCATGAAATATTTATTTGTGTTGACGTAGGGAATTCATATAATATTTCATGCTGCGATAAAAACCGACTGGGCTCCAGCTGCTATTGAAGTGATAATTTTCATTTTAAAAAAAAAACCATTTCGATCCAAGTGATTCTCTTTTCAATGAATTTGAAGTCCTGGACATGCGACAGCAGTATATTTTGAGGTCAGTAAACCTATTTAAATAGGGATAAATTTCATTCGGTTTGCCATAAGCATGATACTAGACACTCCAGTAAGGATCTGATTCTACAAATGAGGGTCAATACTTCCTTGCCAGCGGCAGCACTACTACATTGGTCCAAATGATATATAATTTCATCCTGATTCTTGGAAGGTGGTGGTGCTGTCAGGCTGAAGAGGATGTTGGCAGCTTTTCTCCTTGATGCTGGTCGGAGGGAGTCAGAAAATTTGATGACCGTTGATAGTAGATCGAAGATAGCCTCATTTTTCTTAATAGACTAGGTAATATGTATTAGTTGTAATTGTATTTTATTAACATTAAAATTTGTAATAAAAAAGAAAAAAGTATGTCCATATATAATTTACTCGCCTATTAAAACGGGCCTAGAGCCTAGTTAGGCGATAAAATGTAATATTTGTTGTATTTAATAAATTAAATAAATAAATAAATGAATAAATAATTTCCCTAGGTTTTTTCATATTAATATTTTATGTGTGATACCTTGGACTGGTACTGAAGCATTTCATCTTACCTTAATGTAATAAAAATTATCAAGATACACTGCACTTAGACCAATGCACCATTGGGTTCATAAGGAGAGTATCAATACCTACTTTTTAAATTTTATTTATAATAATTATTAGGAAATAAACAATACATAGCAATTTGGTAAGTAGATTTCAATAATAAAAGGTAGACCAATACATTGCTAAGGATTTTATTATGCTATGAGATATGCTAGACCAAAAACATAATAATATGAAAATTGCAAATTCAGTCTGACATTTTCTTAGTTTTGATGATGGATTAAAATATATTTACCTAGTGGAAGGACCATTATATTTGGCAAAGGTCGACTAAGGTAGAACATGAAGTGGTACTGGGTGACTGTCAGCGCCGTGAACCACCAGCTGAACGTTCCCCCGAATATAGTCCTCAGGCTGTCTCTCAGCCTGCACCAGGACACCACGACGCATGTTGCCAAGCAAAACCTCACTGAAACACAAGGCAATCGATAGAGCCATGCAAGGAACTCTTAAACGCAATAAACACGACAATATTACCTGTGTACTGGGCCCAAAACTTATTTATTTCTAAAAGTTGAATAATAAACACAATAGGCGAAGACAGAGCTGAAATAATCAAAGGGCCCAGGAAGCTCCTCGGAACTACACCCGGAAATTCATGATGATCGTACTGCGAAAAAAATAAACATTTAGTTTGTACAAAACTTCAGAGATATGTGTATCGTGTTAAAAATAGAAATGTATACCTGAGAAAGGTTATGTCTAAAATACAAAATATCATGCATTGCCTGAATGTTGAAACTTTCTTCCACTTTTGTGAAAGGACAATAAATTAAATGCACTCCGGCAATCAATAGCAGCAATTGAGCCATATTCTCTATTTTACATATCGCCGAATTTATATAACAAAAACACTACCCGGGAAACGTCAAGTATTCAAAAATATCCAGCTGCTCAAAGATGATGTTGATGATACTTCCAGCTGATTTTATACTATTTATGGCTACCAAAAAATAAAATTTTATAGACATGTGTGCGTATACTATTTTTTAGTGCGGGTTTACCCGTAATCAACTGGCAATTCCATGCTGACAACTGTGACATTTTTGACAAATGAATGTCGGTTTCTGTTTTTTGGTAATTTTATTTATGACTTAAATATCTTAAATTTTCGTGCGAATTTCATAAGAAATGTTTTCTCTTCAAAGGTAAATAATCATTTTAAAAGGTTTTTTATTCAAAAGTTTTTCAAACGATGTTTAAGCACGAATTTTATGTACAATGACAGAAATGTGTTACAAAGGTTAGATAGCCGAAGTCTCGTTCGAGTTTCAGGAGACGAAGTAGTTCCCTATTTACAAGGTCTCATAACTAATGACATGAGACGTCTTGAGAAAAAAGCCGGAAGTATATACTCCATGTTCTTGAATACCAAAGGAAGGATTGTGTATGATTTCTATAATATATAAAACACTCGAACCAAATACTTTCATCTTAGAATGTGATACTTCAGTTTTAAGAAATTTCCAAAGACATCTAAACATGTTTAAGGTTAAAAGAAAAATTGACGTTATTGTACATTCTAATAAAGTCTGGGTTTTATTTGAGTACAATCCAATAAATCCCGATGACAATACTGTAGTCGAATTTTCAAGTAGCGTGGAACCAACAGCAGAATTTGAAGTTAATGAAAATCTTCACATGTACATGGATCCTAGAAATAATTTATTAGGTACAAGAATACTCTGCCATCCTTCAGTTACCGGCCGAGATATTATAGAGAAGTTGAAAATTAAAAAATGCGAACTCCCCACTGCAGATTTGTTCAGAATGCACCGCTACAACTTGGGGGTAGGGGAGGGGGTCGTGGACCTCCCGCCCGGGCTCTGCTTCCCTCTAGAAGCCAATGCGGACTTCCTCCACGGAGTTAGCTTCAACAAAGGCTGTTATATCGGACAAGAACTCACTGCCAGAACTTATCACACGGGCATTGTAAGAAAGAGACTAATGCCTTTACTTTTTAAAAATTCTGGTGTTGAAATACCTAACGATTCCGGCGTTTTCCGACCAACGGATAGCAAAACTTCTATCGGAAAAGTCAGAGGAGTAACGGATAAAGTCGGCCTCGGATTGCTCAGAGTTCAACAGGCGCTGGAAGTTCCGTCCTTTGACATATCCGGCCATAACGCAATAACTTACCGCCCGCAGTGGTGGCCACACGAAAACAAAGACAAGTAGCTTAATTAATACTCGCTGTGTCTATGATTCTGATTGATTTAGAGCCTATTTATTCAATAAATACCAGGTATAACAATTTATACCTTCATTAGGGATTCCATTGGCCTAATATTGGTGACACTACACATTATAATATGCAGTCATTTAAAAAAATTCCTAATACAATGTTACCTTTGTGCAAAAGGCTTGTATTTTTTATTTTCCACCAATAGGGTGAGATAATGGGTCTCATTATCACCATAGTGACTATCCAATTGCTAGTAAAAACGGTTTCAAGCAGTGCCTAGTCTGACCTAAATATTCATGGAACAATATGTCAAAGCTAAAATGTTAACATTATATTCGTGACCTCACACTATTGGTTGGTTTGATGAATTAAAATAAGTGGCTAATAAATACTGGCAACACAATTACCAAGCTAATGGAATCCTTAGGCAGAGACTAATTTATTTTGAAATGTGTGCTTTTTGTATCAATTAATTTTTTTTCATTTTAGATTTGAAATGGAATCAACACAAAAAGAAAGCCAAAGAGATGAAAAGCCAAAAAATACATTGATAACGTTTGAATGTTACAAATGCAAATTACGAGAAAATGTTCATTACCGTGGAACAAAACCCCCCTTCGCCAAGGAAATAATGCTGAAGGAAGATAGTTATGTGATGAAGGATCCCTTCTGTGAATCGGGGCGCGGGCAGATACTTGTTGTCGGTAATGACTGTAGCTCTTGCAACAGAATGTGTTGTTTGGGGAAAGAGTGCAGTATCTTTTACACTAAGACATTTTGTCTCCAGTGTGCCAGAGAAAACTTAGAACTGTTACCGAGTGCAATAAAAAATAAACTTATATTGTGTAATAAATAATGTTTTTATGATTCTGTATATAATTGATCTCTCATATAAATATGTTTAATTTATTTTATTGTTTATTTTATTGTTTTTACGCCCATAGGAGAACACATATTCGCACACGTAATTTCACCATGTATTCTTATACTAGTCACGCTGTGGAACTAATAACATGAATCTATCCCACATCTACTTTAGCAAATCTTTGGAACAAATGTGGCTTATTTATTTATTTTATTGTTTTTACATAGACATTTTTAAATTATTACACAGTAGGTAGCTATTCATTACCGCCAGAGATGGCATCCAGACACTGTTCCCTAAAATGCATTCTATCTTATTTTTAAAGGTTATTACAACTATTTTACTTTGTGTTGTGTTATTTGAATCTCCTGTGGATAGAGGTTGACTAAATTTGAGAAAAATAAAACTGCTTTTCTTTTTAAGTGGTTTATTTTGGTCAGTATTTGAAACATCACATTCACAAAAGAAAATGTGTTTGTTATATACTTAGCATTGCATTCTTAAGTTTTAAAAATATACTGACGAGATTTTTAACTTCTTTTAGAAAAAACTCCCAACACGAGTTCTTAAATTATCAAATATCTTGGAATGGTATAAAATTTTTATAAAAGAAAAGTTTAAACTTTTAATAATTTTATCTCAAATGAAGACTTTGTATAGTGTAAAACCGAGACACGAAGAAGTTATAACGAGACAACAATATAGTTAAAAAGATGGCAGGCATCGACTATCATATTAATATTACAGTAATTTATGAGATTAAACAATACCTAATGTACAATTTAGGCAGAGTAGAATTTATCACTAGAAGCCGTGAGACAAGACTTGTCCTAGTAAAATGTATATTTATCCCTTGTACCTTTAGAAACGTAGTAGGTATAGTTAAGTCAGTGCTAAAACTTTAGAAATAAGCAATGCGAAGGTGGATGATTTGGTAAAATATTCGTAAAAATGTACAGAAATAAAAATTGGGCAAACTCTAAGTTACAAATAAAGATTTAAATGTTGTATATAATCGGGTTTACAAAATATTTAACACAATATTACAATCTAAATACACTTTAAATTTCTATATATAAATAATATAATCAGTCACAGACATTTTTGCGGTTGAAAATCAGAGGATTTTCAAGTATTTACGAATGAATATGTTTGCTGAGAGCAGATCACTCTCGGGGGGTTGAGCATGGCGTGATCTGGATATAGTATATACTGCGGGCTGCAGGCAACCAGGCGCCGTATCAACGTGTATCCTACAGACTATTAGTAGTGCGCAACAATCTCCAAACATAATATATTACCACCAATGTGTATGAACGTTCCTGTCGGCCATAAAAGCTAATTAAAATTTCAAAAAGCAAAAAATAAAACATTTCTTATAGGAAATAATATTAAAAGCGGACAATCCCTATTTAAACACCAACAATAAGAAACGGTAGCCGCAACAGCAAACTAAAAATAAACAACGAGAGCTTATTCTTACTTACTCAATCTTTAATAGACATTCAATTATATCCATCTTTATTTACAATCCTTCCAACATACGTATCACACATAAACACGAGAGACATGAATACATCTAGCTGCTGTAGAGTACGAGTACGGGTGGGTTTGTCCTAGAGTACGGAGTGGAGTGGTGCTAGGTGTCTAGGCGCTCTCTTCCACGATCTGCAGCAGGCCGCTGCGCCGCGACGTGCAGCAGCGCGCTGTACGCGGCGCCGCTCGCGCCCGCCTCCGCCTGCCCCTCCCCACTCCCCCTCTGGTTTCTCGCGGGGGACTCGGAACAGTCGGCTTTCCCGCTGTCCCCGCTTACAATTTCACTTTCCTTTTCAGTACCTAAGTAACAATTCATTTTACAACAGACATAAATCAGGACAACTAGATGTAAAAATAATTAAATCAAAACTATAGTTTTTAATAAAGGGTCGTTATTTATATTGATACATTAACTAATTTCATCAACTATTTTAGATTTATCACGAAAGTTATTGCAATATCATATTTACTATGATTTATCCAAGGTAAATAGAAGCGTAATTTTTTTTTTTAATGGCTTATAATACAGGGTGTAACAAAACTCGATGTACAAGCGGGAAACCAGTGAATCTACATTATATTTGAAGTCGATTTTGCAGAATATTTTTTTTTGATTTGTCCCTTAGTTTTCGAGAAAATTAAGTAGGAAGTTTTTTTTTTTCAATTTTTTTTTGCAAATTTTGTTGTCAAATACATGAAATGTTAGTCAAATAAATACTATCCAAGACAGAAAAAAATTAAAAAACAAAACGTTTTAATAAGAATTTGAGCAATTTTACTTAATCTGCCAAACTTATGAAATCTTTAGTTTTAAACTAGTCATCACTATTACACAATCGTCTCCAAATACAATGTAGATTCACCAGTTTTCTGGTTGCACATCGAGTTTTGTTACACCTGTATAGTTAATAATTGGGCTCATTTTTATGTATAGCTGTTGTTTTCTTAATTATAATAAATATAAAATAATATACCTAATGTTTTTTGTCTCTGTCATTGGCTATTGTGTCTTCATCAACAATAAGAATCGTCAAACTATAAAAAATTGACTAATCAATTAAAAACTGACTCAGCTAAAGTGATATAATAATGAACGTACTTCCTGTCTTGGGTTCGGCCTCGCGTCTTCTTGGCGATCTTCTGCAGCCGCGGCCTTTGAGCGTGGCCAGCATCTGCTCCCGCTGCGAGAGCTTGGCCCTGGGCAGCAGGACCTGCAGCCGTGGCGCACGTCCCCGAGGGCCGGCCCGCCCGCGGTGCTGAGGGCGTCCCAACCGCGACTCCAGCTCAGCGATCAGACCGCCCACGGCCTTCAGGGCCTTGCAGCCTTCCACCTGAACATATATGGACATTATTTATGTTGAATAGGTTGAAGATTCGGGCCGATTGAGTCGAGTAAAAATTATAAGGAACGTGTGAGTAGTAGCACATTCAATAAAAAATAATGCATCGAGAATAAAATACAACATGGTTAAATTATTTACATGTTAGCATTTAATTTAAACTTTATAAGATATAAGAAAAAGCATTAAGTTCTTAAAAAAAAAGAAGACCTCGGTGTTTGAATTTTAATGAATTACCTTGGGGAAATATTCTAGGAAAAATTGATGAACATTATCATCTATTAAGGTCTCTCTTTCATCGAGTAGCACCAAATCCATGTAGTCCACAAGATAACTACATTCAAGTAGCAATCCTGAGTATTTACGGTCCACATCCTGTAAACAAAAAAACAAATGTTAGAATTTAGGCAAGACATTCTAGACAAAGCATAAACGACAAATATTTTTGGCATTGATCTGGGCCTCTATTCTCTATAAAAGATTCTCACATTTATGATGTCACGTGGTATAATCGATATGGAATACAGATTTAAACTCGGTAACGATAAATATCCACAATCAGAATTCTATTACAATTTTTTATAAATTTAATTTTTAATTTAAATACTTCCATAGGGCTTTTACATATAAACAAAGTTAACAGTAACAATACATTCAAATAAATCATAACACAACATAAAGTGTCAAAAAGAAATAATAAACTAGTTATTAACTCGATTGACTAGACTCCATCGCCTTTAGTATATTTGATTTGAATATACTCAATGAGGAGCGAAATATGTCTATATCGCCGAGTCTAGCAATCGGTGAGTTAACATAGTAGTTTCTTCACCTCCGATACGTAGATCTCGTGCCACAGGGTGGGGAAGAGCGTGAAGCGGAGCGGCGCCGCCTCGCAGGCCGCCATGGTGGCCAGCGCGAGCAGCTGAGGCGTGCAGCAGCCGCGCTCCACACCCAGCCGGCACATGGCGTCCAGCAGCGAGTGGTACGGCAGGTACAGCTCGCTCAGGGCGCTGTCATACTCGGGGTCTACACCCTGTAAACAAATATTGCATTAACAACATTTTGAATGTATACAAATTACTTGTAGACAAATTGCTGGATTACATCCATGCTGGGCTGATATCAGATACTATCGATATCCCAACAGAGACAGAGAAACTCTGGAAGCGAATGTGGGTTATCTAGGCGTTTACAAGACTTATGACCTGTCATTGGCTGGGTTAAGTGGCCACTTGATGTACTACAACATTCCCCATTCCGACCATCATCAATCTGATAACCATATATATGACAAATTTTGGAACTGATATATATTGAACTCGTCTACGTCGTTCCGCATTACCGAAATGGTTCATCTGTTGAGAAGATTGTTAAGCATTTTTTGGCAACCATCTTTATTAGTGTAGGTAAGGGCTCTAACTGAGCTTTATTACTTACTAGAAGACGCCTGAAGATGTCTCTCCAATCTTTTGTTTGCTTTATATTTTTAACCAATAAATTTTTTAACAACATTTTGAATGTATACAAATAACTTGTAGACAAATTACTGGATTACACCCATGCTGGGCTTAATCATCATCATCATACCATATCCGCTCCCTGTGTGTATCCACAAACTGCCTCCCAGGCGCCAGCTCCCGTGCATACTCCCGACTCAAATCCACGTCCCGCAGCTCTGAGGCAAACTGCCGGCGAATTGTTAACAGTGGACGAACAGGACGCTGAGAACCTGATGCTTTGTGTTACTAATAGTTCTTTTTTTTAGTGAGTTAGTAAGTAAAAAGAACATTTCTGTTCTCTTGATATATCTATACATTTTAATTTAGGAGCTGCTTTCAAATAGTTGGGAATAATTGTGCTAGACTGAATAGAAAGCAGGAAACAAGCTATGGTGGGACTCTTACACTAGACCATACAGTTTAAAACACTGGAATGATAAAATCCACTCACCTTCCTGGCCTGTAGCTGGGCGTGCGGCACACACATCTGCACCATGGGGCGGAAGGGGCGCAGCGGGCCCTTGCTCTCGGGGGGCGAGCGCGAGGGGAAGTGCGGGCCGGGGGGGCACGGCGTTGCGGGAGTCCTGGAAGGCGGCGTGGCAGTGCGACAGCAGGGGGACGAGGACTGCCAGCGCTGCGCCACCCAGCAGTAATAGCAGTTCTTTTATGAGAGCTGAAAAAACAAAAAATCAGGGAATCAATGGTCAGTAATCAGAAATAAATTTAGGGATCAGTTAAAATAGAGCAGTCCATAGGTAATTTTCTGTCACCAAAGAGTAAACACACGACACCCTGATATTTTAACCAAGTATCTAATCTAAGATATTAACTGAAGATTATTGCTTCGTATAAATGAATACACTAACTTTTGATTGTAGCTTGTACATTACTAAGTGTTACATCAAAACTTGCAGTTTTTTTCTTATGTTAAATCTGAACGCATCATTACACATCTGAGTTAAATAAAAAATCTTTCAAGTACTTGACATACTTGGTCATGCCATGTCTTTCTCGGCCTTCCGCGGCTTCTACATCCAGGCACACTTGCATTTAAACTTCTTTCATCACTCATTCGCTCCAAACGACCAAACCATCATAAAAGCCCTTTCTTAATTTTGTCGATAATGCTTATCTCAGCCTTGCACTCTGCTCTAATTTCGACATTTGTACACCTATCATACATAGTCTTACCACACATTCACCTGAGAGATCGCATAATAACATATCTTACAATTACATATGTAATTTATATCTTTAAGTATATTTCATGTACGATACCGCCTTATCAGGGACTAGATGTCCTGTAGATCTCCACCTCGACTTCTGGATGACGCATACAGCTGAAAGTGGAAAAGGGGGCGGGGGTAGGATAAGATTACCAATAGCCAGGTTCCGTATGTCGGGCGGGTTGTACGTGTTGAGCAGCGTGGCCAGGCGGCGGAGGGCCTCGGGCCAGTCCTTGCAGGCGTGCAGCGCGGAGCGGGCCTCCTTGCAGTCGCGGCAGCAGCGCAGCGAGCGGCACAGCTCCCCCGCCAGCGCCAGCAGCTCCCGCAGGTCGGCCCCCGCGCCCCCGGCCCCGCCGGCGCCGCCCACTTCGTGGTACATGGCGTGCAGGGTGTGCAGCGCCTGAAAGTATTCTTACCGTACTAAAGCCAAAATGTCAAATTTGTACTCGATCAATATGATCTGCATACATCCCTGATTATTTACCTGTATAAAGTTGTACACCGTGTAACAATACTCGATGTACAAGCGGGAAATCTACATCTTATTTGGAGTCCATTTTTTAGAACTTTTTTTATTTATTTGATCCAGAGTTTTCGAGAAAATTGAGTATGAATTTTTTTAGGAGAAATTTTAGACAATTCGGTACTGTGATGGCAAAAGGTTATATCTGTCCAGGGCTTTTTTTTTAAAAAAAAAGGTGCCGGAACGCACTTCATGTCAAGCTTTTTAATAATAAAAAATAGATGTTCAAATGTAACTTAAATGAAATTAAAAGGAGCTAAGCCACGAAGCGCACAAAAAAAGGTTGATTTTTTCAAAATATATTGCAAATATTTTTTCATTTCATTGATTTTAAAATAAAACGGTAAAAAAAGGTGCCGGAACGCCGTTCCACCGCGTTACATGGAAAAAAAAGCCCTGTATCTGTCACACACTATTTTACAGGCGAGTGAAAAGAGTGTTTCTAAATTGGTTAGGTAGAATAAAGATGACATTATAAAAGATATTTCAAGTACTTTATATTAAAAGAAGCATGGTTTGCCTTGAGTCTCCGCTTTATCCTTTCATCACCACATTAAAGCATGGAACATTTTTAGAAAGGAACTTGAAAAATTACAACCATTTGCCATCACAGTAACGAATTATTATCAAATATCATGCATTTAGTCAAATTGATACTATTCATAAATAAAACAAAATAAAAAACAGCATTTTATACGAATTTGTGAAATTTTACTTAATCTGCGGTACTAATGAAAGCTTTTATGAGAAGAGAATTTTTTTTTTTAAATTCAGATTCAAAAGTCATATTACACATTTGACTTTAAATATGATGTAGATTCACTAGTTTTCGGGTTGTACTACGAGTTTTGTTACACCATTATAGTAAAAACATTTGAATAAATCTTACTTTCCTTCCCAACAATTTGATGGGGGTCCTTAATTTAAAATTTGACCGGTAGTAGCTATAGTGGTTTATTATTGTCACATTTAGTTACATGTGCTGCCATACTTCTTGATTACAAATAACAAATATTAAATTAACGTAACTTATAATATTCTATTTGAAAGATTTAGAGTTCAATACATGAAAATTAGTAAATAAAATGAGTGTACGAACCTCAAATGCTAATTGCAATCCACCATTATAAACTATGTACAATCTATCGTCGTCGGTTTCTACGAGTGTGCGGAATGCTGATATCAAAGTTGTCCAGCAAGTCCTTCCGTTTAAACCTGAAACAAGAAGACATACAAATCTAATTATAAATCTATAATTAGAAAGGTTGTCAGCTAAATATGAATTATCCCATAGTAAAAGTGTTGTTTGTTGCTGAGGCAACTAAAGCCAGCACGCCATTCACTCTTATCTAAGCCTCATCAAGTCAAGTCAGACTTTCTATCTGCTACCACAGACACAAGTTTCATTCGCGCATAAATTTATGTTGCTTGTGTTATAAATAGCAGTATCGAGGAAGTCTGAGTTTTATTAACATAATTTCGATGGTCCCAACGTATACTTTTGAATCTGAAAAAAAAAGCGATTTTCATTGTATTGTATTAAACTGTCCAATTTACATAATATTTAAGGTAGTAGAGTGCAAGGCTGAGATAAGCATTATGGACAAAATTAAGAAAGGGCTTTTACGATGGTTTGGTCATGTGGAGCGAATGAGTGATGAAAGAACGGCTAAAAGAAGTTTAAATGCAAGTGTGCCTGGATGTAAAAGCCGCGGAAGGCCGAGAAAGACATGGCTTGACCAAGTACGTCAAGTACTTGAAAGTGGTCATGTGAAAAGTCGGAATAATCGGCATATGTGCATGAGAAGATGTATGAATGTAGAGGAAGCAAAGGAAGTCTGTCAGGACAGAGTGGTATGGCGTTCTATCCTCTCTGCCTACCCCTACGGAGAAATGGCGTGATGGTAAATTAGTTAGTTAGTTTAAGGTAGTAAAAAAAAAACCCCTTAAATTTTGGGGTTTTTTGAATCGAATATAATTTTTTTTTTGACCACCAGGAAATATTATGTACATTGGACAGTTTAGAATAATAAAACGAAAATCACCCTTTTTCGGATTCGACAGTATACGTTGGGACCGTCGATTTGACAACATTTTGAATGTGTACAAATACTTGTAGACAAATTACTGGATTATACCCATGCTGGGCTAATATAAAATATTATTTATAAACCAAAATAGACAAAAAAATAGACCAAAAAAGTTGATTGCCAAATATGCTTAGCAATTTTCTCAGCAGATGTTACCAGCGAGAAAAAATGACGATTAATGTCATCAAATGTGAAACGTTCTGTGAGATTTCATACTACTAGAACTTCCGAAATTGTCATGCACGGTTATCAGATGATGGGCGGAATGGGGAATGTTGTAATACATCAAGTGGCCACTTTACCCAGCCAATGACAGGTCATAAGCCCTGTAAACGCCTAGACAATGCACATTCGTTTCCAGTGTTTCTCTGTCTCTGTTGTGATGTTAATAATAAACATGAACGGGTGGTGGCCCAGTGGTAGCGTCGCAGTATCCGAGTCCAGAGATCGTCGGTTCGAATCCCCTTTTTGACACGACTCGATTCCTATTTTCAAGCACAACCGCTTAGGCTTTATTGAAAATAGTATTTACTAATTAAAATATGTGCAAATATTATAAGATTGCATAGATTTCTTTTTTATTAAAAAACTTTTGGTTGTCTGTAAAGTCGGTTTAAGGACTTAAAAAACTTTTGGTTGTCTGTAAAGTCGGTTTAAGGACGATAATTTTACGTGATAACGTCATAAGAAAACATTGATGAAAAATAGCATACTTTTATGAATTGAATTGAATTATTACTGAATTATCATTATTTTGTATAATACAAAGCAGGAGTTAATTGAAAAATATTTAATATTTAAATATTAACATTTTTTTTGTTTTTTCTTCTTGGGTGCTGCTGCTGTCTCCCTTCTACTCGGACGCATCGGCCGATGGTGCGAAGAGAGATAGATGCGTCACAACTGAACGCTTAGGCCGATTGTGCCTCTCTATCGCTTGTTCCGCGCTCTCGCTTGCACACTCGGCTCAGGCGGAACGTGACAATGAGTCATGCTTTTTCGTGTATGCAGCCGGCGTTCATCGATTTATTAGACGTTATCACGTCAAAAAAAATAAATTATTTGATATATATGAACGTTGATTACGGTAATGAAAGCATGGCACATCACCTTGCAGGTAGGCGGTGAGCGTGGTCCTCCTAAAAGAATTAACCTCTCGCAGCTCCTGCTCACTGGCGTCCCGCGAGCGTGCGGCAAACAGCTGCATGAGGCGGAACAGCTCCTCCACGGCGGCCGGGTACAGCCCGGGGTGCGGCGTGATGTTCTTGAAGGCCCAGTGCACGTTCTGGTGCTGCGACAGCGCGCGCGTGAAGGCCCCCGACGCCTGACAGCACAGCCGCAGCAGGCCGTAGTACGAGGGGAGCATCACGCGGTTGTACGCCACCACTTCTCCGTCGTCGTGGTCCGCGCTGAAGGACAAAATAGATCATTTTTAGCACCCTTGTCTCTGTTTCAAACAGGCATCATAATATTGCATGAAGTATATAAATATGCGACATTGTCATTATTTATTTATTTATTTATTCCATACATCTTTAGTAACACAGTACAAAATATATGTTTGAAATACACTAAACCGAATGCAATATTTCGATAAACTATCTTTGATGCCTTTTTATATTTCTGGGGGTTAATGCTAGAAGTGCCTTAATGAAGTGATAAGATTTTGGTCAAAATGAGTTAGGTATCAGAAACCACTCGTAAATTACCATTCTTTTAATGCTATATGTACCTATGTCAGCCACTGAAAGGTTAAGAGGGTAAAGAATCATAATGTCTATATTTTGTTAAAAGTAATTGTCGTGTCCGCTCTTTGTTATCTGGTTCCTTTATTGCACCAGATACTTTTGTAGGTTCCTTGCAGGTTTTTTATACTAGTAAAACCCTTTTATCTGGTTTACAGTTTAATACAGAGATCTTTATAATATGCACAAGTTTACAAGGCGAGGACTCAAACCCGAATGAATGCGTGAGCGCCCGTGTCGTACCTACACGGCCGGCGCGGCGTCACTCCTACCTATATTACTCTATAGAGTGGTGTACAGACACCACAGTAATTAATACCTATTGTTTATAAGAAACAATTAATTCCATCTCCTGAACAATGCACTTTTTTGACATAGGCGCTTCTAGCATTAACCCCCAGATTTATACTTCTGCATACAATGTTAAATCACAGAATGCCCAATATTAGCTTCAGTCAGCTTTTATAAGCAAGATCTCTAGTGTGACATGTGCTTGACTAGTTCGAGGAATTTATTCATGAATTTATAGACACTCGTTTTGTGGTTTCTCAGAGATATGCATCAGAAGAACATGTTAAAAACAAATTAATTTGATGATCGCTGACTACATAAAACAACCAAACAATAGAAATTTATACTATTAAATTTAAATGTATAAATTTATCTAATACCTACACCAATAAAGATTGATCGCCAAAAATTCTTAACAATCTTTTCAACAGATGTCACCAATGAGAAAATCGCTTGTATTGTGATCTTACAAACGCGAGTTCAATATATAGAAGTTTCAAAAATTTGTCATATATGCTTATCAGATAATGGGCGGAATGGGAAATGTTGTAATACATCAAGTGGCCACTTAAACCAGCCAATGACAGGTCATAAGTCCTGTTAGCGCCTAGATAATCCACATTCGTTTTCAGAGTTTCTCTGTCTCTGTTGGGATATCAAATATATCTAATAATAGAAATGACGTTGATTACTCACAGAATGTAGTTAAAGGCAATGTGCTTCACTACGGCAGGGTTGGACACGATGAGCTGAACATTCTCCTGACAGTCGGTAGACACGGCCTGCCAGAACGCCAGCAGCGCCTGCTTGTTGGGGTGCACGGCCACGCTGGGCTCACTCAGCCCCGGGTGGAACAGCTCCCACAAGTCGTTAAAGTATTGCCCGAGCTGAAAAGCGACATTTGTTCATATTAAAATGAACCACAGTGATGTAAACATAAAGACGCTAGTGTCCAGTTCAATAACAAGCTATTTTGAAATATTCTCTAAACTCACCATAATCTTCTCCATTTTGGAAACCAGGCAGTAAGACATGACTCCGAAGTATGCCGTAAGCTTCATGGGACCGTGTAGACTGACATCGATGTATTTTCTGGCAGCTTTTAATTTTCCTAACAGAATCACGTACATCTAAAAAGATAGATAAGATTAATATTGTATTTATTTATTTTTTTATTTTTTTATTTATTTATTTGGACTTGAAGTGTTTTTAAAAAATATATATATATAATAATGATGTTCCCTCACTGGGATAACCCGTGCCGAGGGAAACATTAACATCAACATTACTCACAAAACATCTTCTCTGGACTCGTATTATGAATAAAATTGCAAAGCCGCTACTACCTCCCGCTATAAGCATTTTAGGTTCACTAAAATCGAGCTTCTTGTTTGAAAATTTTAATGAAATTTAGTTTTAAATATGTTAAATTACTTGTAACTAAAAAACAGTAAAGAATTTCATCCAAATGTGACCATTTTCATACAGATAACTCGAGTCTAGTAAATCGGAAATGAACTATTCAGTCGACAGGGTCCTGTCAATTTTATTTGGAATAGGAATTGAAAAACTCAAGGTTTTGATAGAGGCGTTAATCACAAGTAATCATTTGTCAATTCACGGATTACCTCTTCGATCACATGATCAAAATACACTCCTGATACCTGCCCTTAGTTCTTCCTTCTACTTGAGGTCCTTTACAATACATGCGACTCGACTGTGGAATCAACTCCCAAATGCTATAAAGGAAGCCGAAACAGTCACCTCTTTTAAAAAAACAGCTTAAAACCATTTCCTATCTATTCCTTAAATTTTGTACCTGTTTTTACCTCGCTTCTATCCTAGGCAGACATTGAGTGTGATAACATATGTGTGTACGTATTGAGAAGTGTTTCTTTCAGTTATTGTTCTTACGTTAAATACCTGCACTACTTTATTATTGTTATATTCTTATAATAATTTAAATGCACTAGTTATTCGATTTTGGATCGTTTATTATTGTTGCCAAAAACAGCTGTCATCCTGAGCTTACTTTCAGAGATACTTGGTGTTGCCATTACAAACATAGTGTTGACATCATACATAACAATTATATCGGTTGGTTGGAAGAAATTGCCAACTAGGCAATTAACCCGCCAATGTCCACCACTGTTTATACAAAAAGCTAATAACTAAGTAACTTACTTGGTGCAGTACAACATAGGCATCCTCCCCCAGAAGGATGTCCTTGTAGGTGGGGATGCAGCGCATGTTGGAGCGGTAGCCCTGGCGGAAGTGCGCGGAGGGCACGAGCGAAACGAGCAGGAAGGCGGCGGCCGAGCGCACCCGCTGGTTGGCGTGCGCCATGAGATACGTCTCCACCCAACTGTCGGCGCTCTGCAGCACGCAGGTGTGCACCATCTTGTTGCGGGGAACCTGAACACAATAATATACGTATGTCATGTTTGTGTGACAATTTATCATCACAATATTTCTAACTAACTAACTAACCATCAGGCCATTTACATCAGAGGATAGAACGCCACACCACTCTGTCCTGGCACACTTCTCTTGCTTCCTCCACAATCATTCATTTTCTCATGCACGTATGTCGATTATTCTGACTTCTTACATGCCCACTTTCAAGCACTTGTTTTACTTGATCATGCCATGTCTTTCTCGGCCTTCCTCGATTTCTACATCCATGCACAGTCGCATCATATATTTTTTTAGCCGTTCTTTCATCATCCATTGTGATGTTATTTTTACAAGTCCAGATAACATCACTAACTTTTTAAAATCTTTTTAAATCAAAATATTATTTTCATTTATGGCAACCCAAATTTTGTCCCGTCACGCTCTGACGTCACTCTTATTTGTCAAGGCACGAGCAAATTTTAACGCTCACCTTTCTTTCTGAATTCAACGCCAGTGAACAGCGCACGCATGATGTAAATCTCTTGCAATTAGTGGAAGCCGGCAATGCCGTGAGTATTTTTTAATAATCTTGTAAATCTATAATTTCACTTTGACTTTGGCGGTAAACTAACTTTGTAAAATTTCTTTCTTTTTACAAAGGGCTTTATCCCATACTTTCTCCTATTTTATCTCCTATCTTCTCCTTATTTTTTTTTACTACTTATTCTTCAATCAATCAATCAATCAAACATACTTTTTACTTTGCCACGATGATTGACAATCATCGTAAATGGCAATTTCACTTGGATCTTGATACAACGTGAGGCCACCTAACCTCAAAGCTGGGAGTTTTGGACAACTTCTACTGGAGTCCCCACATGCTGGAATGCCACGCGGTTTCCCACGCTGACTGGAGGAACGTGTCAATGCTGTCCGATGTCCGCTGATGACCCTTGATGACGCTATATCTTCGAGATGGAAACTAGACCTCGGCGGATCAAGATGAAGAACCTTTCTACGGTCATCGTCGTACACGTGCACACTTACACCACATTACACACTACTCCCTAGTTTTAAGTTGTTGTATTTTAATAATTTTAGAGTCGTTTTTGTTAAATAAAATATTGTACTTAAAATCTCATATTCTTTCATTTAAGGTATCCATAATCCTGGTTGGTTCAAACTGCATTGCTTAATATATTGGTCTAGTTCTTTACTTTATAAATGTGTCTTTTGTAATCTACCGCTGAGCTAACTGGTGAAATGCAATAGGTGGTGCAACCCCTCAGGGATTGCATAACAATGCACCCGCCGAACTTGTAAGTACCTGTCGTCACGTCGGTGCCGCGAATTATGCAAATTAGGTAAAATGACGTCGCAGATTTTAAACTTTTTTTACATTCGTTATTTCCGTGTGAAAACTAAAAATAATCCCGGATGGATAGCAATTATTAGTTGCTATATACGTAATCTGTATTTTTTACCTGTGTTTATTGTCACGAAATAATGTATATTTTACAATAACATAAAAAATGTCAAGTGATGGCTGTCATTTTGAACTTTCTTTGAAATTGAATAACTTTTTCATTTTCGAATATAAAACTATTGAAAAATTATCATGCAATGATTTTTATGCTTTTTTATTCAACTAAATACATCAAATAATAAGTAAAAATACTTACGATTCCGTATAACTGAAAAAAACTCACTAAAAACGACTTTTTTGGCGGACCAAAAATATAACAGCCGGCGTGATCGCGAAAAAACGGTAACGGGTTTTTCTGACACATTTTATTCGATTTCTGGAGCCGGACACGTGATTTAATCTTTGGGTTGTTATTGGCCTATTCAAACACTACAAATTTCAAACGATTATATGCCTTGAACACTATTGAAAACATTACTTTTATGATGAATTTCGCTTGAAGGTGCAAGACCTCCCAAATGTGGGTCAGTCTTTCTCTGCTTAAAAATTTTGCCCTCCCAAAGGAGGGTAACACTACAAGGGGTTAATATATGCCATACATGAAAACTTTTATGAAAGGAAAAAAAAAATTTTTTCAAGCTCAGATTAAAAAGTCATATTACACAGTCGTCTCCAAATACGATGTAGATTCACCAGTTTTCGGGTTGTACATCGAGTTTTGTTACACCCTGTATATACCTACACCTTCAAGTGAAATAAAAAAATTATTGGTCACACGTTTAGAAAATCATTTATATTGCTTAATATTTCAAAAGGTCCTTTATCATAATGAGAAATATTGGTTGTACATCGAGTTTTGTTACACCCTGTATAGTCTTTTTAAATGTTAAATTGTTGATTTTTAAAAATCTAAAGTTTTTGACAGTTGTGTCATATAATAACTTGGCAACCATGATTGTGTCATTTAAATGTATCGAAAAAAATCTTGTAATATTTTTTTATATGAAACGCATTTTTTTAGTTGTCGTATCGTCGTAATTTTGGGCTGCTATATTATTTTATAAATCTTTTTACCTGAAGGGCAAGCCACTCGATGGCGGCATGAGGACAGGTCTCCGCCGCGTCCCACACCTTGTGTAAAGCCAGCTGAGTGAAGCACGGCAGGCCCGAGGGAGAGCCGCCTCCACTCTCCACCAGAAGCGAGAGCAACTTGAAGAATGGCTGACAACTCTGGAAAGAAAACAAAACAATTCCATACATACAGTATGGTCAGTCCTGTTGGAATAACTTATCATCATCATCATGCCATACCCGCCTCCTATGTGGAGCGTATGGATTCCACAAACTGCCTCCAAGCCATTGGCCGCCAGCTCCCGTGCATCCTCCCAAGTCAAGTCCACATCCTGCAGCTCTGACGCAAATTGTCAACAGTTGACGTAGTGTATGGCCTAGCTAGCCGAAACGCCTTCGCCGGATGACAGTAGATACCAAGGGCTGCGTCCGTTACCTCACTTCTGTGTTCCTTATACACCGCAAACCTAATATGCTTCTAAGACACCTATTCTCTGCACTCAGAAGACTGCTATTTTGGGCCCCGGTTATTGGAATAACTTATTCTAGCCACTATGTTGTATATTGTATATTGCTTTAGTAAGAAGTCAGCTTGAATATAACTCGGTCATTTGGTCTCCACATTACAGAGTTCACGTAAAGAACATTGAAAGAGTCCAACATAAATTTTTGCACTTTATTAATTTTAAATTAAATATTCCCATTGTAAACATAAATTATAACTTTTTAAATAACTTTTAGAATATACAAACATTAGAAAATAGAAGAATATTAAATGATTTGTTCTTTCTGTTCAAAGTATTAAAATCTATGTTTGATTGTTGTCAACTAACAAATTTAATTAGTATACGAGTGCCTGGTCGAGTTACCAGTAGTAATGCACTATTTTACTGTAGCCAATCATCGACCAATTACAGTGCTAACTCACCGATACGAAGAATGCACGCACTGGCTAACAAATATACTAACAATATTGATGTTTTAACACAAATCTAGTGCATTTTAGGGAACAGTGTCTGGATGCCATCTCTGGCAGTAGTGAATAGCTACAGTAGGTAAAAACAATAAATAAAAATAAAAATGTTTATTGACAAGGCAAGAGAGAAGTAGATTGCTCATACCTCTGTGTGTTTTGTGATAGCTTGAAAGATCATGGAGATAATGTGCTGCGCCAATCTCTCATTCCACCGGCACATTGCGTGGATAAGTGTTTTGGTTTGCTGCAAGTTCAAGCAGTCCCTGGTCTGTTGGTACAGGAACGGAAAACCCTAGGGAACGGAATAAAACATTTATTTATTTTTTTTATTTTATTCTATTTATTTACGGAAAAATCCATTTTAAATACACATAGTTAAGCATAAAAGGGATAACAAGCAGTAAAAATAAGTGACAGAACATTAAATTGAAGCTTAGACAGTTAAAATTAAATGTGGACACACTCAAGACAGGATCGGGTCTACTTCAGTGAATATTTAAATCTTGATAGACTTACACCGAAGAAGTCGACAAAACGACGACACAAATGAGACAATGGGGCATGAAGACCATAGTTAGTTTTATGGTGACTAAGGAACAGCACGTTATTATTTCTCAACCTACAGACTAGAATACAGAAAGTCACTTGAGTCAGTAAAGATGGTGCATCTATCATGCAATTTAAATATGAAAATGGAATCAATGTTAGATCCATGTTTCATTAAAGCCATATTCATAGTGAAAGAATGATCTGCAGATTATTTCATTCCCATTTCACAGTGAGAGTACCAACCTTTCCTCCTTGCAGGGCATTTTGGTCTTTGGAAGTGAGATTCAGGCTCTTGTGGGAGTCTCGAGAGCGTTCCACCAGGCCAGCCACGAGGGCGACCATCTTGTCCAGGGCCGCGGGGCGCAGCTTGTCTCCACCACCTTCGTCTGATGAGGACCCATCAGCCTATCCGAAACATTGTTTATGAGTAGAATGGAAAAATATTTTGGAGAAAAAATGCATGGGAGCTAACTAGTTTCAATACAGTATTTAAAAATAAAATTGATAAATAGTTAACGTATTATACACTCTGCAAATAGGCTTTGTGCATGATTTTTTTCATGTAAATTAACATGCGAGATATAATCGTTTAAACTTTTATTCTATCATGGAAAGCACAAGATGACTTCATAAAAAATCATTATGTGTTTTTCTTCTTCCGATAACCATATCTCTCTTATTATTTAACCAAATAAAAAGTCTTGGCTAACAATGAAAACATAAAAGAACTTTGAAATACATAATTTATTTTTGCACACAGTAACAAAACTCGTAGGACAACCCGAAAACTGGTGAATCTACATTATATTTGGAGTTGAATGTGTAATATGACTTATTAATCTGAACTAAAAAAAAAATTTTTTTTCTTTTCATAAAAGCATTCATAAGTATGGCAGATTAAGTAAAATATCACAAATCCTTATTAAAAATGCGGTTTTTAAATTTTTTTTTCTTCATGGATAGTATTAATTTATTTGATAAATATATTTTGATATGATAATAATTTGCAAAAATTTCTCAAAAAAAAATCTTGAAAACTATGGGTCAAATAAAAAAAATTGATTCTACAAAAATCACTCCAAATATGACATAAATTCACTGGTTTTCCGACTGTACATCGAGTTTTGTTACACCATGTATAGGTATGTCCAAAAAACAATAAATATTGAATCCACTACCAATAATAAAAGACAAGAATCCGTGGTTATACAGACACAGTTGATATTGCAAGTTCAAACAATATGGCATAAATGTACATTGGATGAATTAGTTGGATTGGGACATACTGGAAGACACATTACCGTGGATGTGGAGGTGTGGCCCAAGTAGAAGGACACCATCATGGAGATGGCGTTGGCCTTCAGCAGGAACTGGCTCTCTCCCTCGCCCATCTTGCTGAACTCGTACAGCAGGCTGAAGTACTCCGTGAGGTGGCGCAGGTGGGCTTTGGCTCCATTCTCCATCTGTTACGGTAGGGAATAATCAAATAATGCATTAAACCTAACTACTACTAGTAAACAAAAGCACATACTTCCTAACTAACTAACTAACTAACCATCGCGCCATTTCTCCGAAGGGGTAGGCAGAGAGGATAGAACGCCACACCACTCTGTCCTGGCATACTTCTCTTGCTTCCTCCACATTCATACATCTTCTAATGCACGCACGTCGATTACTCCGACTTCTTACATGCCCACTTTCAAGCACTACCTAGCATACTTCCTAGCTTTGAATATTCTTCATTTTGTCGCCTTGGTGGTCGAGATAGCTAAGCCACACATGTATTACTTTGAGAAATTAAGAAACATCAAAATTGTATGGAGAATCGCTTGCCTCTTCACACTTTAGCAAAATTCAGTATTCTAACAATAAACACTCACTTAGCTCTCTTCATTACTATAAAGTATACAGTTCTCTGATTATACCAATTCCAAGCGTTTATTTTACTTTTGACAGATCGATTAGGGATGTCCTAATGCGTTACCGAATCGATTTCTCATAAAAATCGACTTTATTTATGAAGAAGTTTTAATCAATTTAACACATTTATATTTTATTTTTGATCAACATTTTGTAGTTTATAAACACACCCAGACGTTTAAAGCAGAGTTTATATTACGAAAGCGCTGTCGTAAAACTTTTTTTTTTTTAACAGTCTTTATTCAAAAAATAAAAAAATACATAATTTTTCTTTACAAAAGAAACTTTAAATACAGTCCCGATAAACTCCTTAATTGGAGTTTGTCATCAGGTGCAGGAGCTACAGAAAACCCAAATATGCATAGACTATTTTTTTCGTAATGTAAATGTCGTAAAAAAAAAAAAAACTTGAATAATCCTCGTTGCATAAGTAGGCTCAATAAACATCGATATCGATAAATATCGGAGCTAAAGAACATGTGCTTCAATATCGTAAAGAAAAAAACATGAAGTATTGCATTTTTCGGTCTATGGTCGCCTGTCAATAATTACGGAACTTTATAGACGCCCATGTGTCAAAAGTAAAATAAACGCTTGGAAGAGATGTAACAAAGCTTAAAAATATCATTTTTTGAAAAATGTGGGTCTTTTGACCACCAAGGCGACGATTTGAGTGCTGGAAAAGAAAACTATCACCATCAATTGGGTAGCAAGGAAACAATATCATTGTTTTTAAGTTACTTTTAAAAGTTGCACAAGAAAAGTAAAGGTGTAAAACTAACCCTGCTCCACACCACTTTTGCAGTGTGACTTTATAGCAGCGATAAAATATGGGGATAAAATATGTACCCAAGTATATTTTATCCACTGCCATATTATATGTAAGAAACACGTCAAGATTTCAAGGCGGACTCATCAAAATAAGTTAGTGTTCCTTTTTCAAACTAAGCTGTTTGCAAACTGTCCCATATAAAGCGAAAACTGAATGCGAGTGTTCCCACTACACCGGACGCCGGACCATTACGATAGGCACTTGTGCAAAAGTGAACATATATTATGAACTAACCCTTTCAGTAGAGAATGCACGATCTATGTTCACTTTTAAGAAGTGCCTATCGTACTGGTCCGGTCCGGCGTCCGGCGTAGTGGGAACACTCGCTATGGAATATTGAATGGTCTGACCGACGTTTGGCTGACCTGACAGTTAATGTTTTTTATGTAAACGTTTAAGTAGATATTTATGTATTGAATGCTTATGAAAACGTAAAAAACAAATAACATATTTACATTATTGAGTGTATTAACATTTTCCTGTGTGCAAACATACTATAATTACTTAAAATATACACATATTTAGCGTGTCTTTTGACAGACTTTGTGCACAATAAACTGTACAGTTGTCGGTAGCGTATAAAGTGCGAATTAATGAAATTCTTTTCACAAAGTGAAATTAAAATTGATAGTGGCAAATAAGAACTTATCGAAAGAAGCAAAATTGGCAGTACACAACGGAGTTCTGGTACTAACCCTTATGTATGGTAATGAAGCGTGGTGTTGGAAAAAGAAGGATGAAAGTAGACTGAATGCTGTTGAAATGCGATCTCTCAGGCGAATGTGTGGTAAGACTATGTATGATAGGTGTACAAATGTCAAAATTAGAGCAGAGTGCAAAGCTGAGATAAGCATTATCGACAAAATTAAGAAAGGGCTTTTACAATGGTTTTGTCATGTGGAGCGAATGAGTGATGAAAGAACGGCTAAAAGAAGTTTAAGTGCAAGTGTGCCTGGATGTAGAAGCCGCGGAAGGCCGAGAAAGACATGGCATGACCAAGTACGTCAAGTACTTAACAGTGGTCATGTGAAAAGTCGGAATAATCGGCGTATGTGCATGAGAAGATGTATGAATGTAGAGGAAGCAAAGGAAGTCTGTCAGGACAGAGTGGTATGGCGTTCTATCCTCTCTGCCTACCCCTACGGGGAAATGGCGTGATGGTTAGTTAATTAGTTAGTTACCACTAAACTGCGAAATAAACATAAAATATATTGGTTTAAATATGAAATGAAATAGAAAATGTCAATACATTTACCAAGTCCAACAGCATCTTGATAAACCTTGTAACACAAGAGGCCTCCCCTATTTCTACATCTACGTCGTCCGTATCATCACAGCCTTGCAAGTACAGTGTATAGTGACTAGTTCTGGAACAGAATAGACTCTCATTAGCGTCGGGCAACAGTACCTACAGCACATTTGTACAGTAAACTTGTGCAGTGTGGCGCCCTTACCGTAACCTTTGTATGACGTGGATACACAGCCTCTGAAACATTTGGCGCACCATTTGGTTTGGGCATTTGATTAACACCTGAAAACAAAATGTTCAATTAATCTCATAATACTGTTGGCGGTTAAAAGATAGAAAAATATTAGTAGCATACAAGTGGGTAATACTTAATCTACCCACTCGACAAACATAAATACATATTTGATTTATATTTTTTATTGACATTACTTGGTGGAATTCCATGATTAAATTATTAATATATAACTAATTAAAGTTAAATAAAAAATACTGGTACACTTCCACTTTTATTTATTTTAACCAGTTAGCGCTTTCACCCTGTGTAACGGGCATCTTCAGACTGGTAACATGTTGTACAAGACAAAAGTATAAATAACAGTTTTTACAAAATAAATTTAGACACTAAACACATGAGTTGGAAAAAGACAACATGAGAGAAAGATGAGACGAAATACAAAAACATGTGTTAAATGGCAGTATTGTAACAAAGTAGGTAATGGAGAAATGGAGGGATAAGTTTTATTATATTGCACAAGGCAAAAACAATTTTATAGAAGAAATATAGAAAAAACCAAATATGTACATGAGTTAGAGAGAGTCAGTATGAGATAAAATGAGACAAAATACAAAAAACTATGTTAAATGGCAGTATTGTGAGAAGGTGTAGGTAATGGAGGGATAGGATTTTATTACAGGGATTATATTATTGGGTTAGGCTAAGGGCGACAGTAATGGGAGATTTGAAAATGTTATTTGTTGATTAATTAGTAATCTATTGGAGTTACTTTTGATTCTATTAATTTCTAGGATTTCTCACCCATCCCTTTTGGGCCTTTATTTTCTAAATTAAGAATTTATAATCTACAAATTTATGATTAAATTCTGTTAAGTGAGAAGCGTAATTAGAGTTATCCTTTTTTAGTCTATGTGAAGCTAAATTTTATTTAATTCTTATTTTGTGTACAACATGTTACCAGTTTGAAGATGCCCGTTACAGGGTGAAAGCGCTAACTGGTCGAATAGATAAAAAGTGGAAGTGTACCAAGTATTTTTATTTAACTTTAATTAGTTATATACAAATAATTTAATCATGGAATTCCACCAAGTAATGTCAATAAAAAATATAAATCAGATAAACGATTTCTCTGAAAACCGTTTGTTAGTTACGAAACGTACATCAACAAACAATAAATAATTTAAGGCTAATTTTAATCTAAAATGATTTGTAACTGTTGGTTTTCCTCTTAATAAAAATAATTTTAGAAATTAGCATTACCTGCATTGGCCACCAAGTGTCGCTGGCCATGTGACTCAGGAACCACTCTGAAGCGGCGGTAGAAGCATTAAATTGCTTTGTGACTAGTTCTACCCATGACACCATAGTTGGCTACAAATTAACATAATTCTATTATCGCTCCAGTTACAGAAACATTCTTGTTCATATTTTAGGTAAAAGTATTCATCAAAACGCCCATTACAAATTTAAATAAATACCGATGAAAATATTTTAAGAACATATCTTACTTTTTCCTTGGCATGAATAAATGTCTCGATGAAGAATGAAGTTGAAAGTTGTGCGGCTATTTCTGTTATTTCTGGCTGTGACGTTAGCAGAGACTGCGGGACAAAACTGCACATCTGGCCCATGAACCTTCAAATCAAAATTATTTCTTTATGTGAAACATCAACATTTATTTATTTATTACATTTCACACATTTAATCATCACAATAATGGGATGGCGACTCAATCAGTAGAGACCCATGCCAATGATCTGGCCCCGACTCACTAGATAGTCCGTGTCGAGTCAGGGCATTGTAGTATTATACATAACACACATGTAGTAGTACTATTGAATATTTACATAATTAGTATAATAGAACCGAGTTTGGATTTTACAAATTTAGAATTTACAAATCAATATTTTTGAACACCAAATTTTAATAATTACATACATAACTCGACCCATTAGACTTATCCAACTAACGACACCGACCCTGTATTTGAAGAAGTTGATTAATAATTTGGTTTGTGTGTCCATTTGGTTATATATCTTAGGTCCAATAAAATGAAGTGGCGCTGCGCTCTCGTTGTTTTTCTTTTAGGAAGTAAATAATTTATATTTGAGGCAAAGCGAGTGTTCATGTTAAAAATGTTTTTACCAAACGGATTTTCAATGATTGTTGGCAGTCCAAAAACATTACGAATGTAATGATTTAGGATTTAGTTAGGATTATATAATATTGAAGTTCTTACGTAAAGTAGGCATGCTGGAATATGTTTTTGTGGTGAAGGAAATTCATATTGTCTTCCCAAATCCAAGTTTGCAGTATGGGACTAAGTGTTTATAGGAGGCGGTTCGTTGATCTTACACCCTGTTACATGGTCTGCCATTTCCAATGTAGAAGGCTGAAAAAAACCACAGTAAATATGTAATCCAAGATAAAACGTGTGAAAAAATTCTTGCAATATGATTAAATTATTTTTTTAACAACATTTTGAATGTGTACAAATACTTGTAGACAAATTACTGGATTATACTAATGCTTAACTAATATCAGATATTATTTTATTTTTTATTATTATATTTATTTAGTACTATATAATTTTTACATAGACTAATATTATTACATTACACAAAAATATTTTTTTCCTTACTATTCTTATCCTACCATTATACATTTTTCAATTTAGCTATAATATAATACCTACACTAATATTTTTCAAACGTATATTTTTTACTACTACTCTCCCTTATCTGCACCTAATGGTGCATAGGGCACTGCATCGGTACACCAAGTGCAGTGATTCTTGATAATTTTATTACATGAAGGTAAGATGATCAGTCATACGCTTCAGTACCAGTCCACTTCAGTACCATATTTTTTACATTTAACCCTAAATAACTTTACATTTTGTTCATTTCTTATTTCATTATTGATATCCCAACCTTATGATATGATATGAGCCTTACCTACACCAATAAAGCTTGATTGCTAAAAATGCTTAACAATCTTCTCAACAGATGTCACCAGTGAGAAATTCACTTGTAATGTGATATTACGAACGCGAGTTCAATACATACAAGTTTTAAAAAATTGTCATATATGGTTATCAGATGATGGGCGGAATGGGGAATGTTGTAATACATCCAGCCCAGCCAATGACATGTCATAAGCCCTGTAAACGCCTAGATAATCCACATCCACAGAGTTTCTCTGTCTCTGTTGGGATATCAATAATATCTGATTAAATTATTGTTTGGTTATGCAACTAAGGATGCATGTTTTTACCTGAACGGTAGGAGACTGTTGTGAAACTGTCTCGTTAGAAGACCCGCGACAGTTTCTCTCGTAGAACAGCATGTAGGCGCTATTTGTCTTCTCAAAGCTGAAGTCCATAAACTTGTCCGTTACTGAGTCATACGTTTTACTCTGCAACAGACCAAAATATCCAATATTATTTTGTGTTTTATCTTAAATACATAATCAAATTATTAGATAAAATGTTTAGGTATATGTCAGTAATGCCTTTAGTAGTAATTCAATGTTAAGGATTGTTTTCTTATTTTTCAGATTTCAGGTTAAATCATTATTATAAATTCAAATATAAATTCGAATGCATCACTATACTGATCAGTAAAAATGCACACAGTGCGCCTCATAATATAGGACGAAAACGACCTAATTCAAAAAAAGGTTGTAATGATATATCATCATAAAAGACTGAAAAAACAACATTATCCATAAATTAGTATTTATTTTATATTTTATTCTAACACAGAAAGGTACATAATTTCCTATAAAAAATTAGAAGAAATCGATATGAACAAATACGATGGTATGAAATTTATGTTAGAAGCACTTACTTTGTCTATCTAATAATAATTTTTCAGAATTTGCGAACCATTTAATAGAAAATAATAATGATTTCAATAAAGATACCGGGCTAAAAGTGTTACATGTGGAACATAAACTATTAAAATTAGACAATTTAGATATTTTTGAAATAAAAAAGTCTTGCAATGTAATAAATAATCAAATAAATAATATTTCCCCACTTCTCAACTTAAGACCCATCCATTCATCTCTCAACCTTAAACAAACAATAGACCTGACCATTGAACATATGCACTGACACAACTTCATTATCCAATTTCATTTATTCTTGTACCCTTGGAGACACGTGTTGCCTCAAAACCAGTCGGGAGTTAGATTAATAAAAAACAAAGATTTGTCATTTAAATACTTTGA
Source organism: Micrasema minimum (assembly GCA_022494985.1). Classification (NCBI taxonomy): domain Eukaryota; kingdom Metazoa; phylum Arthropoda; class Insecta; order Trichoptera; family Brachycentridae; genus Micrasema; species Micrasema minimum. The sequence goes on along the minus strand of JAGVSP010000019.1, from coordinate 99,885 downwards.
ATACGATGGTGTTTACTTGCTTTTACTGAGAATTCCCAAAAAATTGGTATTTTGAATTAGTTTTCGTCCTAAAGGTGCAATATGTTGAACTGAAGAGGGCTGAGAAGATAGAGCGCAGTAGAGAATAAGATGCAGAACCCTGCTGCGAACCAATCCCCAGGAGTGACTAAAATGTCCTTTCCAAAGAGCCACATGATCACAATAAAATAAATATCACGACACCAACAAGAATTAAAAACTTAAAAAAAGAATTACAGTCATTTCCCCGCCAAAACACTCGGCGGCAATCTGCGCGGGGTCGAAGGGTTTAACTTCTGCATCGTTGAAGAGGAGCCATTTCTCTCTGGGGCCGCCAATGCCCGAGCACACGCTGCCACCGCTGAGGGAGGAGCCGATCCTCTCCTTGATGAAGGAGTAATAATGGCCTCCGTCCGCCGTGCCCGTGTGGACTGTGACACCTATTAACTCGTACCTGGAAAATATTTCATAATTAATTTATTTATTTTATTTTATTTACGGAAAAATCAATTTTAAATACAAGCATAAAAGGGATAACAAGCAGTAAAAATAAGTGACAGAACATTAAATTGGTGAAGCTTAGACAGTTAGAATAAAATGTGGACACACTCAAGACAGGATCGGGTCTACTTCAGTGAATGTTTAAATCTTGATAGACTTACACCGAAGAAGTCCAGATCTTGTCTTGAGTTTACAATACGACACAATCGAGACAATGGGGCATGAAAACCATAGTTAGTTTTGTGGTGACTAAGGAACAGCACATCATTATTTCTCAACCTACGGACTGGAATATTAAATTACAAGCGATATTGTCAATTTGACTCTCAGGTTTGCTTGGTTTTTATAGATTCCTCTAAATAAAGAAGACAGTTTTTTTTTAAAGCAAGAAAATATGAATATAAATTTAAATGGTATTTATGACCTTTGTAGATGACTTTATACAGTAAATTATTTAGAAAGGCAGAAAACTATGTTCCATGTTTCCGTATTGTATTTTGCAATTATTTAAAAATATGTTAACTCACTCATAATTCTCGTTGAAGTCATCGTTGTCAGGTACATCGGAACCGTCCTCCGCATCTTGCTTCATTTCTAATTTTCTTTTTTCTTCTACAATATAAAAAAACCAGGATAGTAGATTAGTATGTATTACCAAAAGAATTAAAAAATGATTCGATCTTAAAAGCGAATAAGGTTCATTAGTTAGTTAGTTACCTTGATAATGTGTGGGCATAAGATGCTTCTCAACATACTCCGACATGTCTAACCTCATTGGAAATGAAAAGTGCGTGTTGACTTTTTCTTTCAGCATGGTCACCATATTAAATGTATACCTCATCGTATTAAAACATAAGATATGCGGCAATTTCTTGAAACAGGCTCTGAAATAATACATCATTTATATACAGTTAGAAGATTCAATAATTCTACTTTTATGATTTTAAAACCATAAATTACAATTCATTATCGCTACATCATCAATATCAATGACTGTTAGTACTTAGAACAGATTTTTTCTTATAATAAAGGGGACAAGCCGTCGAACAAGAATTTCACAGAAGTGACATCCCATACTTGAAAAATACTACCGTGTCTGAGGTGTCTAGTTATCCACTACGTCATCAATAGGCATCTACGTCCTCACTAGACATCTATATCTAAGTGCTGGAGTCTTTAGACAGTGGAATTGGATAATAAATTTAATAATTTGGTAAAGACAAGAATCTACCTCCCTACAAAGTTATATCCGTCTACACACAATCCATCATTATAATCTATGTATATAAATTCACTTTAACCCTTAAAGTACTGTGTTTGAAACGATCCACGGCATCCGGTGATATAACCTCGGGTTACCCATACAAAATGTTGATTCATAACTTTTACAATTGTTTTTTTTCATATAAATATTTTTTTAATCAGTGTGTAGTTAGTATCTCTGTCTGTCATAATAACTCATTTTCATTTTTTTAAAGCTGAAAAACCCATTAAAAAAATCATAAAGTCCTCTGTTTACTGCAAAATACACAATGTTCATATGAAATTTCAGAACATGCAGGCAAAAAATATTTTTTAAATAATTCTCTAATACAAGCGTCGGCAACCTTTTGTTGTAAAAGGGCCAAATATTTTTCATGGGGATCAGTGCGGGCCGCACTTGCAGTAGGTATACATACAATATTTATGTACAAATATTTTAGTATTAAAAATAAAACGCTAAGTGTATTTTTTAACGACATTTATTGTATTTAATAAAATCAATGAGATTTTTGTGATTGCATTTGACTTGTAAGTTTTTTAATATCAGCTTGCATTTTTGAAGTAGAGACGCGTAGTATTGCGTCTAAATGTGAATTCGATAACCGAGAACAGTGTTTGTTTTTTTGATATTTCAGAATTGAAAAAGTTTGTTCACAAATATATGTACTACCAAACATAGTAATTATTTGGTGAGCAAACCTTTTTAAATCCTTGTAGTTTTCAGAAGGCAAACTCCCATAGAAATCCACCAAATTAGTTTTTTCCTTAAAAGACATTTTAAGTGTGTTATCACTTTGCAAATTTATCACGTCACGTTGATTTGCAAATCGCTTGGTACATTACCGATATCTACTGCAAAGGGGTTTTCGAAAATCTCCATCTTACGTGAGATCTTTTTGAAATCAGCAAACCGGTTTTCAAACTCAGTTTGTAGTTGCATTAATGCACTTTTCATTTTAGTATTTTGCCAAACAAAATTTATTCCAGCTTCTTCTACTGCTTTCTTGCAATTTGGAAAATGATCGAGTTTCCTTTCATCGATATGCTTGATAAATAATTCTTGCCTTCCTTCTCTTTCCCCCCGCTCCCCCTTCGCTCCAACTTCACTATCCCTTCGCTCCCTTTCTCGCTTCCTTTCACTCGATTGTGTATAATATCGTCCGTCATGTGCGTTGCGGCGAGAATCTCGCGGGCCGCACCAAGATGTCTCACGGGCCGCATGCGGCCCGCGGGCCGCAGGTTGCCGACGCTTGCTCTAATATATCAAATATTTTTGTTCCGGCGTAAAAAGGTTTGGTTGAAGATTAGCGAAAAAACCTGTGTTATATTTTGATTATTTACCGAGATATTAATTATTTAGTGAGATTTTGCAACGCGGGGAGGGTTAAAATATTTTTTATACAACTTACTAACTTACTAACCATCACGCCATTTCTCCGAAGGGGTAGGCAGAGAGGTTAGAATGCCACGCCACTCTGTCCTGGCACACTTCTCTTGCTTCCTCTACATTCATACGTCTTCTCATGCACGCACGTCGATTATTCCGACTTCTTACATGCCCACTTTCAAGCACTTGTTTTACTTAATCATGCAATGTCTTTCTCGGCCTTCCTCGATTTCTACATCCAGGCACATTCGCAACATATATTTTTTTTTTTTCGTTTTTTTTTATCATCCATTCGTTCTACATGACCGAACCATCGTAACTGACCGTTATTAATTAATTTATTTTTTATATCTAAAATCTGTTTAAACTCTAGGAGGCTAGAAAAAATCCCAACCGTCCATGCGCTTGGTAGCTGCGAGACGTGTTGTGATCTAGCCTCTTTATTGTACAGCGCTCTTGAAGCGATTTCAGAAATAAATAAATAAGGGGTGTTATGAAATTAACCCTAGAGAGCGTATTATTGGAAATTTTTATGGAAATGCCCCTTCTAGTGAATTCTTGCAGACTAATCTTTGTAATGATTATTGATTACGGTAATATAAATGCATAAACTGTACTTTTTTCATTAAACAAATGTTTAAATACCTCTTTTCTGCTCTAACTTTGGCACTGCACTGTGAACAAGTGTAGCAGTTGTCTCCTTCCAGAGTGTCCTTGACGGTGACTTCATTAAGGCTCTGGTAGAGGTTCCGCATATCGGCCACTTGGCACCTCACCGTGTAGAACTCTTCCAGGGTCCGAGACACGTGATTACAGTCCTGCACACATCAACATTTTCATTTTTCACACAGAAAATATACATGGTGTAACAAAACTCCATGTACAAGCGGAAACCAGTGAATCCACACAATATTTCGAGGCGATTTTATGGAATAAATTTTTTTGATAAATTTTTGCAAATTGTTATAAAATATCATGTATTTAGTTAAATAAACAAATAAATAATCAAAAACAGCATTTTAATATGAATTTGTGCAATATTACTTAATCTGCGGTAGTAATGAAAGCTTTTATTTGAAGAAAATTTTTTTTTCAAGCTCAGATTCAAAAGTTAACTCCAAATTAAAAAATTAACACGAAGTTGGATACATAGTGAAAAGGTAGAATCATTCTTACTATGAAGACCATAACAATAACATAATCTACGTCATTTTTTATTTTATATATTATAATTATTTCCCTTCTTCTTCTTCCGGTATAAAGATACCAATATCTTGTATTCTTTTTTTTTTAACTATCTTGTTTACATTATCTGTTATTTTTCCATTTTTACATGACTTTATTTTTCTCTTTTTGCCACGTGCATACTGTTTGACTTTCACAGTATACCCACAAACAGGCTATGCCTTGGTGGGATTTTTGTTTATTTTTTTAAATGTATATGTGTTTTTATTGTATTTCTTTGTAAACAAAAATTTTTCTTTTGAAAAAATAAAAAATATATATATTTAAAAAAAATATGATGTAGATTCACCAGTTTTCAGGTTGTACTAAGAGTTTTGTTACTCAATGTACAGTCTAATGTAAAAAATATACATAATTTAGAGCATAAAAAATTAAAATAGTTGATATCTGACTCACGAGAGAGACAACATTATTGCTGAGCGTTCCACAGAACAGCGTCTTCACCAGGGTCTTGAGTTCGGGAGTCATTTCTTCTAATTTTGATACAAGATTAATGAAGAACTCCGCCATATCTTTTTGCTCCCCGGTATTTAAAGGCTGGTGGTCCATCTGATATACTTTACAAAAACTTCTTGGATTATAAGCCTTTCTTTCACTCTCCTGTAAAAGGGTTTTGGTATTAATTTTACAAAATAAGTCCAAATTACAAAGGACATTCAAGGACGTGCATGACAGAAAATGGCGCATTAGGATAGATGGACAGAGTGTGCGATGTACCATGAGATAGGCGAACATCCGCTGCATCTCGATGAGCGTGTGCTGGTGCTTGCTCTTGGTGGGGTCGGCGTCCAGGATGGCGGAGCGCGCCTGCGGCATCATGTACAGGTGCTGCATGCAGGAGGCCATGTAGCACGTGGCCCCCAAGTTCGTGAGCCCCACGTAGCCGCACTCCGAGCGGCCCTCCTCCGCCGGCCAGTAGTCCCACGGGTACGGGGAATGGGGGCCTGGGGAAAATTATTCACCAAATCAAGTTTCAATCATTGAGCATAGTAGGAAAATTCTTTACCAATACTATTACTAATACTATTTTCCCTTATCCGCAACCCAATGGTGCATAGGGCACTGCATTGGCACACCAAGTGCAGTGTATCTTGATCATTTTATTAGATGAAGGTAAGATGATCAGTATTACGCTTCAGCGCCAGTCCAAGGTATCACATATGAAATATTTTAATGTGAAAATTACACTCAAAGAAATGTTTCATATTGACCCTTCTCGATTGATTGATGCTTGCCTTCTTGAAATTATCTTTAAGATTTATATATTTGGTTAAGGTTTAACCATTAACGCTAACTGTACCCAATCAGGTACACATGATGATTTAGCCTAGTGCCCGCTAGATAACATGGACGCATGGTGATAGAGACTTGATTAGGTGAACTTAGATGTACCCAATTGTGTACAGTGGGTTTTAATGGGTCAAAAATTATTATTTATTAATAAATAATTAAATGGAATAGATTTTACGAGACCATTAAGTATTTTTCGCGGAATGCTACACTGACACAAATAATAAATTAATTATTCCCATCAACTGCAAACCTAAAGATTCAGCTCTCAAAGCCTTGCACGTAAATCCAGTTAATTTTAAATGAATAAATAAAAATAATCTAAAGACGTAGTGAATAAATGTGGTATATACAAAACCGCATGAGGAGATTGCAAAAACAAATATGTGGGACTAATTTATATAAAAAAATAACCATGTCTTTACTTACATAGTACTAAAATATATAGAAGATATATTTTGGCGTACGAACCTGGTTGATGATGATCCATGAGCTTGTGGTGGAGGATCATGTAGTTTTCTGGAGCTCCCTTGACTAATTCTAGAAGTAAGTCATATGCGGCCGCCCTCGACTTCTGAGATTTACATTTGGGAAGTAATCTAGCCGTCGACTTGGCCACATCAAACAGAAATCCGAAAACCTTAGCAAAAAACCCATGTTAACCATTAAAAAAACATGAAAATTAATTTTTATTCAACCAATCAAGAAAAAGATAGAAAAAATCACAATTGCTAAAATCACTTGACAAATAAATAACCGTTGGCTCCAGGATTTGAACCTGGGTCTTTCTGATCACTGGTAAGCTTCTCTATCCACTGAGCTAAACTTTATCTCTCAATTACTTTATCACTTTGATGAATGCACATAGCAATTGTGATTTTTTCTATCTTTCCCTTGATATGTTAAATAAAAACGAAAAATGTTTAGCATTTTAAATCATCGCTTCATTCCTAGATGAATAAAGTAAAAAAAAAATTTATAAAAATTAATCTTTTCACTTATAATATTAATCAGTCTAAATGGCTTACCGAATTGAGAAGCTTCTTGGCTCCTTCGCTGGATTTAAACGGCAATGGATGTTTCACGAGATGAGTTAGGAGATTTAGCTGACCAAACAGTCCATCATCAGGTACCGAAGGTTCGTCCCTCCTCTCTGTTATTTCCCGAGAACTTACAGACTCCGTGAGGTGGAAACAAAGAGTGTTCAAATCAAGACCTGTCGACTCGTCTGTTCCATTTTCTGAAACAAATTAAAATAATATTAAAAAAACAGGAGAATTACTTTTTTGAATTGTAATGAAATGAATGACAGTGGTTCTAATTACCTTTGAATATTTCAGATGGTAAACCATCGACAAGTCTGCACACTAGCCAGAAATAGTCTCGGCATGCCGGCCCATAGGGCTCCTTGCCTTCTTCTGTTGCATGGTGGTGCATAGCCTAAAATATGATAAAAAATAGACTCATTACTCATTACTCATTAGGAACATGGAATGCCAAATAAAAAAGAAACTTTAGTGAAAATAAGGAAAATTAGTTCGGGTTTAAGCGTAAGTGTATTCAGCATTCTTCTTTTTGCAGACTTTTTGCTTACTCATTGATATAGCTGTTATAAAACCCATGTACATTGCGTTGAATTCATTCAATTACCTAATAAGAATTAGAATATGAAATTTATTGAATAAACTTGCAGGGGTTTCCATTAGTGCAGTGTCTAGTTACAGGATCATATTTTTTATCATAGTTCTACAAGAGGTATGAAAAAATAAATAATTGAATAATATAATTTTGCCTCATCATTTTTTATTGTTTACAGAGAGATTTGAAATGCCAGATTTGTAATGGAAGAGCGGAATACCTCCAGCTTGCAGGGCCGCATGGTCTCGGCGCGCGGCAGGTGCTGCAGCAAGTGCTGCAGCACGGCGGCCTGCACGGGCTGCTCGGCGCGCGGCAGCGTGAGGCGGTACAGCGCGGAGCACGCCTCGCGCCGCACCTGCGGCTGCGGGTCCTCCAGCAGCAGGCGCGGCAGCCAGTGCCGCACGGACGGCGAGCACACCACGCTGGCCGAGGCGCCCGCGCGGCAGTGCGCCCAGCACACCACCAGCCACATGCAGTGCTGGACTACCTGCAGACAGACAACAAAATATTTCTAATAACGAGTTTTCTAGTAAAGCGAAGAGCACAAAATCAGCGAATATTTATTCAGTATTTTTGTATTACTAACCCATCCGCATAATATTTATTATGTGTGAATTAAATTTTCATTCAAAAGAGAGACAAGTTATCCCTCCCAACAACTCTATATTTGTGTTATTATTACCACCCTACTGGGAAGGAAGTTTTCTTAGGGTTGAGGTGGAATTGGGGACGATAGTGCTTCCAGTTGTGGCCCCGTAGATTGGTGTTGGGATTTAGTTTATACATCTCATGCAGGGGGTAGTCATAGTAACCATTTAGTATCTTGTAAGTTTCAATTAAATACCCTCTCTTCCGTCGCTTTTCCAATAATGTAAGTCCTAGTGCTTTTAATCTACCGTGATATGGCATATATTTCAATAATTTGGGGATTTTTGTAGCATATCTTTGAACTTTTTCCAGTAGTTCGATGTCTTTGGTGAAGATGAAGCCACCGTATCGTGGCAGTTTATATGCCGATGGGCTAAAATTATGTGGTCGTGAAACTAGCCTAAGATGAGGTCAGAGTGTATTCAACACACAATTTAAGCTTTAATTATATATTCAGGTCCCAGCAAATCAAAAAATGTAATTCTACAAAATGTACTCCAAATATGACGTGGATTGACTGGTTTCCCGCTTGTACATCGAGTTTTATTACATGGTGTATTACGTTTTTTTTTTCACCAACCATATAAGTACAAAATTGTTTACCTGTGCTCTTCCCCAAAATCCAGTTTTGTAAAGAGACGGATCCCGAGGTCGCGCTGCTTCGGATAGAATGCTCATCAGGCGATTGGTCGTACTTTCTACTTCCATGAGTGACAGCAAGGACTGAAATATAAGTAACAATTCTTTTATTAATTGAAAAAACAGTATTCATAATGTTGAGCTCAAGCAGAACTCTGAAAACCAAAATAACCACTAGCAATATAACCAGACAAAAACCTCGGTTTAAATTATTACTACTGTATAAAAAATTGCTTTTTAGATAATCGATCTTAAATTCGTCACCGGAGAAAAAATGTACTCGATATAAACCCCGATGCAAAACTAAAATCATTTAGGTACCTACCTACTACTGTTTGTAAATTGTCCATCACCTACTTAATTATTATTGTTTATACCATACCTCATGGAAAGTGGGAATGGAGAGTAGATCCGAGAGCTTGGAGGATGGCTGACCATCAGGATTGCTGCTTGACACGGTACCAAAGGTGACCGATAAGCTTTAAACAGCAGCACCAAGCAATCTTGTCTCCACTCATTATCCTCGCCATCCTCACTTTGTAGAACACCTTCACAATAAAACATATTACATGAGTGACCACTGCCAGTTTTTTACACAGATTATAGATAAGTGATAAAAAACACAATGTACAAGAAAGTTGTGACATTCTCGTTATAAGACATTTGGTTAGCTTCAATATTTCATCAGTCATTGCCATTTTGATGCACAATATTACGAAGATACAATAATAATGTTAGTGTTAATATTATGACTTATGACAAAAGGTTTTCTTGGGTCGTTATAGAAACACTTCTGGGAGTACATTCGTCTGAAGCTGGGGCCTGTACAAAAAGACAAAGCGCTCACTTTTGGCGGAATTTATACTTGGTTGGTTTTGGCTTCTGTCCTCTCTATGTTAAAAACATTTTGGACTATCTTTATTTCTTCATAATATACCGGGGATTGATTTTGATTTTTGCCTGTTGTGTTAAAGTGAAACAACAAAATGGTGTTGTTGAGAACAGACATGAGGACATGAAAAATATGTGGCAGACCCCCGTTAACAGTCTTGCAAAAGTTGTAGAAAAGAATTAGTGAAATGAAAACTCACCAGACATGAGGATATCAAAAATGTGTCTCAGGCCCCCATTCCTGATGAACAGCTGGCTCCAGGACTCCTTGTCTTCCTTCTCCGCCTTCCGGCGAGGGGGCGGGCTTGGGCGGCCCCTTGCGCGCGGCTCGGCGGGCGCGGGGGGCGCGGGGCTCATGCTGAGCTTGTCCACGATGTGCAGGCTGTACATGAGGTGCTGCGGGCTGGCGGGGTCCAGCAGCTCGGGCAGCTGCGCCTCGCTGGGGTGGCGGAAGGCCTCCAGCAGGGTGGGGCTGAGCGGCACGGCCTGCAGGATATCCCACACGCGACGGGAGAGGAGTTGCGCCTTCATGTGCGCCACACGCTCCTGAAATCAAACAAATATTTTTAACTCGGTATTGCATTGAACTAACAGCTAAAGTAAAATTTTTTTTTTTTAAATCTGCTTTTTACAGCGTGAAATAAAAATTTTAAAATGTTATTTTAGAACACTATTTGAATTTTGTAAGTGGAAATAAATTTTAATTTAAATTTTATGAATAGAAAAAATTTAGAACCTCAACTCATTCATGATTATGACTTTCAGACAAATAACTACATATTGATTAATAAATTTTTTTAAATATTTTTTATTTTTTTATTATTATATTATTACATTAAATTTTTTTCCTAACTATTCTTATCCTGCAATATCTTCCACACAATATATTTTTTACACTTAGCCCTAAAATAACTTAAATTTTGTAATTTTTTATTTCTTTTGCATCTCCTCAAACATTTTAATTTTTTTTTATCTTCTGGCATCTCCTCATACATTTTAATGCCTTAATACATTAGACAATTCTGTGACATAGTTTTTCTTTTCTTTTCTAATCTTATATTTTTTGAACCTCTTGTTGCGTCATAATAAGATTAATGTTATTGTGAAACCTGATACAATGGATTGGAGAAGTTCTGAGGGTTACAATCTTCCAAGTGTTTTTGCAGGAATAGTTATTATCATTAAAAAAAAACTACTTTTAGATAAACTACGGGACATTAACCTGGCCTGGGATGAACATGAAAAAATGGCGGCCGATCGCTCGGCTTGGAGGCAGTTTATGGAAGCCATGTACCCCATGGGAGCAGATAATTGATGATGATGAAGACACATACCCCTTTGCTGCCCGGCATGGTCATCTGGCCGAGGGTCTGCATCAGCGCGAACAGGCGGTGGAAAGTACTGCGGCTTCAGCAGCAGCAGGGTCGGCAGCAGCGAGCGCGGCGGCGGCGGCTGCTGGGATGGCCACTCCGCCCCGCGCCCCCGCGCGCGCCCCCGCCACGCCCACCGACACAAACACTAACTGGGGAGGAGACATTTCAATATTTTATCAAATAGAAAATAGATCACGTTACTCCCGTTCAAATTTGAATGCTTGAATGCTACCTGTTTGTGTTAGTTAATGCAAGTGATTGATTACAAAAGCTAATAGATTGTTAAAATATATTTTAAAAAAGGAAAATGGCAAACCTGATTATCCTTAAAACTCATATCGTAAAGAGTCCTCTCATCATAATCGATGATTAATTCTTGGCCTTGAGTTATCAACCTAATGGGTCCGTCAGTTACCAATGAAGTTGATCCTTCTTCACTGTGTGCCTGCAAAGAAAAGAAAAACATGATTGTCATGATACAAAACATAAATACTATAAATTATATTGCAATACAAGCCCTCCCCACCCGCGCATCTTTGTCAAAAAGTCATAGACAATTTCATGAAAAGAGCAATGGCCTGTCATCAGAGTCGCGGCGGCCATTTGCTGGATATTTTGTTCCGTACTTAATCGGAACATGTCTGCTTTACAATGAAATAAAAATATCACAACTCCAAATTTGTGAAAAAAAAAGCATTAAAAACCAAATTAAAAAAGGGCTTTTACGGCAGTTTGGTCATGCGGAATGAATGAGTGATGAAAGAACGGATAAAAGAAGTTCTAATACAAGTGCGCCTGGATGTAGAAGCCGAAGAAGGCCGAGAAAAACATGGCCTGATCAAGTACGACAAGTACTTGAAAGTGGACATGTGAAAAGTCGGAATAATCGGCGATGTATGAAGATTTATGAGTGTATAGAGGAAGCAAAGGAAGTGTGTCAGGACAGAGTGGTTTGGCGTTCTATCCTCTCTGCCTACCCCTACAGAGAAATGGGCGTGATGGTTAGTTAGTTAGAACTCCCTTAAAAAAGATGTGTTTTTATTCTTGAATACCGGAGGTAAACAAACTCGGTGTACAAGCGGGAAACCAGTGAATCTACATCATATTTGGAGTCGATTTTGTGGAGTAAAAATTTTTTATTTGACCCTTAGTTTTCGAGAAAATTACGTTTTTTTTTTTTCGATTTTTTTTCGGAAATTGTTATCAAATATCATGTATTTACTCAAATTAATACTATTCATAAAGAAAACAAAATTAAAAAGCGCATTTTTATAAGAATTTGAGCAATTTTACTTTATCTGCCATATTTGTAAAAACTTTTATGGGAAGAGAAAAAAAAAAATTTTTTTCAAGCTCAGATTAAAAAGTCATATTACACAATCGTCCCAAATATGACGATGTAGATTCACCAGTTTTCGGGTTGTACATCGAGTTTTGTTACACCCTGTATAATAGTGCACTCTTATTTAGACGCCTTATAGATAGAAAGATATATCTATGTAATTACAATAAAACAACATTAGTGAAACAAATTTTATTTTATTTTGATGTGTAAATGATAATTGAACCCGGACACCCGGTTAATCTGGACCCCGCTATGATTTTTGGGGTCAGGATTAAAAAAAATTTGTAATTACCTGTTGCTCCCCCACCAGTAGGTCACCTGAGCACGCAGATCCGCCACGTAATCTGTGTTGTGCATGTTCAGCGTTGCCTTTAGGTTTATCCCTCCAGTTTGTAAAATCACTTTCAGCGGAGCTCCTTCCATGCTCGAACCACAAACTGAATTGCCAGTTAAAGCCCACCGGCGCAAGTGATAAGCATATCTGCGTAGAAGATATTTTAGTATTAAAAAAAAAACAAGGTACGCAGAAAACAGGCAAGAAGAAGAATGTAAAATAAAACAATGCAAAAGATTGCAAAGATTCTTTTTGCTATAATTAAAAAAAAAAAAAAATTTTATTATAGTCTGTGAAATTTGTATTTGCATATGAAATTTTCGAGGCTCATTAAAATTAATGGTTTAAAGTTGTGTATGTTGTACATTACAGTTATAGTCTAACATACTAATTTTTGTATATAGTATTGACACATGTAAATTGGGGTATACAACTCGACGCTGGCTAGGACACCCCCATAGTGCGGTGAAAAGCCAAAAATAAAAAGAAGAAGAGGCTCATTAAAAAATTAAGCAAGTAAGTAAGTACTTTTTAAAAATTCCTTTTTTTTATGGTAACCTTTTTGAAATTTGAAAAAAGAAAAAATATTTGATTTTGTTTTTTATCAACAGGGGGACGAGTGTGGTGTAAATATTTTGTCAAAAAAATAATACAAACCTGCGTTTGAAAGTGTCTAAAAAAACTATTGTACAAATTGACATCATAATTTCAATGAAAGATGTTAATGATTCAGTATATACTATCCTTAATGATTATGATAATTCTTACTTTTGTAAATAATGTATATCTAACTTAAATTCGTAGATAGATAGGTTATGTGCAAGTTGGATACATCAATGTGATTATTTTATTAAAGCTGACTTATCGAGATCTCCATATTGGAATCCAGAATGTATGGTTTTCTGGTCTTAAAAATTATATGATTGCAAATTTAATATATTTATTTATAAATTTAGTTGCTTTATTGAAGGGTTTTGAATGTAGGCGGACTTATTAAAACAAAATGGAGCCCCTGCGTGAAATAACAAACAACATTATCGCGTTAATAAGCCACAAATCTGTTAACATCCTAAGAAGGATGATACATGAAATTGTGCGTCATGTATTTATGTACCAAAAATGTAAAATATAAATAATGGCACTACACATTTTAGAATATAGTGCGTTACTACCTATACTTGAAAGAAGTGTTTGACATTATCTCAGAACACACTTTTTGACATAACACTGTTATTTCATAGACTCAAATTTTCAAAATAAATAACGTAAATATAAGTTTTGAGTTGCGATTCCCAAGAAGATTCAGAACAACAAAGGAAGATATTTTACCTGCTCGCTGTGTTCCCGTGGTGGTAAACTGCACAGTAACTGGTACAGGTGAGAGCACGGTCCGGCAGCCAAGTTCTTGATAAAACCAGGGAGCAAGTCGTACACCTGTTTACTGCAGTGCTTCAGCTGAGCAGCCTGCCATATAAGATCGATGTGCTCATTAGTGATCCTATTCTCCACAGCGAGAAATTTCAATATTATGTGAGCTTGCTTGACAACCTAAAAACAATTGATTAAATGCGAGAGTCTAGATGTTATACGTATTTTTGTAGTATTTATGTCATTCTGCATACCTCAACATGAAGGTTGGGTCCAAAAAGATGCTGCATTATCTGATTGGAGCATAACCACTGGGCCAACTGCTGTCCTACAGAATCTGCTTCCATGACGGGCTCGCTAGCACACATTTCATTAAACATAGATATTTGAGTGTTTATTTGTGTAATACCAGCTAGTCTCATGGTCAGGGTTGAGCTACTAAAGTACTTGAAGGCCAAATCTAAGCCATCGCTGTCGAAGGAGATCGGAGAATCCATAAGATCCTTAACAGCACCCCACATGAAATCTGAAAATTTTGAATAATTGAGGTTAGGTTCGGTATTTTACAGAATTGATAGAAAAACCTAATAATATAAAAATGAAAACTTACCAGCCATAGTTTTGACCCCAGCTAATCGTAATTCCTTATCTTCTAAACTACACATGTACTTTAACACTTTGCTCCGGAGAGGAAGAAAGAATTGGGTGACCGCTCGATAGTTCAGCCAAAGCTTCAAGTCTCCCACTGCAGACACAATGGCGTGCGCCATGGAAACTGGCAAGTTATCCCATGTGGCACTTTCAAACACAGACATCATGGCGCATATGCCTCCAGTTTTACAAAATAAATTCACATTTCGGAGTAGATAGACAGGTATTTCGGTGTCGTGCAAATCGCAGAAGCAACTGAGATTGCTTATTTCTTGGGGCGATAAGTCGTCTAATCTACTGAAGGCCGAATGTTTACAGGCTATGTATAAGGGAAAGTTTAATAAAAATATTTTTGATACTAAGTGCATGAGCTTTTCTTTGTGTTCCATAGACCAAGATTCCGTTTCTTCCGACCCCTCGCTCGCCACGCTCTCCCGACCCGCAGAGTTCTCATTACTAATATTAGATGTAGAGGGGGCATTGCTCTCTTCTGCAGGGGGCGCTTCTTCACTCTCAATGCTGTCCGCTGGTTTCCCCGACGACTCTTCTTCAGGACCATTTTCCACATTGGGCGCTGAATTATCAACTGGTTCCTTTGCTATTTCCTCGACCTTTTTCTCAGCTATTTGTGTAGCGGCTAAAAGTTCACTTTTGAGAAATTTCAGTTGGCATACAGAGAGATACAAAATGCTCTGAACTACTAAATTAAACCGGTCGAAGTTTTTCATATCTTCCCTGTAGAAGCACATACATTGCCTGCAAGATAAAAATAAATATTAAAAGTTAGACTATTTCATAATTCAATCTTGTAATGGGAACAATGTAACCCAAATACTGAAATAATTGGCAGAGCACCACTGCATTTTCACTGCAAAAACCAATCTTAAATACGCAAGGATATGAAGTGTTTTGGATCAAAATATTGCATATAATACCTTTGAGGCCATGATAGCACATAGGATGATACGATATCCACCTCCGATTTACTAAGTATAGGATACTGGGAAACATCAGCATTTAATCTTGCCTCACCTGAAATGGATCATCATTCAAATTATTTACGATACACAAAGAATGACAAGATATATTCCATACATTTAATTCATTTCTGCAGCTCAATGCATTCAGAACAAGGCACAAAATAATAAAATAAACGTTTAAGAGGGTTGAACAACAATATTCCTTACATGTCACTAGCAGCTGTGAAAACTCGGAACAAGCTTCACACATTTTATAAAACAATCGCATAAATAAATTAATATTTCACGATCGTCATTTAACTTCTTTTAACACTTGTACTTCATTTTTATTTTATTTTGTTTATTGTCGTAGTACTATAAATTCACTCAAACGTCAAATATCATTGGTAATCCACCATTGTTGTCAATTTTTTTTTTCAAGGTTGTTATATCTGATTTTAAGTACCTACTTTTATTCTAAGTAAGAACTAAAATCCATAGAGTATACTAATCTCGCACTGAAAAATAACCCATACATTAAAACGCACTTTATACGGAACAGAAAACTGGACAGTTCTTGTGCAGTTCGCAAACTGTCCCGTATAATACGAAACCAGTTAATGTTTTTATGTAAAAGTTTAGATATTGATGTATTGAATACTTAAAAAAACGTGAAAAACATATTTGTTCAAAACCATGAAATCTTAAATTTCCTATATGAATAAATCAGGTAAAAAATAAAAAAATTGTTATTTTTTGCAGTAATTTGTATTTTATTTTATTTTCAAACCCATAAATCTGCCGCGCACCACCCTTATTTAAAAATAATCAGCTTAAGCCCACTTTATATGGCGCAGTTTACTACACAGTTTCCTGTGCTGTCTGAAAACGGTCCCGTATAAAGCTAAAACTGCATGAAAAACTGTCAATGTTTTTTATGTAAACGTTTAAATAGACATTGGTTTATTGTATGCTTTTAAATACGTAAAAAAACAATAACATATTTACATTATTAGCTAAATATACAATTTTCCTGAGAGCAAACATACGATAATAACATACAATCGCGTTTCAAAAATACACATATTTAGCGTGTCTTTTGACAGAAGTTTGACAGACTGCACAGTTTTCTGAACAATAAACTGTGTAGTTTTCTGAACAAGAAACTGTCTCATATAAAGTGGGCATTAGTAGCACCATTAAATCAAATTAACTGAAAGAATTTGTGATGAAAAAAAACATACATGCCATAAATGGGATTAGAATGTAAAAAGAGCCCCCATTCCCAATACAATTGTTTCACGTTATTTATATTATCACCATTAACTTTGTAAATCATTGTAAACTTTTTTTAAATAAAATAAAAATCTCTTTGTTTTTTTATTCACTTTTTAATTGAGTTATTACTAACTAGTTTCGGTACCACCGTACCATCATCAGAGCTAATACAAAACTAACATTAAATTATAATAAACTAACTAACATATATTAAAACGTGCCTAAAATAAAAGTACCTACGTATATTTCCATATAGATTACGTCTTTCTATTAATAATAATAATATAATTAGTTTGTCTTTCAAACAAAAATTTTTTTACACAATTTATCTCAATAAAAAATGATTTTGACAGCTGGACTTTTCAATTTAATTTTTTAATCTATTCCAAATTTTTTTTTTTTTTTTATTCAAGTTCCTACCTTAATTTGTATGGAATTAAATTAATGGAAAACTAAATTTTGGAAAGTTGACCATACACGGTTATTTATATATTTGTAGGTAGCGTTCCGTTCGTAGACTTTTTTCTATTCATTCTTTGAGTTTAAAGAACCTTTGTTTAAATTTGGAGCATATTCCTCAAAAAGCTATTTTTATCTTTAAAATACCTAATGACTTCTCACTTTTTAGATTTAATAATCATCACCACCAATCCGTAAATGCTTCCCATGTAGAGCATATGGATTTTAAAAAATACGAGATGGCTGATGTAACTTTGTAACTTTTTAAAATAAAATTAATATGCGTTATGGGTCCTAATTTCAAATAACGCGTTACTTTATCATTCCAAGACGGCGGACGCAACTTTTTTGATAATATGAACAGGGTATCATTTCCAAGGTTATTGCAGGGGGTTCTGGTTTTGGATTTTTTGTATATTTTTTAATCCAAGATGGCTGATGCATTTAAAAATAAAATGAGCATGGGTATCATTAGGGGTCCTGATTCCGAATTTGCAGTTTATTTTTAAATCCAACATAAAATAAGTATAAGAGGGATAACGTATCCTAACAAGCTAGCCTCCGGCAGGAAAACTCCCCTATAATGCGATTTCTCATCGGTCTGTGGCTCTGTGGGTCTCTGGAGCATGCCCGTATCATTTCCAAGTTTATTGGTTTTGGTTTCGGATTTTTTGTTTATTTTTAAATCCAAGATGGCCGTTGCATTAAAAAAAATGAACATGGGTATCATTAGGGCTACTGATTTCGAATTTTATTTTGATATTCAACACAAAACCAGTAGGTACAAGAGGGAGAAGGCCTCCTGACAAGCTAGCCTCCGGCAGGAAAACTCCCCTATAATGTCGATTTCTCATCGGTCTGTGGCTCAGCGGGTGTCTGGAGCGTGCCCGTATCATTTTCAAGGTTATTGGAGGTTCTGGGGGTTTCGGATTTTTTGTTTCCATCCATCCAAGATGGCCGATGCACTTTTTTTTAAAACATGGGTATCATTTTCGGGGCTATTAAGGGTCCTGATTTCGAACTAAGCATTTATTTTAAAGTCCAACATGGCAGACGCAACATTTTTTTGCGCATGTGACAATTTTTTAATAAATTTATTAAGTCCTATTACCAAGTACCACCGAAACAAGACAAGAGACCCATGTTTAATAACGTTACGAATTGTTTAAACTTGAAATACGAGTAAATCGCTCTCAAATGTCTACAGTCTAAATGCAATTCTACATGTCCAGATATTATGTCAAATATGTATCTTTCTGCTAAGGATTTCATAATTTTTAAAAACACGGCGCGCTATTTAAATCCATTGACTACAAAAACTAAAAACGCGATTCACCAAAAACTAACTTTTTAATGTTACAATGTTTAGTTATTCGATGGCCGAAATCACTTTTTTAAAATAGTTTAAATTATTTCCCTACAAGGGCCACCAAAACACTTCTATTAACTAAATTAATTGCTACAAAATATGATTGATTTTTTATTGAATAAAAACATTTAATAATTATAAACTATTGAATTATACTTAAATTTTATTTCTAAAAATTCAGCTACCCCACTCGTTCGAGAGCCGTACGCTCGTTATTATTATTCAGGCATCGTAAATGTTCTTTTATTCTAATATTTATTCAAAAACTAATGCGTTAATTAACTGCGCCAAACAATGATTAAATTATTAATATATTACTAATTAAAGATAAATAAAAAATACTTGGTACACTTCCACTTTTATTTATTTTGACCAGTTAGCAATTTCCCCCTGTAACGGGCATCTTCAGACTGGTAACATGCTGTACAAGACAAAAGTATAAATAGCAGTTTTTACAAAATAAATTTAGATACTAAACACATGAGTTGGAAAAAGACAATATGAGAGAAAGAAGAGACGAAGTACAAAACATGTTTTAAATGGCAGTAATGTAACAAAGTAATTACCTACTTTGTAACATATGTTGAATCATAGTTTTCGTACAGTGATACGTTCATTTTTGTAAATTTGCATAAAACAATCAAGAGTAGCGGATCAGAATGTCAATCATAAACGTCAAAATATCACAAAATGGCCGCCATTTTACTAGAGTAAAAGATTTACCGGGCAAAAATCTCTGGTCAATTATTTGACCAATGGTTGAAGAGTTTTACAACGCAAGACTAGTTACTATAGATGAAACAACCCAATTTGTTGGTTTTTAACTATTACTACAGATTTTTGACTAAACAAGCCGCCTCGGTTTCGATCACAATCACAGTAGCGGATCAGAATGTCAATCATAAACGGCCTATTATCTTTGCTCCGGCCCAATCTACATAGGCCTGCCTGTTGAGAGCGGCCATGCAAATTTCTCATGACGCCATTCGCCGTATTGTTTGCTGTGAGATATCAATAATATCTGATATCAGCCCAGCATGGGTATAATCCAGTAACTTGTCTACAAGTATTTGTATTCATTCAAAATGTTGTTGTTAAAAATATTTACTGGTAAAAATAAAAGCAAATAAAAATTGGAGACATCTTCAGGCGTCTTCTAGTAAGTAATCAAGTTCGGATGAACCTTACCTACACCAATAAAGTAGATTGCCAAAAAATGCTTATCTGTCTTCTCAACAGATGTCACTATAGGGAAAAAATACTGAAAATCTGTCGAAAACACAACTCGCATATGGATTCTTCTGTACAAACTCAACATATATACCAGTTTCAAAAATTTGTCATACATGGTTGTCAGATGATGGGCGGAATGGGGAATGTTGTAATACATCAAGTGGCCACTTAACTCAGCCAATGACAGGTCATAAGCCCTGTAAACGCCTAGATAACCCACATTCGTTTCCAGAGTTTCTCTGTCTCTGTTGAGATATCAATAATATCTGATATCAGCCCAGCATGGGTATAATCCAGTAAAGTATTTGTATTCATTCAAAATGTTGTTGTTAAAATATATTTATTCCCAGTGTGAGATTTGAATAATCGAAATAAGTGAAAAATTTCAAAAAAATACATTTTATAAACTCTTATATTAAACAACATTCTGAACGTATACAAATACTTGTAGACAAATTACTGGATTATTATTATTTAAAGCAAACAAAATTGGAGAGACATCTTCAGGCGTCTTCTAGTAAGTAATAACGCTCGATGGAGCCTTACCTACACCAATAAAGATAGATTGCAAAAAATGCTTTACCATCTTCTCAACAGATGTCACTAGAGAGAAAAAATATTAAAAACTGACGAAAAACCAACTCAAATGTGGATACTTCTGCACAAACTCAACATATCGACGCCTCCTACGTATAATATCGTAACCCACAAAATGCGATTTTACAGGAGGAGCATTTGAAAATATTTTCGTTCATATGCATTGGTTGTAGATACGACAAAATACGCCCCAAAAAGCCTTTATTATTGGCAAAATAATTTTTTTGTTTTGGTAGAATTAAAGATATAGATAAAAACTCAAAATCAACGATTTGTGGGTTACAATATCATACGTAGGAGGCGTCGATGTATAGAAGTTTCAAAAATTCGTCATATTTATATGGTCGTCAGATGATGGGCGGAATGGGGAATGTTGTAGTACATCAAGTGGCCACTTAACCCAGCCGTGTCATAAGCCATGACAGGTCTTAAGCCCTGTAAATGCCTAGATAACCCACATTCGTTTCCAGAGTTTCTCTGTCTCTGTTGGGATATCAATCATATCTACTCTCTAAATTCTTAATTCATTATTCCATTTACTTTTTGGACGATCTCAAGGAGTTCATTTTATCTCATTATTTATTACGATCGTCTGAGTACCCTGCAAGCTCTCAAAAAGAACATTTGAGCCCAAATTGCCCAAATTCCAAAGGCAATACTTCAAAGAGTGAACGAAAACTTAAAAAAAGGCTTACTCAGTGTTTGGAGTGTGAGGGGTGCTATTTAGACGATACTTCGTTCAAAACCATTCAATCTTAAATTCCTATATGAATAAATCAGGTAAAAATAAAAAATTTGGTTATTTTGCAGCAATTTGCATTTTATTTTATTTTCAAACCCATAAATCTGCCGCGCACCACCCTTATTTAAAAATAATCAGCTTAATAGCACCATTAAATCAAATTAGCTGAAAGAATATGTGATGAAAAAAAAAATACATGCCATAAATGTGATTAGAATGTAAGCAGAGCCCCCATTCCCAATACAATTGCTTCACTTTAAAACTGTCTACTGTCACTTGTGAAATCTATACACAGTAAATATGGCGCAGTTAAAAACATCTTACTTTCAATATTTGCAAATGTGATGAAGTTTTGTTAGATTTTAAAGCTTACAATACTGGAATGACTTAAAACAATTACTACCAGAATGCTATATCAGATATATCCAGAAACATTCAACAGGTTAGAGAAACATCTGCAGACCTTAAACTACTCAAATATTTTTATGCATAACTCCTAACATACCTCATCCTTGTTGAGACTCCTGCCACCAATATTAAATTTCATTTGGATCAAGGTTCGGGTTGGTATAGTGTTGTAGCGTGGCCACTTTTTCCTTCCCACCGTCGATATGCGATGGCAAAAAATATTAACGGAACTTGCTTTCTGGATATACCTTGTATTTACATACATGTATAGGGTTAGCCACATCAATATTTTACTTAAAAAAATAATGCGTTAATTAACTGCGCCAAAGAATGATTTATTGTATGTGGAATATTTCAGCCTATTTGTCATCTCTATATGCAAGCTTACATAAAATTTACACAGTCATACAATTAAATGTGATCATTTTCAAAATTAGGAAAGAAACGTAAATTCCCAAATCAAAATATTTTTGTCAATTTTTTTTTATATACATATTTTATTACAGAAAAGTCACACTAGAACACTTCTTTCCCCTATCAAAAACATTAATTTAACATCAAACTATGAAATAAATGCAAATATCAGGTTAAAATACCATATTATATTAAGTACAATAACAATAATGAAATTATTGGTGTTTTCTTGATGCACAAATTAACACATGAATAATATGACACGAAATATATTTACATAAATTATTTAGCGACTTAAATAACAGAGTCATAAATATATACGTTGAATCACACACCCTGTGCATTACAATTAATTAAAAACATGGAGCTGGCGAAGAAAACCAGATTATTACAATCATAAATCTTGTTTCATACGGCTATCAAATGCGACTGCCGAGTTATCGAAAGTCTTAGCAGAGTAGAAGAGGGTCAAGTCATAGGAGTCACCAACTTACTTAATACAAAACAGAAATGACACGTGTTTTGTCTCTTTTGTGAAAGTCAATTTGGTATAATTATAAGTTTTGTTCGTCAGCTTCTCGATCATATGATTTAACAAGGGAAAAAAGTTTATTAAAATAACGATTTATATTGGTTCAAAGTTTTCTATCAAAAATACAATTCAGATTAATGAAAATAATAAGATTACGAATGTTTCAACTTAATGAATGTAATGGTTCTCTAGTTGCAAACGACAATAGAGAATTTAATATTGGTAAGCGCTTTCCAGAACATGTGCAGAACAGCGTAATAATTATTGGAGGTAGTCACAAGAAATACACAAAATTGATTGTTGCAATGTTTACTTAAGAACCGAGATTCTAATGGTTACAGAGACTAAATAACATCAGTTGATCTTCACTATGGATTCTCGATCCTTACCCACGCCAACCCATTTGACTGGAAAACAAACAGTTTAGATTAACCACATGAAACATTGGGAATTTGTAACATTGCTGTTTTAGAAGTATTAACATTATTGTCACCTGGTATGGAAAGGAATTCTTCTATCCTCTTGATGTAGGCTTTTGCGTTTTCTGGGAGGTTGGCGAACTCTCTGACTTTATTAGTTAAACATTTCCATCCCGGTAACGTTTCATAAACAACCTGTGAATTCAAAAACAGTGTGAACATTTCACCACAAACTTAATACCACAAGTTCAAAAAGTTAAGGCCAGTTGTATCAGATTTCTATCGCAAATAAAATAATGAAATATCGTCTATGTGAGTTCAATACCGCGTATGAGCCAATAAGATCTAAATACGTATTTTTGACTGTTTCCGTTGAACGGAATAAGCCGCATCGATTGGTAGATTAAAATTTTGAAATTGTTCAATAGGTGTCATGCAATTGGTCAAAGTCAATACCGCAAATAAAAAGTTTTCATTTAAAAAAGGATCAATATCACATATATGCATTTCATTTTTATTCGAATTAATGTATACTAGCATAAATGCATTTTGTTGCAAAAAAGAAAATATAAAAGAGTTTTCAAAATTTGTAAAAATATTTTTTGTTAACTAAATTCTATGGTTTTTTGTCTTTTCTGAACTTTTTAACCAATGGCTCATACGCGGTATTGAACTTACACAGACGATATATTACTATATAAAAAGTGTGATGGATGTGCATTTTTTTTTTAAAAACACAGCCAACGTCAAATAAATTAACACACACTTTTTTATACAATAAGTTCAACTCATTTAAGTATTTATTGAGTAGTATAAGAATTAATTCTTTTTTAAAAAAGCTTTTCAGGCTGCCATGCATGAGGTCGCGGGTTCGATTCCCGATGGGGGTCATCATTATCATCATCATACCATATCCCCGTGTGGAGCATATAGATTCCACAAACTGCCCCCAAGCCAAGCGATCGACTGCCAGTTCCCGTGAATCCTCCCAGGTCAGGTCACATCCCGCAGCTCTGATGCAAACTGCTTAAGATATAATTGAGTAACCACTAATGACAAATTACCTCAACACTGCTCAACTCAGCGATGGATGAAGGATAGTAGTCGATAACCTTGCCATTGATTTTGTATCCAACTCCGACACAGATCTCTTCAAATGAATCCAAAATATCTAGCTTGGTTACGCAGATCCTAAAACGAAATACTCGCATTCAATAAAATAAACCATTAATACAACTTCTAAAAGGTCTATTGTTCGAACAATCTAACAAAAATATATTGCAAACTTGATGAATATTTTTGTTCTTAATAAAAATATTGCTTTTTTTCGATAATAATATCGAAGGTGGAAAGGAAAAAGTTACTATACCAATTCCAAGCGTTTATTTTACTTTTGACAGCTCGATTATGTATCGATTAGGGATGTCCTAATGCGTTACCGAATCGATTTCTCATAAAAATTGACTTTATTTTTGAAGAAGTTTTAATCAATTTAAAACATTTATATTTTATTTTTGCTCAACATTTTGTAGTTTATAAACATACCCCAGACGTTTAAAGCAGAGTTTACATATATACGAAAGCGCTGTCGTAAAACTTTTTTTTTTTAACAGTCTTCATTCAATAAAAAATATTACAAAAAATACATAATTTCTTTACAAAAGAAACTTTAAATACAGTCCCGATAAACTCCTTAATTAGAGTTTGTCATCGGGTGCAGGAGCTACAGAAAACCCAAATATAAATTGAGAAAAATTTCTGTGTCGCGACAAACAAAGAAAAAAAAAATAAATAGGTTTTAATTTAAATCACATTTTATATTTTTTCATGTAAAAAATCAACTTGAATAATCCTCGTTGCATAAGTAGGCTCAATAAACATCGATATCAATAAATATCGGAGCCAAAGAACATGTGCTTCACTATCGTAAAGAAAAAAACATGAAGTATTGCATTTTTCGGTCTATGGTTGCCTGTCAATAATTACGGAACTTTATAAGCGCCCATGTGTCAAAAGTAAAATAAACGCTTGGAAGAGATTTAGGCGACATAATATATGCAAAGGAAAATGATACCTAGCAACATAATATTATTATGTCACTTGATATAAACACAAGAATTAAACAGTACTTCAACTCATATTGTTTATTTTATTAAATGTGCAATAAATGTTGAAATACAAATCATAAATCATTAATAAAACATTTTTATTTATCTAAAACTTAAGGCCGCTTATCTAGATTGAGGCAATTCTGTGTGACATTGAATTGTTCACAATGTCGGCAAGTATTAAAAAGTAAATACACCGAGCATGTTTGAAGAATGTATGTGTGAAGATAACTTACGCGGCGTATCCGTTGACCATGGCAGTGTACTTGACGACCTCGAGGTCGAGCCAGCCGCACCGCCGGACGCGTTTAGTGGTAACTCCGATTTCCGCTCCCGTCACCTGAATTATGCGTCCAATTTCCTGTAGAGACAAAAATAATTCCAGATTTTAACGAATGCCCATCGCAATTATGACTACTAACGCCTCTCTGTCAACTACCAGTGGAAATTGAAAGCTTTTCATATATTGACTGTAGATGGCGGTACAGACACAACGGTCTGATTATAACATCCTCTTACACTAAAAACTCTTTACTGCTCACTTGTTCGTCCTCTCTTGGAGTATGCTTCTGTAATCTGGCCTCCTTCCTATGTAGGCCGTATCAACCATATTGAATCGGTGCAACACCGCCTACTCAGAAAAGTAGCATGGATGATCGGTCTGGGGAGAGATGATTACACCTATGAAGATATGGAGTCAATGTTGAGAATCTCTAGTCTTCAAAAGCGTAGATCTAACATTGATTCCATTTTCATATTTAAATTGCTAAATGGCATGATAGATGCACCATCTTTACTGACTCAAGTGACTTTCTGTATTCCAGTCCGTAGGTTGAGAAATAATGACATGCTGTTCCTTAGTCACCACAAAACTAACTATGGTTTTCATGCCCCATTGTCTCGATTGTGTCGTATTGTAAACTCAAGACGGGATCTGGACTTCTTCGGTGTAAGTCTATCAAGATTTAAACATTCACTGAAGTAGACCCGATCCTGTCTTGAGTATGTCCACATTTTATTCTCACTGTCTTAGCTTCACCAATTTAATGTTCTGTCACTTATTTTACTGCTTGTTATCCCTTTTATGCTTAACTCTGTATTTTAAAATGTATTTTTCCGTAAATAAATCAATAAATTTGTAGTTACTTTTTACACCGCTAGAGTACAAATATTATTTTCATCTACAAATGAAGTGATGATTTAAAACGTAAAACTGTTTTAAACACTTTTCGTTTTGCAACTTTATCAACTAAACCCCCTGTAGTTTTATAAATCCGAAACTTTTATCTGGACTCGCGCGGTATTGTTTGCGTACTTACTCCGGTAAGTTCAGTGGGGGAAGGGGCCATCTCCAACTCGGGTGGTGTAAGCCTTGACCACCCCAATGACGTCACCGATCACCAGGGGAGGAAGGCCAAGGCCGGTGCAAACTCCTCCGATACTACAGTTGGAAGATGTCACGTAAGGGTAGGTACCTACAAATGCACATTTTGTGTAAAGAATCTTCAGACTCAAAATTCGAAACAATAAACTCAGAAAGCATATGTAGTGTTTTTCAAATTTTATTTCTAACTTTGTACAAATTTGTAATAAATGAAGAATTACAAAATTTGTAAAATGTTACAGGTGTGATTGCTGATTCGGGTAGTGACATAAAAGCATATTTCAAAAAATATTTTTTTATCATATTGACGGTCCCAACGTATACTGTCGAATCTGAAAAAAGGTGATTTTCGTTTTATTGTTTTGAACTGTCCAATTTACATAATATTTTCAGGTGCTCAAAAAAATAAAAAATTATATTCGATTAAAAAAACCCCCAAATTTTAATAGGAAAAATTCTTTTTTTAGACTACCTAAAATATTATATAAATTGGACAGTTTAAAAAATAAAAAAAAATTGCCTTTTTTCAGATTCGACAGTATACGTTGGGACCGTCGATATTTCTTAAAAACAAAGTAAAAAAAACACATGTCAGTTTTCGAATGTAATAAGGCGTGCTTGCATGAGAAGATGTATGAATATAGAGGAAGTGAGGAAAATGTTGAAGGACAGAGTGGTGTGGCATTCTATATTATTTAAAATTTTTAAAAAATCTAAACTAAAGTAACAAGAAAAAAATATTTTTATTTAATGTAGTAGGTATATATTTTCATTACCAAAATCAATGTCCAACATGGCTGCGTTGGCCCCCTCGATCAGGATGCGCTTGCCCTGCGCCAGCGCCGTGTGCAGGTAGGACACGGTCTCGCGCACCATCGGCCGCAGCTGGTCCGCGAACTCCTCGTAGCGCTGCAGGTCGCGCTCCACGTCCACCTCCAGCGAGGGGAACATGCGCTGGTACTGCCTCAGCATCGTCTGGTACCTGGACAGTCACAACACTATTAGGAAACAGCACCATCCTCGCCATTCCATATCCACAAACTGTCTCCCAGCCAAGTGAAGGACCTGATGCCTTTTATAATAGGTAAGCGTGGTTAAAGCTCTCAGGAGGCATACGCAGTATACAGTCCAGCCAGAGTTAGAATGGGCCAGTCAACCAACATTTTCTGTCAATGCAGAAAGATAAAGCGAAGAATCCCAAAACCATTAATAAGCGATATACAATCATTTATAGTTTTTTATTTCCCATACAATCGGTGACGTCCCCGATTTCCTATCATACAAAAATCAAACTAAAAATAAGTATTTTGAATGGTACCTTTTTTGCTGTTACTGTAATAATTCACTTTGTTTCTTTGGGTTTTATGTTTTCATTGAATTGGTTTTGTTTTTTGAATATATTGGTTTTGTTTTTTGAATATATTGAGTTTATTTTGTGATCTAAGGATGTCAGTGCGTTTTAGAATAGAATGAATATGTGTTTTTTTATTTGTCCGTAAATGAGTTTATTGTAAAAACTCCTAGGGAGCATTGGATTGAAAAAGAAGATTTTTTATATTTTTTTTTCTATGTAGTGTTATTTTATAAATATATTTTTTTTTTTATAAAATTATTGTATCTCTGTTAGTAATAATCCGATTTATAAAAGGATTTATTGTAAAATTTTTCCTCATTCACAGAAAACAAAGAGGCCTGATATCACGTATAAGCATGCAATTGTAGTGCCCAGATTTCTCTTTGGAATTAGCACTAGTGCAATATTATTAAATCTAGGAATTTACACTTTGTTGGTTGGCTATGCAGTATGTAAAATGATCACAGTGTATAGTACGTGCCAAACTTTAATGCCGACATTGGTAGGATATTTTTACGAAGGTACTCGGCAGAGCTGGGACTCGACGGGAGCAGGAAAAGTGACGACTTTCAGGACCACCAATGAAAGCCCCACTCTTTCCCTAGACTGCTTTAAAGACTATTGAGTCTTTTTTTCAGTCCAGCCAACTCTACCGATTTTTTCAACAAGCTAAACTGCGATTTTAAGATTGTTAGTGTGATAAAAATACGGATGAATTTACGATTATGTACGCGAACAAATGCTTTTATTGTACCCCTACCACAAGCCAACCAGAGTCGGCCCAAATCAACAGTGGTAGGGATGTTAGTTTCTACCCCGATCATTACTTATTACCTTATTAGTAATTACAACCACCCATGTGGGGACCGGTATCCCGCCTCGCCAGGCCCCCCTCCCAGACATCCACCCGTGCATCCGCGGTCAGGGTCTCAATGGAGGGGAAAAGAGGGGAGGGGACAGAACGCATGTGTGCATCTCACACTATCATCCTATCTGGCAGACACTATTTCATACGTCCCCTGCCGTACCTTATCACAATACCTATCCAAAGACCATCCTATCCTTACAAAAGACACAATACAATTCAGGACCACCAGGTTGGAATTAGAGCATTAGAGGGAGTAAAGATGACCATAAATGTTTAAAGTGATTTCATACAAATGTATATATCTCGCTGGCCGCCGCTGTGTAGCCGCCAGCACCGAGTAATCTATAGTTAAGGGTTCTACGGTAAATAAATGGGCTAGTAGCGTCTCGGCTACATGCTAGGCACCCTGGATTCCCGTGTAATAGTAAAACTTATGTAGGTACCTATAATAAAAGAAAAATAATGTTTATAGACCTCATAAGACTATAAATCCGTTTACTTTTCTCTGAATTCAGCCTTGGGGCCGACCAGGTCCGCCACGCGAAGGCCGTTGCGCGTCGCCTTAGAGGAGTATGCAGGGCCGATGCCTTTCTTGGTCGTGCCGAGGGACTTCTGGCCCTTCTCTGCCTCTTGTAAGGCATCCACCTAGGAGATAAAAGATACATCTTTAATAACGGATAAATAATATTCAGTACATATGGACGGTGGAAAGGAAAAGTTACCAAGTGACATAATATTATTATTTAACATCTATTCTATTCGTGGGGGAGGGGCATTGAGCTTCTGACATCACTGCGATCTGTATCTCCTAGCCTGTATCCTTGGAGAGGGTGAGGACTAGCACATCCATTGCTATAATTTCTCCTCTGGCCCCACAATCAAATAGTATTATTATATATCACTTGGTATCATTTTCATTTGGACATATTGTGTCGCTTGATAACTTTTTACTTTCCAGTCGATATTTATTGTAATGTAAAAGGCGCATTTGTTGGTGAAATCAATATTTTGCTAAATGATGTCATTGTTAATATGTTTTACAGTAGGCTGGGAGGAAAACATGATTTTTTTTAAAAATATCAGTAGCTATGCAGCAGTATGATTCAAACTAAAACTTATTTCGTCTGTGTAAGTTCAATACCGCGGAAGAACCATTTGTCAAAATGTTCAGGGGAGACAAAAAACCCTCCAATTTCGTAAAAAAAAGAGGTAAGAGATGAAATTTGTATCGGGATATACGCGGTATTGCTTGCTTACATAGACGATTTGATAATAAGTAGAAAGACTTATTAAAATTAAATTTTTATAAAAAGATTTCAATGAAAAAAAAATCAAATGTTTTGACCGAGAAGAAAATATACTGTTTGATGTCTCAAAAATTATTAATTTTGTAAGAGATGATCTTTTAAAACGTGTATTTAATTGAGTTAAATAACACCTATCATTTTGAATAAAAAATATCCGTAAAATATTATAATTCAATAAAAAGGCATAAAAATTATACAAGTTACAATAATTATATACGCACGCGAGTGACAAGTGGATAAACAGACAGATTGATTATCTGGAGAGTATTAAAGTTAGTTAATCTGGAAATGGTATAATATTTGAGGTTGAATTGCACGAGTGCCCTGAGATAAGAGAAACTGATAATAAAAAGTGGTACCTGTTGGTGGAAGTCAAACACAAGGTGAGCCTTGTCTGAGATGATCAGCCTCTTGGCGAGGTCGGTCATTCCCTTGGCTTCGTTTTTTGCCAGTTCCTCCATCAGACCACCACGTGGACCACCACTCCGTTACCTAGAACAAGACAACAATTAAATATGCTGACGTAAACAATATTTTCAATTTATTTATTATCATTTCACATATATTTTTTATTTCAAATCACAACGAATTATACGCAAAGATGGCGACTCACTCAGTAGCGACCCGTGACAATGATCTGGCCCAGACTCACTAGATAATCCGTGTCGAGTCAGGGCATCTTCAGTACAACATTGTACACTACAGAACAATACACGATGAGAAACAGTCCTTGGCATTCAGAGGAAAAGAAGAAAATTTAGAAAATTACACAGCTCTATTTCTGAAGGCATTTTCAACAAAAACACCACCCATTTGATTAATCCCACCAACAACACTAACTTTATTTTTGGAGAAGTCAGTTAATAATTAGATTTGCGTGTCCATTTGGTTAAATAACTTAATAAATGTCAAGTGGCGCTGCGCTAATGTTGTTTTCCTTTTTTGCCCAAACTGCCAAACACTCTTCTACTTGATCAGAAAACCATTGATATCTGGCAATAGACCGTCTTCTCCATGACGAGTTTTCCTTGGTTATCTCGTCATCTTAGGCAGGTGCGTAGAAGTTCATTTGATCCGCACCAGATGATCCTCATACTTAGCAAAGCCAAATAAGCCATAATCCGTACTTAAGTCATTCTTCTATGCGACATGCATCTTCCATAAAAATATTCTGGATAAGAGGAGCAATACAGGAGTTTTAATGGTAGGTAAAGACTTATTCATTATCTTGAAATAATCTACGATACACCACAACACACCACACCACACCACACCACACCACACACCACACAAACACAATTTTTTGAAGCTTAATAGTGTTTTGATTTCTTTCTTTTTTTGGTTGTTTCTGGCTACATTCATAAAATTTGAAATCTGTAATTGGCCTCATGATCAGCTAAATTATATTGTATACTTTATATTATGTTCGTGGCTGTTGATTTCCAATACATAAATAAATAAATCCTTCTAAGTTCAGTTTGGGTTTGATTAGAGAGAAATCATTTATTTTATTGTTTTTACGCTCGGCTTTTACATAGACATTTTTAAATGTTACACAGTAGGTAGCTATTCATTACCGCCAGAGATGGCATCCAGACATTGTTCCCTAAAATGCACTAGATTTGTGTTGAAAACATCAATATTGTTAGTATATACTTGTTAGCCAGTGGGTGCATTCTTCGTATCGGTGAGTTAGCACTGTAATTGGTAGATGATTGGCTACAGTAAAATAGTGCATTACTATGGGTAACTCGACCAGGCACTCGTATACTAATTGAATTTGTTAGTTGACAACAATCAAACATAGATTTTAATACTTTGAACAGAAAGAGCAAATCATTTATTTTCTAATGTTTGTATATTCAAAAAGTTATTTAAAAAGTTATAATTTAAGTATAAAGCAAAACCCCGACTATCCAGAGTAATTAGAAACGAGGTGAGGAAGATAGAAACTTACCAATGACACATTTGCATTCTTGGTTGATGATCCCACTAGGGAGGAGGTGGAAGTCAAACTCCGTCCCGCCCACCACCACCGTGTGCCCAGCATTGTTACCTCCCTGAGGAGACAAATAGACAAACATTCATTAGACAATTATATTTTTTAAGCAAAACTTGATATATTTTAAAAAAATCCAATTTCAATGAAACAGTACTGAAATAAAATCAGTTTCTTCCGATTTCCCAAAAGTTGACTTGTTGACGTGATAAAATGTCCCTTAGTCCATTGTAGGTATAGGAACAAATTTTTCCCAATCACGTACAAAACTTTCGCACTTTAATAATTTTGTTGCTGTTAAAATCATTTCATACAAACTCTCTATATTAATTTATATCTCGTGAAAAAATTTGTTATTTTTAGTTGTGTCATCCTGGAAGTGCGAGATGATCCCGCGAGGGAATAACGGCAAAATAAAACTATAATTAAAAAATTATTAATTATTAACAAACATTATTGACAACTCGCATTCCTCAATTTATTAGAGATGACTTCTTATCTTATCTTATAATATAGGTATTATACGTTTCAAAAGAAAATTACAACTTAATACAGTCGGTAACATAAACATATATTAAGACCAATCCTGTGACAAAAGGGAAAAGCATTTCATTAAGTTATGAAATATTTTGTAGATAAAATTAGATTTTTAAAAAATTTATTGATCAAATTAATCGGATGATGGGCAAATATCATACCTATGAAGTATTGAATCACTTTGTTCTTGAATTTGCATACTGTATTTTTAATCAATTTGCCCAAATATGTCATATGGGGTTTCTTATATCGATACAACCATGCACTATTTTTATCTTAAACATTTTTTCCAAAGTACCTACCTACATGTTATTTAAATTTCGGGCGGGAAATCCTCATTTTTACTGGCGAATTTCGTAATATTCTTTATTAGCATTATTAGTCAAATTTACGTTTTTCCGCATCGAAACATTTTGCAAAACAAAAATATTATCGAAAACACTATGAGATAATTTAATATGACAAGAAAGGATGATCGTAGGAACTAAAAGTAAAAAGCAAAGGTATTGGATAGAACACGCAATGCAAAATCCCTGATTTATACAGGGTGTAACAAAACTCGATGTACAAGCGGGAAGCCAGTGAATCTACATAATATTTGGAGTCGATTTTGTAGACTTTTTTAGTTATTTGATGCATAGTTTTCGAGAAAATTGAGTAAATTGTTTTTTTTTCGATAAATTTTTGCAAATTCTTATCAGATATCATATCATTTAGTCAAATTAACACTATCCATAAAGAAAACAAAATTAAAAAACGCGTTTTTATAAGAATTTGAGCAATTTTACTTAATCTGCCACACTTATGAAAACTTTTGTAAGAATTTTTTTTTTTCAAGCTCAGATTAAAAAGTCATATTACACAATCGTGACCAAATACGATGTAGATTCACCAGTTTTCCGCTTGTACATCGAGTTTTGTTACACCCTGTATAATTTTTTTTATTGAAATTGATTTATATAATATTTTTTACTTTTATCTGGATTTTGTTCAGAGCACGCAAGTCTTGGGACATACGAAGTATTCATTTTAATAATATTTTATCTAGTGTAATAAATCAATTTAATAATGAAGAATTAACCTTCATTCATATAATGAAAGGTTTTATTTTGTTTGGAATATAAAGAAAACGGGAAATTTAGCATAAAATATTTTACAACCAAGCAAACAATAACAAAAGGTTCGACAGTAATCAAATAAAAAATATATTTTTCACTTGAACATAATTTATTCATTTACAAAAGATACAAAATACGTGAGATAATTTAAAATCGTGCGCGATCTTTATTCCTGAATCGAATTTATGAAAATCAAACACATCCCATGATAACAACATTTTGAATGTATACAAATACTTGTTGACAAATTACTGGATCATACCCATGCTGGGCTGATATCAGATATTATTGATATCCCAACAGAGACAGAGAAAGATTTTTAAAAGATTTACTGTTTAAATATAAAGCAAACAAAAAATTGGAGAGACATCTTCAGGCGTCTTCTAGCAAGTAATTAAGTTGGGATGAGCTTTACATACACCAATAAAGATTGATTGCCAAAAATGCTTAACATTCTACTCAACAGAAGTCACCAGTGAGAAATTTACTTGTAATGTGATATTACGAACGCGAGTTCAATATATACAAGTTTCAAAAATTTGTCATATATGGTTTTCAGATGATGGGCGGAATGGGGAATGTTGTAGTACACCAAGTGGCCACTTAACCCAGCCAATGACAGGTCGTAAGCCCTTTAAACGCCTAGATAATCCACATTCGTTTCCAGAGTTTCTCTGTCTGTTGGGATATCAATAATAACATCCTATGATCATCAGAAACGCGTAAAAGTGAAATATTATTTAACTAACTAACTAAACATCACGCCATTTCCCCGAAGGGGTAGGCAGAGAGGATAGAACGCCACACCACTCTGTCCGGCACACTTCTCTTGCTTCCTCCACATTCATACATCTTCTCATGCACGCACGTCGATTATTCCGACTTCTTACATGCCCACTTTCAAGCACTTGTTTTACTTGATCATGCCATGTCTTTCTCGGCCTTCCTCGATTTCTACATCCTTACATATTATTTCACTGTAGTATTTTACAAATGCGCAGATACAAATATATATTGATATATTATTGTAGACTTTCTCAAGTAAACCGTGACCCAGGATAATCCAGTGATCGACTATTCTTGTCTTATTGCAATATTGACAAAACATTGGCTCGATTCCCGGTGATATCACAACAATTAAAAGTGAGTTTTCTCAAGCCTGGGTGTTCTGTTGTGTAATCCATCTCTATTAATGAGCCTCCTGATCTGTTGAGGTCGTAAAAAATATTAACTTTTAATTACTAAAAAAGGCGCAGTGAAAAAAAAAGTATTTTATAAGAATTAATCTAAGATCTTCAGAATATACCTTTTACTTATATATTTTTTCGTTTTATATGCAGTAGATAGTACTATACGCCTCAAAGCACTTGAAATAATCAGTAATTCCTTATTACATACTTATTACTGATAAACTTTCATATCTACATAGGATGTGAGACACACCTTGTAATAAGTTAAGTCTGGAGTATCGTATATTATCTAGATCTAGGCGTACGAGTATAGATACAATTATTATGATGTAAAGGGCACAAAACCTCCCATTTTTTCTAAATTGATTATTTTATTAGTAAACTTAAAAAGGTCAAATAATAAAATAGGAATAAAAATTATGGCTAACCTAACCTAACCTTCGCGTCCCGATGATATGTGTATTTACTCGTACTTCAACTCGACTCTTATAATGAATAAATCTGTGAAAAATATAATAGATACGGGCCTCAGAATTTTTGTATTCTTCCGTAATAGAATTGCGAATCACATCAAAGTATTTCAATTTACATTTTCAGCGACGGAAATAAATATTTTTTTAGAAAAATTGGGGGATAAAATCACCAATTCAGATATTTCGGAATATATTCATGTTTTTACGATTTTTAAATCACATTTTCAGGGGGTATAAATTCATTTCACCGGAGCGCGCGGAATATATTTTGTACCGAAAAAACTCCGTAAGTGTTAACTTAGTATTTTGTGTATAGGTGGGAAGAAATACACAGAAAGAGTTAATCTTATCAGCGATCGACCAAGCCCACTGTCCACTACCCACTACCCACTGATCCACTAGATGGGTGACTTCTCCAATTTCCTAATTCTATTTATCAGAGATAAAAGCACACAATAATAGGCAATGAACATGGTTTTTTTTTTTTACCAAAAAAAAAATCGTCAAAAAATTTAGAAAAATTTCGGTAAACTTTTTATTTTTTTTTGAGCGCCTAGTTACCTTGCTATTACAATTTAGATTTTGAATTTTTGAAATCTGCCCAAAACGGCCACTTCCCGGGTTTTTTCTACTGTGACGTCATAAGCCTCGATTCGGTTTGACACTTCAACATTTTAGTACGTTATAGTCAGAAGAGTCGTTGCAAGTCGTTGTTTTACATCCGATATAGTTTCATTTTTATGGTTATTTTCTTCAATTTTTTTGCAAAATGGTTAATTATAAATACTGCATTGTGCCTAAATGCAAAAATACCCACAATTACTATCCCAAACAAAATATTTTATTACCGTCCCCAAAAACGAAGCAATTCGAGAAAAATGGTGTCATGCTATGAAGAGATGCCGAAAGAATAATAAGGATATAGCAGTAAAGACCACTTGCTTTTGCGTGAAGACCATTTTGATGTGAGTAATTATATTTTTTTATTAGCAAACCATCATTATAAACTAATACACACCCACATAAAAGTGATTAATCTTAGTTTTGACAAGACTACTTATCATGTCATTTAACAACTTTGTTTGAAATTAGTCCCATCGTGTATCAAGTTCTTATAATAAAAATATTGTTGGATCCTTTTTTCCACAGCTGCAAGAAGATGTGGAAAATTATGAAATCTTCAAAATGATGGATGGACGCATTCAATTAAAAGAAAAATGTTGTCCCAAGAAAATTTGGCTGCCAAAAGGACAACCTACCTGCTGCAAAAAAATACAACTAAAAGCTCAACACTAGACCATCATTATATGGCAGTAGCTGATTATTTAGTTATTATAGCTTGCGGCATCATTAATCTGCAAGGCCTTTTAATCAAAATATAAATTATTATACTTACATTGCTTTGTACAGTGATCTTTTAATGGTGAGATTCCATCGAAGTGCAGCATGGTCAGGAATGAGTAGAAAACTTATGTCTTACTCTTACAGAGTGGAAGACTCCTTTCATCTTAATGTGTGTTTGTGTAATGATTACCTTCTGTAACGTTGTAATGTATTTCCTTTTGTTTAATGTAGCTCTAACTTTTCTTTCATCTTAATGTGTGTGTTGTGTAATGATTACCATCTGTAACGTTGTAATGTATTTCCTTTTGTTTAGTGTAGCTCTAACTTTTCTTTCATCTTAATGTGTGTTTGTGTAATGATTACCTTCTGTAACGTTCTAATGTGTTTCCTTTTGTATAATGTAGCTCTAACTTTCCTTTTATTTTAATGTGTGTTTGTGTAATGATTACCTACAGTAGTATTCCGGTGATTTTCTTTCTTACTTTCTTTGCAATTTATCTGTTAAAAATGTTTAAAGTAAAATAAAAATATGCAAGCATTATTATATTTCAATGTTTATTATTATTATCCTTTGTTATTACATCATGCTTAAAAATTCATTATATCTAGATAAGATAAGTATTGGAAGAAAATTAACTTACAAGTATATAATATTTACTTAGAACGCTCCGGCTGCATTACGTTATTAATTTATATAATACACGCCCAGGGGGCTTTAAACAAGACAAATATTAATATCAGTACCAAAGCAAATTAAGAACATAAGCATAAAAAATATGAGCATTAGATGAAACATAAGTATAAGCGCAAGGTGAAACAATAATCAATGAACAAAGTAAAGATAATTTTTTATAACTGTTAGCGTTTATAATTTTGTTTTTAAAGTATTCTTCTTTAACAGATTTTATCAGCTTTTTACACATGTTACGATATTTTTTGTAGTGGGCAAGACTGATTTGGTCTCCCGGATGTCTATTGCAATATTGGGATCAGCAATTGTTGAAATAGCATTATTATTAAGCTTGTTAATTGGAAAACTATCAGGACCGATTGTTGTTTCATTTACATAAGGTGCAATTTCATAGCATTTCAATAGTATTCCGGTGATTTTTCTTTCTTACTTTCTTGCAATTTATCTGTTAAAAATGTTTAAAGTAAAATAAAAATGTGCAAGCATTATATATTTTAATGTTTATTATTATTATCCGTTGTTATTACATCATGCTTAAAAATTCATTATATCTAGATAAGATAAGTATTGGAAGAAAATCGACTAACAAGTATAATATTTTACTTAGAACGCTCCGGCTGCATTACGTTATTGATTTATAATACATAATATTAAATTATTAATTTATAATCCTTCGCTGTAAAAAAATTCAAAGATGTCCCGATGGCAGTCATCTTCGAGCGCTTCCAATAGCACTCTGTAGATGTTTTTGGAGGATCTTCACTTCTTCGATGTAACCATGACAGCAAACTTATGGCATGTTTGCATCCACCTAAAATGTTAAAAATGAAGTATAAATAAAGGAAGCAATGAATAAGACATCCTGACTCTGGAATATCGTTAGTCAATTATTAAAATGTCATATAGTAAAATCATTAATAATTGTGCTTAAGGCACTGCACTAGTAAGTATACCAAGTGTATCACTTCAAAGCAATAAATTGACAAATTACATAAGATTAATCTAACAGCATTAAAACTGATACTATGAATATTATTATATATTATTACAACCTTCTGAAACCGGACAATCTTCACACTTGCATGACTCTATGACTTGCTCTATTTCATTGCATATTAATACAACAGAATACGCTTTGCAACGCACTCGATGTTCAGGAGTTACACGAGCCTTCACAGTATAGATAGCACCGACTCGCTTTACTTGGACATAACCGATGGCAGAATCTCCGTAATTTGCTCTGCAAGATCTGAAAACACCATTAAGTACTTCAGTATATGCTATAATACTATGATGGTTTTTGTGTTCACTTTACTATTGTAAAGATGATTACTAAAATTCTTATAATAATAATATAAATATTAACATCCTAAAATAGAAAATAAACTACTAAATCAACTCAGTATTTAATTATAATATTTATGAATGGGTAAACAATACGTTCCTCGATCATAAAATTATAATAAAGTTATTGACAGCTCATATTGAGGTTAGGTACGAAAAGCAAAGGGTGAAATCAACATTCAGAAGCAGAAACAACTGTAGTTATTATTGATTTTAACAGAAAACAATTAGAAACCAGAACACTGGAGTACTCCGCGTCAAACTGCCGATAGGCCGATGGCAGCTTGCAACGAACGAGGCTTGTTGACGTCAACAAAGTGAACAGCCAATCAACAAACAGACAGACCGTTTACGTGATTTTTCTGATTTCATACTAATTAAAAACCCAATTTAATAATAATAAAAACTAATTCAAATCGATTTTTTTAGTATGATCTTCGGCATGTGGCAAAAATTATTTATTATAATCTCAACCATTCAAACCAAATTCTGGGTAGGATGTGCATCATTCCCTAATTACGTACATTGTACATTATACACAATTTCCTAATCTCCACTAGCCACGAGAGTCCCAGTTTAGGCTGGGATTGAGAGTAACATAATTCTGTGAAGCTGTACCGGGGAAATCGACCCGGGTGGTCACAGCAGGTAATTAGTGGTTTTGATCATGACATCCACAGGGGGCAATTGAAAATAAAAAACTCGCACGAGAATGAGCAGGTGTTTTGTAAAACCTCTTTCGTTTTTTCGTGCGTTTTTTAACCAATTAGCACGCTCGTAGTTCGTGGGAAAAGCGCGCTAATTGTCTGAATAAATAAGGCATTTCCAATCATTGCATTGATATTACATAACTACCTACATTGAAATATTTTTTAAAAGTTTTATTAAATTTATTAAGTTATTGTTAGCCCAGGGCCAAGATTACAAGCTTAACTTCATCGATATGTATCGTAACTATGACGTGTAATTGGTAAAATCTCTTTGAAATATACCGATTACCTTAATTACCTGCGTTACCTGCGATGTAGATTAGATCTGATATCCTTGTAATATCGTAATCTGAGCCCAGGTATAACTGTCTCGTATACTGTACATGTATGGCCCAGCTTTATTAGCTTCTTGAATGATGTTAATTCGACCTTAAGCGTACAATCAAGCATTCATACGGATAAAAAATGTTACGAAATACATTTTTTAAAATTTATTCGCGGCAATAATAATAAATAATAAATCAAAAAAAATAAAAAATGACAATGTTGACCATCTCAACAGATTATTATTAGAAAAAAACTTTTGGCTGTCTGTAAAGTCGGTTTATGGACGATAATTTTACGTGATAACGTCATAAGAAAACATGGATGAAAAATACCATACTTTTATATGAATTGAATTGAATTATTATTACTGAATTATCATTATTTTGTATAATACAAAGCAGGAGTTAATTGAAAATTACATTTTTTTTTCCATAAATTAAAAATTTTTTGCACTCGTTAATTTCACTTTCACTTTGTAGCTTGTGTGCTGCTGCTGTCTCCCTTCTACTCGGACGCATTAGCCGATCGATGGAGTGGAAGAGAGATAGATGCGTCACAAACCGAACGCTTAGGCCGATCGTGCCTCTCTATCGCTTGTTCCGCGCTCTCGCTTGCACACTCGGCTCAGGCGGAACGCGACAATGAGTCATGCTTTTTCGTGTGTGCAGCCGACGTTCATCGATTTATTAGACGTTATCACGTCAAAATGCGTGCTTGTAAAAAGTTCTGGATTTAAAAATATATAAATCAGGCAATCTGATGATTATTTTCCCCATTACCGTTTTATAGCGAGCTTTGAGTTATGATATGTATGGAATAATAATCGTTGTTGATAAGATATCAAGGAGGAACACAACACGAGGGTCTTTATCTTTAGCGGGGATTTTTTCAGGCGGTCAACGGTCAACAGAGACAGAGAACTCTGGAAACGAATGTGGGTTATCTAGGCGTTTACAGGGCTTATGACTTGTCATTGGCTGGGTTAAGTGGCCACTTGATGTACTACAACATTCCCCATTCCGCCTATCATCTGACAACCATATATGACAAATTTTTAAAACTTGTAATATGTTGAGTTTGTACAGAAGTATCCACATTTGAGTTGGTTTTTCGACAGATTTTAATATTTTTTCTCTCTAGTGACATCTGTTGAGAAGATGGTTAAGCATTTTTGGCAATCTACTTTATTGGTGTAGGTAAGGCTCTATCGGGCGGTATTACTTACTAGAAGACGCCTGAAGATGTCTCTCCAATTTTTGTTTGCTTTTAATTTTTACCAGTAAATATTTTTAACAACATTTTGAACGTATACAAATACTTGTAGACAAATTACTGGATTATACCCATGCTGGGCTGATATCAGATTCAAGAGAGGCGGGTATAGATAAGAGGTTACGATGGAGGAGTTAGATAAACAAACTTCTGAGTAAGATAATATTATGTCAACAATTAACTTTTTAATCAAGAAACTGGAGACTGGATGAATACGATGAACCGGTACAAACACGCAACCCGCCACGCTATGCATTTCTACACGGTCCAGTCCAGCCAAAATATTTGGTTCAAAACGCAGTTTAAAAAAAAATCTGATTGCGGCGCTGTTGCATCTATTATGGATCGGAGAAATGTTGAGAAATGTTGAGTACCTATGGCTGGTCTAAGGCAGTGGCGTGCACAGAGTTTAGAATCAGGGTAGGCAGTTTAAAAAACCAACAATAATTCTATTGAATATACCTATCTCCACCTCGTAGCGTAGTGGTAGCGCATTTGGCTACCGTACCTGAGGTCGCGGGTTCGATTCCCGTAGAATAGATTTTCATATTAATTTTTCATGTGTGATATCTTGGACTGGTACTGAAGCGTAGGACTGATCATCTTGCCTTCCTATAATAAAAATTAACAAGATACACTGTTCTTGGTATACCAATGCAGTGCCCTATGCACCGTTGGGTGCGGATAAGGGAAAGTAGTAGTAGTATATACCTATCTAACGAAACAAATATTTCGAAAATTGTAGTTCATGCCAGTACCTATAAGTATATGCGTAGATTCAAAATTTCTTTATTTCTTTATTTAAAACCTACCTACCTATATTTAAACGTATTTAAAAAAAAATGCAGTGTTGAGGATCGAACCCAAGACCGCTGCGCCGCGCAGAGAGAGTGGGCTACCCACCGAGCCAAGGAGCCAACCTAAACCACACTTGCGGCGTCATTTAACACGCATATTAAAATGAACCGCAAAAAAAACTGCCTGTTCCTTGACAAATTTTGTTTAAAAATAAACTCACACATTCACATTATTTATGCGCAGAATAAAGATGATATTTGTTCTGGAAAAAAGGCAGAGTTAG
This sequence comes from Micrasema minimum, assembly GCA_022494985.1. Taxonomy (NCBI): domain Eukaryota; kingdom Metazoa; phylum Arthropoda; class Insecta; order Trichoptera; family Brachycentridae; genus Micrasema; species Micrasema minimum. The sequence continues at coordinate 57,777 of JAGVSP010000019.1, read as the reverse complement.
TATTTGCTTATGACACGATTTTGTATGTTCATTGGGTGGCGCTTAGCATGGCTAGTGATTATTCGCGGGTACGTTTGAAATAAGTTAAATTAGTTGGGAGTTTTGGGAATTTTGGTTAATATTTTAAATTATAAGTACCTAATTGCTCTTTTTTTAAATGCTATTTCTGTAGGGTAGGCAATACTTTTTGTGTGGAGTGCACGCTACTGGTCTAAGGGTATAAATAATGATCTAATTAACTAATGTCAAGTATCACACCTCAAAAGTTGGACGGAAGAATGATGGATTGATTGCACGCTTCATAAACTAGCATATTTATTAACGAGAAAAACCGTGGCCTAAATACGATTATAAATCAAAGTGATACGGAGACGTAATGTCGAGATGTAATCGTTTGTTTTGTTGGCTAGATTCAGCAGTTAAAGTAAATGTTTCGCTCGGAGATTCCGACCTTGCGCCAAATCACGCTCCCAACGTGAACTCCCAAATAACATTAACAATCTGAATACATAATATACCATGCATATTATATTATGTAGTTAGCGTAGAACAGGACAAAAGGCGAGAGATGTCTCCGGGTTGTGTAGCACGTGGCACGTGGCACGAAGGACCGCGCCACTATCAAAAATGCCATGTCCATGTACCACGAGGACATCATTGAGTTATGTAATCGGTTTAATCAATAATCGGGTAATAAAGGCAGTAATCAGTGGCGATGGCAGAGTCGGCTGGTACCGGTACAAGCAAGATCAAGGTCAAAAACGACCATTTCAATAAAAGTTATTTTTATAAGCGGGAAACAAAAAAACAAACATATCTATGTTTAAAGTTTATATTAGATATGTTAATTGAAGTATGTTCACATTTTTAAAGTAATTTTTCGAACATGAGAATTTTTTTGAAATCTGGGGAAGTTTTGAGAAAAATATAGGGAGATTTATTTTTTCGGCATCCCATAACTGACGGACAATACTACTTCTGCTATCAATTTGAATGTTTTTTGCAACTTCATAAAAAACAGGTTCGTCTCATAAAAATAGTCTAAATTACAATTGCAAAATTAGTAACGTTGTCAAAGGCAACTTTGCAAACAATTTTTTTTTTAAAGAAATCTATGCAATCTTATGATATTTGCACATATTTCAATTTGTAAATACTATTGTCAATAAAGCCTAAGCGGCTTGTGCTTGAAAATAGGTATCGAGTCGTGTCGAAGTGGGGATTCGAACCGACGATCTCTGGACTCAGAGACCGCGACACTAGCCACTGGGCCACAACCCGTTCGCAATCGCATTCCAATTTAAATGTTTTCAATCAACTGCTATCAATTTGAATGTTTTTTGCAACTTCATAAAAAACAGGTTCGTCTCATAAAAATAGTCTAAATTACAATTGCAAAATTAGTAACGTTGTCAAAGGCAACTTTGCAAACAATTTTTTTTTAAAGAAATCTATGCAATCTTATGATATTTGCACATATTTCAATTTGTAAATACTATTGTCAATAAAGCCTAAGCGGCTTGTGCTTGAAAATAGGAATCGAGTCGTGTCGAAGTGGGGATTCGAACCGACGATCTCTGGACTCAGAGACCGCGACACTAGCCACTGGGCCACAACCCGTTCGCAATCGCATTCCAATTTAAAAATTATGTTTGCAAACGCCTTCCTATTTAACTTCTAATAAGGCGCCGCAGGCGTAGGCAGATTTTTACACATTTATTTGATAAACTTTTATACTTTTTTATAAATCTAAGCTTACAATAAGGCGCTGCCGCGAAAAAATATCAAGCACTACAGAATATTCAAGGTCATTCGTTTTTTAAATAAAGCTGAGTTTAAAAAAAAGGAAAAAAGGCCCAAGAGCCGAGGCCTATCGGCCACCGCCACCCCTGCCTTACTATAAATCTGGTAAATATGCGAAATACATAAGATGCTAAAATATCTTAAACGTGTGAAAAATCATGGTACTATACCTACTCTATTCACAGAGTCGAGAACAGTAGACATACGGGGATCACGTGCAAATTGTGTTAGGGTAGGATTCCTAGTTATCCACATCATTTTACTTTTAATTATATGATTATTATTTATTTTCATTAAGATGATTTAAGCATTAAAATGCATATTGTGCATTAATTTTAATGGATTATATTTAAATATGTGATTGAGGAAATGACATTGGTGACCATCACCGATCGCGTTTCTTACAAAAAGCAATTAAATTTTCCAAAAAATTGAAAGACCATAATTCCAGTTCTATAACAATATTATGCTTAATAAATAGGAAGATTTCTTTTGCAAACCACTGTTTTGATGTACAAAGATTCGCGTCGGGTACTAAAATGTGTGCGCTTACCGTGACCTAGTTTTGAACGCATACCACGTGCATATCACGCGTCTGCGATACAAATGTCTGCGTCGGCAAAGAGAGTATAGTGCTAAATTCCAGGGGATATTCGAGGACTAAGATTGTATGGAGAATCGGCCTTAAGCATTGCCCGGCTCGCTCTTACCGTGCTTATTTTTTTTTTAAATGGCGGATATTGTTTGTTGATTGTAATATTATTGAATTTTATTTTATTTTGTGTCACTGTTCTGACGTGTATTACCTGTTATTATGTATCTATTTCTAATTTCTTTGTTATTTATTGTATACATAATTATGTTTAGTAGATGGCTTAAGAAAGGGAAAAAAATGTTCGTTAAACGGGAATTTTAATTAGATTATTTACATAATTTAAAAATATTTGCATAACGCTCCTTGGCTCATTTCTTGGCGAGTTACCAAAACTGAGTAAATTCAGTTTAAACTTAGATAGTATTCATAATTGGCAAGGGGGTAATAAAATTTGACCATGAAGTATCCAATCTGTTCTATATTAATTTTTTATTTTATTTTTTTTTAATAAGATACATCATAATAAAAAAAATAATTTGCTTTGCCCTCATGTCACTTGACTGTTATAGCTATGTTAAGAGTATAAGCAAATACATAAATGATTTTAAAAAATAACGATTCCCTCGTTTTATTTACTCTTCACACTGTCATACGTTTCCGATATACATACAACACATCAACCCCAAAAAAAATTAATTAAGTAATAATGACATATTTATAATAAAGCGGCAGTGTGAACTTTATTATGTATCGTGAGTCTGTGAGAGAGAATTTTTTTCTGTTCCTTATCAAATCTTACATTGCCACAATAAAATTCGTTTAGGCTGTAAAATAAATAACTTATTTGCTAAAAAAACGATGCTTAAAGGGCCCAACATGTAAACCCATTTTTTCCCTTTTCCCTTAAATCGCCCCACTTTTTGCCCCTAACCAACTTTTTTTAAATTTTTTTGTTCAAACCTCTCGACTCCTTTTTCGACACCCCGGTTTTTCGACAAAGTTTCCTTGATTCCCCAACCTAAAAAAGTGAGGGAAAGTTTCAGTACTGAAACCACCCCAACCCTCACGCTTTTAATAAAATTGCCCAAATTATTTATAATTGTGCTCCCCACGTGCTATTCCCCGTTTAAACTCCATAGAAAAGAGATTTTTATCCCAACATTCCCAAAACAATAAAAATTCTGAAAAAGAAAATTCCCTTCGCTAAAAACTAAAAATCAGCAACTTTACGTAATAATAAAATTTTCGGAAAGGGTTTAAAAAAAAATTTAGCACGGAGGATTGGGGAAACAAAAACCCAAAAACGGAGCAAAAATTAAAAGCATAGATTGGGGTTCAAAATTTTTTAATATTTTTCAGTCCCATCTTCAAGAAAAAAAACCCAAAAAAGGGGTTTCCCTTCCGTGGGGGAGGGGACACCCCGACGAAACGACAAAACCAAAATAGCGGTTCCCGGCAGATAAACGTTTATCTTCAATTTCTCCCTTTTTTTTTAAACCTTAAAATTTTGTATAACATTTTCATTTTTAAATTGTAATCTTTGGGTTAAGTTTTAAAATTTGGTAAAATATTAGTGTTGTTTTTTTTTTGTTTTTTGTTAAAAATTTTATTTTTTAAATTTTTTTAAAATTTAAAGGTCCCACAAAAGCTTTCAGTTTTTTAATTCCCCATATAACCTTTTTAAAAATTTTAAAAATTTAACCCCCTTTAAAACATACGACATAAAACGACTTCTTTTTCGAAATTTTTTTATTTATTTAATTCCATACTTAAAATTATTAATTTTATTCTTTTTTTAAATTTTAGAAATGTTTAACCGCGAAAAGTTGTTTTTTCATTTTGCTTTTATGGAAGGGTTCTTTGGTGCGATAATGTTTTTTAAAAAAAAATTTTAAAAATTTCTGCTTGAACCAACTTAATCTCCTTTTTTACGTGAAAAAAAAAATGTTCAGTTTCTTGGGAAATTTTGCAAACATTTCCCGTAGAAACCCGAAAACTGTGGGGAATATTGAATGGTCCGCGCGACGTTTGGTGCCCTGACACTGACAATTGTGTTTTTTTTATGTAAGCGTTTAAAAAAATTTTTAATATTAATATTTTGAATGTTTTGAAAAACTTTTAAAAAAAAATTTCTTAATTAATTTTTTACTTTTTTAGCTTTTTTTTAAAAATTTCCTATGTAAAAACATACAATAAAAAATTAGGGATCGCGTTAAAAATACACATTTTAGCGTATCTTTGACAGACCGTACGTTTTTTGAAAAAGTATCTTTAAAATTTTTCTGTCCCGTAAAAAAGTGGCTTTAGAAAATAAGTAATCAAGATAATTATTTGCAAAAAAAATTTTTTTTAGAAATTAAATTTCTCTATGGAAAGAAGGAAGCAAAAAATTTTTCCCGGAAAATTATTTTTTTGGAAACAATAAATTTAAAAGGCGGGGGTTTTGAAGTAAAAAGTTTTTTTGTTCATGTTTTTTATTGAATATTTTTTGGTTTTTTTTTATTTGTTATTAAAAGTTTTTATTTTGGGTTGTTTTAAACAAAAAAAACTTTTACTTTTAAACCCTTTTTTTTTTCCCCCAAAACGTGATTTTTTTTTTATGTTTTTTTCTGGATTGATCAGTTTTTTTTAAAAGTCGTTGACGGTAAGTTTAAACGTTGAACTTTTATAAAATTTAAAGTATTTTGTGTATAATAAAATTTAAAAAAAAAATTTATGAATGTTTTTATAGTAATGTTTTGATTCTTCCAGCCCCTTATTATTTTTTTCTTAAATTCGATTTTGTACGCATAAAACGATTTTTAGTTTTGACATTTTTTACAAAATAATGAGGTTTCCCTTAAAATTAGAAATTTGAAAAATCGCCGTTTTTAAAAATGTTTTTAAAATTCTAAGTATTTTCATATTTAAAAAAAATTTTTTTGATAAATTGTTTTTCATTCCCCCCGAAAACCCTTTGCGATTCCAAAAACCCCATTTTAAAAATGCTTTGAAAAGTTTTACTTTAAAAAACATTGGGTTTTTTTTAAACCCGGAGTCGACGAGAACGTTTCCCGGCCAAAAAAACATTAGGAAAAATCGCCCTTTCATACACAGAACCTATAAAATAAATTTTTGTTTATGTTTTGTTACATTTTTAAAAAAAAAATTACAGCTTTGTATACTAAAAAAGGGTCAACCCTTGTCAAGCACAGGTTTTGTAAGTTTTGACTGTTTAAAAAATTTTGCAATTTACCTAAAATTAAAATACCCCTTATTTTTTTAATAATACATTTCACCATCAACGTATTTTTGTTATGCAGTTTTAAGGGAAAAAAAGGAAAGGTTTAGAGAGGGGAGAGAGAAAAATTCTTTATTGAAAAAAAAAAACAAATTTGAAAAAAAAAATAAAGCCCCAAGAATTGTTAAGAAAATTTTTCAAAAAGTAAAATACTCTATTTCAAGCGCAAACCGTGAATCTACATTTATTTGGAGTCGGGAAATTTTTTCATAGTTTTTGGGGAAAAAAATTTTGTTAAAAAAGTTTGGGAAATTTTTTTTCGAAAATTTCTTAGAAATATTTATTAAATTAAATTTTTTAAGTCAAAATTTTGTATGTATTAGGGAAAAAAAAAAAAAAAAATTTAAATTTTGCGAGAATTCGTACCCAAATTTTTTTTAATTTTTCGGGACTTGTAAAAGCTTTGAAAGGAGGGAAAAAAAAAAATTCAGATTAAAAAATCATATTTTTTTAAAGAAAAATTTAGGCTTAAAACCCAAAAAAATTTGGCCCCTTTTTGTTATTAAATTTTTTTTTTTTTAATACCCTTTTTACAAAATTTTTATTGGTTTTATATCATTTTTCATGTTGATTTATAGGGGGAAAAAAATTTTTATATTTGTTTTTTCTTTTTAATTTTTGTACCTTTAAATTTTGTTAAATTTTTCAAATTTTATTAAATAAATGTTTCTTTTGTAAAAATTTTCCCGTTGGGGCAAAAGGGGTTTTTAAAACCCAAAGAACGAAATAAAAAATTCTTTAAATGTAAAAAATATAACTTAAAAGGGAAAAAAAAAAAAGAAAATAAAAAATTTTTTTGTTATTCTGGATAATTTCAAAGGCCCAAAAGTTGGTTGAATGGGTTTTTTTTAGGCCCGTTTCAGGGGTTAAAAAAACGATTTTTTTAAATTCCACTTTATTTTTAATTTTAAATTTCCCCTTTTTGCCTTTTATTTTGGGGGGTTTCCCAAAAATTTTAAAATTTGTTAAAAATTTCCCCTTTAAAATTTGGGTTAACGGCCCGCTGGGTAACCCAGTTTTTAAAAATTTTTAATTTATTAAATTTTAAAAATTTATTTTTGATTGGATGTTGGGGTATATAAAATAGGAATAAAAATTATGGCTAAACCTAACCTACCTTCGCGTCCCGATGATATGTGTATTTACTCGTACTTCAACTCGACTCTTATAATGAATAAATCTGTGAAAAATATAATAGATTACGGGCCTCAGAATTTTTGTATTCTTCCGTAATAGAATGCGAATCACATCAAAGTATTTCAATTTACATTTTCAGCGACGGAAATAAATATTTTTTTAGAAAAATTGGGGATAAAATCACCAATTCAGATATTTCGGAATATATTCATGTTTTTACGATTTTTAAATCACATTTTCAGGGGGTATAAATTCATTTCACCGGAGCGCGCGGAATATATTTTGTACCGAAAAACTCCGTAAGTGTTAACTTAGTATTTTGTGTATAGGTGGGAAGAAATACACAGAAAGAGTTAATCTTATCAGCGATCGACCAAGCCCACTGTCCACTACCCACTACCCACTGATCCACTAGATGGGTGACTTCTCCAATTTCCTAATTCTATTTATCAGAGATAAAAGCACACAATAATAGGCAATGAACATGGTTTTTTTTTTTTTACCAAAAAAAATCGTCAAAAAATTAGAAAAATTTCGGTAAACTTTTTATTTTTTTTGAGCGCCTAGTTACCTTGCTATTACAATTTAGATTTTGAATTTTTGAAATCTGCCCAAAACGGCCACTTCCCGGGTTTTTCTACTGTGACGTCATAAGCCTCGATTCGGTTTGACACTTCAACATTTTAGTACGTTATAGTCAGAAGAGTCGTTGCAAGTCGTTGTTTTACATCCGATATAGTTTCATTTTTATGGTTATTTTCTTCAATTTTTTTGCAAAATGGTTAATTATAAATACTGCATTGTGCCTAAATGCAAAAATACCACAATTACTATCCCAAACAAAATATTTATTACCGTCCCCAAAAACGAAGCAATTCGAGAAAAATGGTGTCATGCTATGAAGAGATGCCGAAAGAATAATAAGGATTATAGCAGTAAAGACCACTTGCTTTTGCGTGAAGACCATTTTGATGTGAGTAATTATATTTTTTATTAGCAAACCATCATTATAAACTAATACACACCACATAAAAGTGATTAATCTTAGTTTTGACAAGACTACTTATCATGTCATTTAACAACTTTGTTGAAATTAGTCCCATCGTGTATCAAGTTCTTATAATAAAAATATTGTTGGATCCTTTTTTCCACAGCTGCAAGAAGATGTGGAAAATTATGAAATCTTCAAAATGATGGATGGACGCATTCAATTAAAGAAAAATGTTGTCCCAAGAAAATTTGGCTGCCAAAAGGACAACCTACCTGCTGCAAAAAAATACAACTAAAAGCTCAACACTAGACCATCATTATATGGCAGTAGCTGATTATTTAGTTATTATATAGCTTGCGGCATCATTAATCTGCAAGGCCTTTTAATCAAAATATAAATTATTATACTTACATTGCTTTGTACAGTGATCTTTTAATGGTGAGATTCCATCGAAGTGCAGCATGGTCAGGAATGAGTAGAAAACTTATGTCTTACTCTTACAGAGTGGAAGACTCCTTTCATCTTAATGTGTGTTTTGTGTAATGATTACCTTCTGTAACGTTGTAATGTATTTCCTTTTGTTTAATGTAGCTCTAACTTTTCTTTCATCTTTAATGTGTGTTTGTGTGTAATGATTACCATCTGTAACGTTGTAATGTATTTCCTTTTGTTTAGTGTAGCTCTAACTTTTCTTTTCATCTTAATGTGTGTTTGTGTAATGATTACCTTCTGTAACGTTCTAATGTGTTTCCTTTTGTATAATGTAGCTCTAACTTTCCTTTTATTTTAATGTGTGTTTGTGTAATGATTACCTACAGTAGTATTCCGGTGATTTTCTTTCTTACTTTCTTTGCAATTTATCTGTTAAAAATGTTTAAAGTAAAATAAAAATATGCAAGCATTATTATATTTCAATGTTTATTATTATTATCCTTTGTTATTACATCATGCTTAAAAATTCATTATATCTAGATAAGATAAGTATTGGAAGAAAATTAACTTACAAGTATAATATTTTACTTAGAACGCTCCGGCTGCATTACGTTATTAATTTATAATACACGCCCAGGGGGCTTTAAACAAGACAAATATTAATATCAGTACCAAAGCAAATTAAAGAACATAAGCATAAAAAATATATGAGCATTAGATGAAACATAAGTTAAGCGCAAGGTGAAACAATAATCAATGAACAAAGTAAAGATAATTTTTTATAACTGTTAGCGTTTATAATTTTGTTTTTAAAGTATTCTTCTTTAACAGATTTTATCAGCTTTTTACACATGTTACGATATTTTTTGTAGTGGGCAAGACTGATTTGGTCTCCCGGATGTCTATTGCAATATTGGGATCAGCAATTGTTGAAATAGCATTATTATTAAGCTTGTTAATTGGAAAACTATCAGGACCGATTGTTGTTTCATTTACATAAGGTGCAATTTCAATAGCATTTCAATAGTATCCGGTGATTTTCTTTCTTACTTTCTTTGCAATTTATCTGTTAAAAATGTTTAAAGTAAAATAAAAAATGTGCAAGCATTATATATTTTAATGTTTATTATTATTATCCGTTGTTATTACATCATGCTTAAAAATTCATTATATCTAGATAAGATAAGTATTGGAAGAAAATCGACTAACAAGTATAATATTTTACTTAGAACGCTCCGGCTGCATTACGTTATTGATTTATAATACATAATATTAAATTATTAATTTATAATCCTTCGCTGTAAAAAAATTCAAAGATGTCCCGATGGCAGTCATCTTCGAGCGCTTCCAATAGCACTCTGTAGATGTTTTTGGAGGATCTTCACTTCTTCGATGTAACCATGACAGCAAACTTATGGCATGTTTGCATCCACCTAAAATGTTAAAAAATGATTAGTATAAATAAGGAAGCAATGAATAAGACATCCTGACTCTGGAATATCGTTAGTCAATTATTAAAATGTCATATAGTAAAATCATTAATAATTGTGCTTAAGGCACTGCACTAGTAAGTATACCAAGTGTATCACTTCAAAGCAATAAATTGACAAATTACATAAGATTAATCTAACAGCATTAAAAACTGATACTATGAATATTATTATATATTATTACAAACCCCTCTGAAACCGGACAATCTTCACACTTGCATGACTCTATGACTTGCTCTATTTCATTGCATATTAATAATACACAGAATACGCTTTGCAACGCACTCGATGTTCAGGAGTTACACGAGCCTTCACAGTATAGATAGCACCGACTCGCTTTACTTGGACATAACCGATGGCAGAATCTCCGTAATTTGCTCTGCAAGATCTGAAAACACCATTAAGTACTTCAGTATATGCTATAATATACTATGATGGTTTTTGTTCACTTTACTATTGTAAAGATGATTACTAAATTTTCTTATAATAATAATATATAAATCCCATTAACATCCTAAAATAGAAAATAAAACTACTAAATCAACTCAGTATTTAATTATAATATTTATGAATGGGTAAACAATACGTTCCTCGATCATAAAATTATAATAAAGTTATTGACAGCTCATATTGAGGTTAGGTACGAAAAGCAAAGGTGAAATCAAACATTCAGAAGCAGAAAAACAACTGTAGTTGGAATATTATAATGGAAAAATAGACCACAAAATAAATACTATTTTAAATAATAAACATACCTTGAGGCTTTAATTCTTTTTCATATCAGCACTTATAAAGTCCGTGTTTGCCAAAAATGAAGCCATGATAAAATGCATCTATTTTCAGCAAATTGTCGGATTGTGCTTCATCAACAAAATCGTATCTTGTCCGTTCATATATATGGATAATTATTGTCCATTATACCAATGACATTATATACTTTTTGTGGTTAAATACTGACCACAATTATTGATTTAAACAGAAAACAATCAGAAAAACTGTCAGAAACCAGAAACCTGAGTACTCGCGTCAAACTGCGATAGCCGATGGCAGCTTGCAACGAGGCTAGTGACGTCACAAAGTGAACAGCCAATCACAAACCGTTACGCCCCCCCCACGGAATTTTCTGATTTCATACTAATTTAAAAAAACAATTTAATAATATAAAACTAATTCAAATCGATTTTTTAGTTAATAATATTCGAGCATGTGCAAAAAATTATTTTATAAATTCAACCATTTCTCAAACCAAAATTCTGGGTAGGTTGCACATTCCTATTACGTACATTGTACATTATACACATTCCTAATCTCCACTAGCCAAGAGAGTCCAGTTTAGTGGATTGAGAGTAACATAATTCTGTGAGTCTGATCCGGGAAATCGGACCCGGTTCCCAGCAGGTAATTAGTGTTCTTGATCATTCGACATCACAGGGGCAATTGAAAATAAAAACTCGCTCGAGAATGAGCGTGTTTTGTAAAACCTCTTTCGTTTTTTCGTGCGTTTTTTTTTTTAACCAATAGACGATAGGTTGTTTCGTGGGTAAAGAGCGCATAATTGTTGACTGAATAAACAAGGCATTTCCAATCATTGCATTGATATTACATAACATACCTAATTTCGAAATATTTTTTTAAAAGTTTTTATTAAATTTATTAAGATATTGTTTAGACCAGGGCCCAGATTAATGCTTAAACTTCATCGTATGTATCGTAACTATGACGTGTAATTGGTTAAAATTCTCTTTGAAAATATACGGTTTTACATAATTTCCTGCGTTACCTTGCCGATGTAGATTAGATCTGTTATCCTTTGTAATATCGTAATCTGAGCCCAGGAATAACTGTCCGGTTATACTGTCATGTATGGCCAGCTTTATTAGCTTCTTTGATGATGTAATTTCGACCTTAAGCGTACATCAAGCATTCTACGGATAAAAAATGTACGAAATAATTTCTTTAAAATTTTATTCGCGGCCATAAAAATAATTAATAAATCAAAATAAATAAAAAATGACCAATTTGACTTCTAACAGAGCGAGAAGTTTGGAAGGGAAAATGGATATCAGGGAAGAAAATAAAAATTAACAATTTGCTTTCAATATTGTAAAATAGAATGTTTTCTCGTTCTATAAATATGAAAATATGTAGTTCAAATCAGGTAAATTAGATATATTTAATCGACCTATCAAAATAATTGTATTATTCTCAAATGTCGAGTTGAATTGATTGAATATTATTACTGAATTAATCATTATTTGTATAATAACAAAGCAGGAGTTAATGAAAATTACATTTTTTCCATAAATTAAAATTTTTTGCACTCGTTAATTTCACTTTCCAACTTGTAGCTTGTGTGCTGCTGCTGTCTCCCTTCTACTCGGACGCATCGCCGATGATGGTGGTGGAAGAGAGATAGATGCGTCACAAACCCGAACGCTTAGGCCGATCGTGCCTCTCCTATTCGCCTAGTTCCGCGCTCTCGCTTGCACACTCGCTCAGGCGGGAACGTGACAAAGGAGTCATGCTTTTCGTTGTGTGCAGCCGACGTTCATCGATTTTTCGACGTTTCACGTCAAAATGCGTGCTTGTAAAAGTTTCTGGATTTTAAAAATATATAAATCAGGGCAATTGATGATATTTTCCCATTACCGTTTTATAGCGAGCTTTGAGTTATGAGTATGTATGGATTAATAATTCGTTGTCTGATAAGATATCAAGGAAGAACACAACACGTGGTTCTTTATCTTTAGCGGGGATTATTTCAGGCGGTCAACGGTCACATGACAAGGATGGGATGGTGGCAAGCTGTTTACTTATTGGGCGATGTTAGTAAGTGGTTAGCTATAATTCGAGTAGAGTCACATGAAAGCAATAAACCTGATACGGCTTTATTTTTTATCTGCATGAGGCGAAAATAAGTCATCTCTAGCGTTTCTTCAAATATCAGTAAACACATTTTAATTACAACTTTTTGAACGTATACAAAAACTTGTAGACAAATTACTGGATTTTTACCCATGCTGGGCTGAATCAGTATTATTGATATCTCAACAGAGACAGAGAACTCTGGAAACGAATGTGGGTTATCTAGGCGTTTACAGGGCTTATGACTTTGTCATTGGTGGGTTTAAGTGGCCACTTGGGTTCTACAATTCCATTCAGCTATATCTGACTACATATATTGACAATTTTAAACTTGTAATATGTTGTGTCTTTGTCAGGATGCTTATCACATATTTGAGTTGGTTTTTTTGCGACAGTTTTTAATATTTTTCTCTCTAGTGGCGATGACATTTTTGTTTTTTTTCTTGTTGAGAAGATGTTAGCATTTTTGGCATTCTACTTTATGGTTTAGGTAAGGTCTATCGGGCGGTATTATTACTAGAAGGACGGAAGATGTCTCTCCAATTTTTGTTTGCTTTTTATTTTTACCAGTAATATTTTTAACAACATTTTGAACGTATACAAATACTTGTAGTGACACAATTACTGGATTTATACCCATGTGGGTGATATCAGATCTTATTGTTATATCAACAGAGTTTCAAACTGTTATTAGTGCTCGTCATTGCGTTACTGTTACGTACCTAAACAAATTCATTAATAAACTCCTCTTTATTGCATATTACAGGTTTATTTTGCGAAATATGCACAATTTCAGTTAAACATTTATGAAGACGGCTGAAGTGGTTGGATGATGTTCGTGGAGAGGACCATCTCATCCTTGGGTTTCAGAAATAGGAAAATTGAGAATGGCGGGCGGACGCGTTTTCTGCACAAGAGGCGGTTTCAAGAGAGGCGGGTTTAGATAAGAGGTTACGATGGAGGAGTTAGATAAACAAACTTCAGAGTTAAGAGAATATTATGTCAACAATTACTTTTTTATCAAGAAAAACTGGTGACTGGATGAATACGATGAACCGGTACAAACACGCAACCCGCCACGCTATGCATTCTACACGGTCCAGTCAGCCAAAATATTTGGTTCAAGACGCTACTGTTTAAAAAAATCTGATTGCGGCGCTGTTGCATCTATTATGGATCGAGAAATGTTGAGAAATGTTGAGTACCTATGGCTTTGTCTAAGGCAGTGGCGTGCTCCAGAGTTTTGAATCAGGGTAGCAGTTTAAAAACCAACATTAATTTATTGAATATACATATCTTCCACCTCGTTGCGTGTGGTAGCGCATTTGGCTACCGTACTGATGTCGGGGGTTCGATTTCCCGAGAATAGATTTTTCTTATTAATTTTTCATGTGAGATATCTTGGACTGGTACTGAAGCGTAGGACTGATCCTCTTGCCTTCTATTATAAATTACAACGATAACTCTGGTTCTTGGTTTATACCAATGCGTGCCATATGCACCGTTGGGTGCGGATAAGGGAAAGTAGGAAGTAGGTATATTACCTTTATTACAAACAAATATTTCGAAATTGTAGTTCATGCTTAGTTACTTTATAATTATGCGTAGATTCAAAATTCTTTATTTCATTATTTAAACTACCTACCTATATTTCTACGTATTTAAAAAAGATGCAGTGTAGAGGATCGAAACCAAGACCGCTGCGCGAGCATGAGAGAGTCGGGGCTACCCACCCGCAGCCAAGGAGCCAACCTAATCCACACTTTGCGGGTCATTTAACACGCATTATTAAAATGAAACCGCAAAAAAACTGCCTGTTCCTTGACAAATTTTTTAAAAATAACTCACACATTCACCATTATTTATTGCGCAGAATAAAGATGATTTTTGTCTCTGGAAAAAAAGGAGAGTTAGTATTTGCTTATGACACAGATTTTGTATGGTTCATTGGTTGGCGCTTTGGATGGTAGTGATTATTCGAGGGGTACGTGAAATAAGTTAAATTTGTTGGGGTTTTTGGGTATTTTGTGTTAATATTTTAAAAATATAAGTACCTAATTGCTTTTTTTAAATGCTATTTCTGTGGGTAGGCAATACTTTTTGTGTGGATGTGCACGCTACTGGTCTACTAAGGTATAAATAATGTTCAATTAACTAATGCAAGTATCCACTCAAATGTGGACGGATGAATGATGGATTGATTGCACGCTTCATAACTAGCATATTATTAACGAGAAAAACGTTGCGCCTAAATAAGATTATAATTCCAAAGTGGATACGGAGACGTAATGCTCTGAGATGTAATCGTTTGTTTTGTTGGCTAGATTCAGCAGTTAAAATGTAAATGTTTCGCTCGGAGATTCCGAACCTTGCGCCAAAACACGCTCCAACGTGCACTCCCAACTAACTTTAACATTGAATACATAATATACCATGCATATATATTATGTACTTAGCGTAGAAAGGACAAATGGCTGAGAGATGTTCGGGTTGAGTCGCACGTGGCACGTGGCACGATGGACCGCGCCATATCAAAAAATGCCATGTCCATGTCCCACTGAGGACTAATTGAGTTATGTAATCGGTTTAATCTAAATCGGGTTATAAAGGCAGTAATCAGTGGCGATGGCAGAGTCGGCTGGTAACGGTACAAGCAAGTTCAAGGTCAAAACGACATTTCAATAAAAGTTTTTTTATAAGCGGGAACAAAACAACAAACAATATTATGTTTTCAAGTTTATATTAGATAGTTAATTGAAGTATGTTCAATTTTTAAGTTCTTTTTGAACATGAGAATTTTTTTGATATCTGGGGAAGTTTTGAGAAAAATATAGGGAGTTTATTTTTTTCGGCATCCCATAACTGACGGACAATTCTACTTTGCTATTCAATTTGAATGTTTTTTGCTAACTTCATAAATCAGGTTCGTATCATAAAAATAGTATTAAATACAGTGCAAAATAGTAAAAACGTTGTCAAAGGCAACTTTGCAAAACAATTTTTTTTTAAAGAATTTTTGCAAATCTTTATGATATTTGCACATATTTCAATTTGTAAATACTATTGTCATTAATGCTAAGCGGTTTGTGCTTGAAAAATAGGTATCGAGTCGTGTCGAAGTGGGATTCGAACCGCGATCTTGGATCTCAGAGACCGCGCACACTAGCCACTGGGGCCACACCCGTTGCAATCGCATTCAATTTATATTGTTTTCAATCAATGCTATCAATTTGAATGTTTTTTGCAACTTCATAAAAACAGGTTCGTCTCATAAAAATAGTCTAAATTCAATTGAAAACTTAGTAACGTTTCAAAGGCAACTTTGCAAACAATTTTTTTTTAAGAAATCTATGCAATCTTCTTGATATTGCCACATATTTCATTTTGTAATTCTATTGTCAATAAAGCCTAAGCGGGCTTGTGCTTGAAACTAGGAATCGAGTCGTGTCGAAGTGGGGATTTCGAACCGACGATCTTGGATCAGAGCCGCCGACACTAGCTCTGGGCCACAAACCCGTTCGCAACACAATAGCTATTCCATTTAAAAATTATGTTGCAAACGCCTTCCTATTTACTTCTAATATGGCGCGCCAGGCGGTAGGCAGATTTTTACACCTTTTTATTTGTTAAATTTTATACTTTTTTATAAATCTAAGCGTCAATAAGGCGCTGCCGCGAAAAAAATATCAAGCACTACAGAAGATTCAATGGTCATTCGTTTTTTAAATTAAGCTGAGTTTAAAAATAAAAGGAAAAAAGGCCAAGAGCCGGAGGCCTATCGGCACCGCCACCTGCCTTAACTATAATCTGGTAATATGCGAAAATATAAGATGCCTTATATATTGAAACGTGTGAAATATACATATGGGTACTATACCTATCTATTCACAGAGTCGAGAACAGTTGACATAGGGGTCACGTGCAAATTGTGTTATGGGTAGAATTCCTAGTTATCCACATCATTTTAACTTTTATTTATATGATAATTTTTTCTTTTCATTCTCATAATTTTAAGCAAATTAAAATGAACATTGTTGCATTACTTTTAATAATGAATTATATTTAAAATATGTGTTAGAGGGAAATGGTCATCGGTTGACAGTCACCGATCATGCGTTTAGGTTACAAAAAGCAATTAAATTTGCCCAAAACATTGAACGATCCATAATTTTTCTGCTTTATTCTTTGATATTATCACGACTCTATTCTAAATATTGCTAATAGAATTTTTTTTTTTGCAAACCAGTGTTTCGAATTACAAAGATCCGCGTCGTGTACTAAAAATGGGTGCGCTTACCGTGACCTTGTTTTAACGCATCCAGTGCATAATCACGCTGTATGCGATACAAATGTCTGCGTCGGCAAAGAGAGGTATAGTGCTTACTTTCCAGGTGATATTCGAGGATAAGATTGTATGGAGAATCGGCCTTAAGCATTGCCGGCTCGCTCTTACCGTGCTTATTTTTTTTTAATGGGGATATTGTTTGTTGTTGTATATTATTGAATTTTATTTATTTTGTGTCATGTTCTGACGTGTTTACCTGTTAGTTATGTATCTATTTTCTAATTTCTTTGTTTATTTATTGTTTACATAAGTTAGTTTTGTAGATGGCTTAGAAAGGAATATAAATGTTCGTTTAAACGGTGAATTTTTATTAGATTATTTACATATTTAAAACATATTTGCATAAACGCTCTTTGGAGCTCATTTCTTGGCGGTTACCAAAACTGAGTATATTCGTTTTAATTTAAACTTAGATATATAGATAGTAGATACAAATAAAAAAATACACAAATGTGTAGGTATTTACCATTACATATATTTATGTTCGTGGTCGCCATACATGTGAAGTTTTAGTAAACGGAGTATTTTTTAGTAAACATTATAACCTTTCTTTAAGTAGATTATACGTTTCTTGATGATTTTAAAAGCGTGAATATTTTTGAAAATTCTAGGTATTCATAATTGGTAAGGGTAATAAATTTGACCATGAAGTATCCTATTGTTATATTAATTTTATTTTTATTTTTTTTAAATAAGGATACATCATAATAAACAAAATAATTTGCTTTGCCCTCATGTCACTTGACTGTTATGCTATGTTAAGAGTATAGAGCAAATATCATAATTGATTTTTAAAATATCGATTCCCTGTTTTATTTACTCTTCACATTCACCTGTCAACCGTTTACGAAAATAAAACAACACAATCAACCCCTAAAAAATTTAATTAAGTAATAATGACATATTTATAATAAGCGACAGTGGACTTTATTAAGTATCGTGAGTCGTGAGAGAGAATTTTTCTGTTCCTTACACTTAAATTTGCCCTCATAATATTCGTTAGCAGTAAATAAATAACTTATTTTGCAAAAAACGATCACATGATGGCATGAATAAAATCGTGGTCAATACTTCTTGGCATCTGCATACATATCGCTTCAAGGGCAACATGTCAACCACTTTCCCTTTCTTCAATCGCCCCACTGGATATTATTCAAAGCTCTAACACAACTGTTTTTTTCAACCCTTTTTTTTGTTCGAACTCTCGACTCCTTCTTTTCGACACGCCGGTATTCGACAAGTATTCCTTGATTCTCAACACTGAAAGTGACTGAAAGTTTCAGTACTGAAACCACTCAACGATCACGCTCTTATAATAAAATTGTCCTATTATTTATAATCTGTGCTCACCACGTGCTCATTCCCCGTTTAACTCCATAGACAAGAGAGGTTTATACCAACATTACCAAACAATAATGTATTCTGAAAAAGAAAATTGCCTTCGCTGAAACTGAAAATCAGCAACTGTACGTAATAATCAATTTTCGGTAAGTTAAAAAATAATAGCACGGAGGACTGTGGACACAAACCAAATCGGAGCTAAATTCAATGCATAGATTGTGGTTCACAATTATTGTATAATATTTTTCAGTCCCATCTTCAAGAAGAAAACCAAAAAACGGGTTCCTTCCGTAGGGGAGCGACACTCGACGTACGACAAAACGCGGAAAACTAGCGGTTACGGCAGATAATACTGTTTATCTTCAAGTTCTACCTAACTTATTGTATAACACTTTCATTATAAATTGTAATCTTTAGGATAAGTGTTAAATGGATAAAATATTATGTGTTGTTTTTTTGTTTTGTTATTTTAAGAACCACTACTAATACAGCGTAATAAATTCATATATGTTTATATTTACTTTTAAATAATGGTACCACTATAGCATCAGTTCTTGAATTGCATATAACCTTTGTTAAAATTTGAATTAATCTCCTACAAACATACGACATATATACGACTTCTCTTTCGAGTAGAGTATTTTATTTCATTTCACATTACCATACAATAAATATTAGTAATTTTATCTCATTTTTAATTAGTAATGTTACCGCGAAAAGTTGATTTTTCATTTTGCTGTTATAGAATGCTTCTATTGGTGCGATAATGTATTATTACACAAAAATTTTAATAATCTGCTTGAAGCAACTTAATCTCCTTTCTACGTGAAAGAAAAATGTTCAGTTTCTTGGGCAATTGCAAACAGTCACGTAGAAAGCGAATACTGTGGGGAATATTGCATGGTCCGCGCGACGTTTGGATGACTGACACTGACAATTGTGTTTTTTTATGTAAGCGTTTAAATAAATAATATTAATATATTTAAAATTATTAAAAGATAGCTGTACCAATACCATAATATTCAACAAATTGATGTTATATTTCGGCGCTACAATATAGATTACATATGTTTTTCATACAATAATCTTGTTCTCAGATCATTTTTTCATAAATTAGCAATTCACTTAATAAATAATTTTGAATGTACACAACCCTTAAGGTCATTCTCAACAAGTATCGGGAACAGGGCGCTGTACCGAATAATTATCCAAATACATAAGTAATAAAAAGAAAAGTATGCTAAAATCCGTCTTTGAGATCTGGCAATACTCTAAAGAATGAACCGTTACCGTGCCACGTGCCACGAGCTCTCAACTTACTATCGCTACTAACGGCGACTACCCCCACGCCAGCGAAGCGTTGGCATGGTGGTTGCCATGTCTGTAGGCCGCATAAACACCAGCTCACCTACTTAAGCATTTGAGTAAAAGGTACCATACCACATGTTATTAATAATGTTATTTATTGGCTAACATTGGAAGGAAAAATTCTCCCTTGTTCCATGAAAACGAAAAGACAAAATTTTGCGAAATTGACGTTTGTATTCTGAATCGGTAGAGGTTTTTTGGTGACAGTCATTGTTTTTAATTTGCGTTATTTTTCTTATTTTTCAACTCACTCTTTGCGGTAAGTATTTATGAACATATTTTTAGTTAAATATCTATGTTGTTTTATTTGTTTTTACGCTTTAAACCAATCAGATGGCCAAGATCAAATTTCTTTGGTTGGATTATGTGTAGTCTGAAAACTATCAAAATCGATGACATCTGTACAAAGGAATGATGTTCCATTATGGTTAGAAATTTCTTCATTGGAATCTTGTCAAAAATGGGTTTTCCTGCTTAAGCACAGGAGACGAGGTTAGTCCCCGCTTTGATAAATCGTCGCTAGTTGTTCCTATGTATACCTAATAAGTCAAACCTAATGTGGGGGAGAATTTCAGATTGTGTTACCCTAACAAGTTGCGTAGGTATAACCTGCGATTATAAGAATTTTTTTGCTCGATTTTTGAATAATACATTTCACCATCAACGTATTTCAGTGCATGCAGATATAAGGGAATATGAGGTTGAGAGAGAGAGAGAGAAAGTTCTTTATTGAAAAAATAAAACATAACATTTGAAAACAAAAATAATGCCTCAAGAATTGCTTAAGAATTTATCAAACAGTAACAATACTCTATTTACAAGCAGCAAACCAGTGAATCTACATTCTATTTGGAGTCGATTTTGTAGATTTTTAAATTTAATTTGACTCATAGTTTTCGAGAAAATTTAGTAAGAAGTTGGAATTTTTTTTTCGAAAATTTCTTACGAACTATCATTAAATTATAATCTTTTAAGTCAAATTAATAGTATGTATTAGGAAATCAAAAACAAAAACTTTATTTAAGCGAGAATTCGTACAATTTTACTTAATTTACAGTACTTGTGAAAGCTTTGAAAGGAGAAAAAAAAAAATTCAGATTAAAAAATCATATTTTTTTAAAGACAATTCAGGCTAAACCCCAAATAAATTGGCGTACCTTGTTATAATTTATTTTTTTAATACCTATTACAAATTTGATTGGTTTTATATCATTTTGCATGTTGATTTATAGGGGAAATATTTTCACTATATTGTGTACTTTTTATTTATGTAGCATCATTATGTTAAATTTTTCAAATAATATTAAATAAATGTACTTTTTGTAAACATTTCAGTTGGACACAGAGTTAAACCTAAAGAACTGAAATATAAACATTCTAAACTGTAAAAATATATACTTATGGAAGGAAATAATAAAGAAAGAAATAATTATTTTGTTGATTGATTCGGCACTCACTTCATAACGCTTCATAATGATTGATTGATATGGCATTTATTTTGTAGAACTCCATGATATCTTATGTTAAAATCAAAAACGATTTTTTTAGTTCTACGTGATTTTATTATCAAGTTAGTGACAATTGTTTCGCCTTGTAAGGGCATTATCAAACTGTCAAAAGTTTGATAAAGTTCTCCCATTAATTGGTTGGAACCTGGTAGGGCTGAGTAACACACGTTTTATTTAATCATAAATAAATAATTTATTACATGAAGGCAAGTTGATCAGTCTTATGCTTCGATATGTCACTTACTGTATATACGATAAATTTCAGATGAGCGCCGAGGACAAGGAGGTGATCGACACGGTGCAGGTGGCGCTGCGGATCCGGCCACTGGTAGAGTCGGAAGTCACGCGGGGCTGCGCCACCTGCCTGGAGACGTTCCCCGGGGAGCCCCAGGTGCAGGTCAAGGGGCTGGCCTTCACGTACAACTACGTCTTCCCGTCCGAGGTTGGCCAGAGGACCTTCTACGAGGCGGCCGTCTCCAACATGGTGAAGAAGCTCTTCAAAGGTCAGGCCAATGCCAAAATATGCATCATATCACATAGAATGTTGAATAAGAATTTCAGAGAAAGGACATTTCATACAAATAATCGACGTGCGTGCATGAGAAGTTGTATGAATGTGGAGGAAGCAGGGGATGTGTGCCAGGACCGAGTGGTGTGTGTTCTATCTTCTCTGCCTAAAATGGCGTGATGGTTTGTTGGTCAGACATTCCATACTTGAAAAATACTACCGTGTCTGAAGTGTCTAGTTACCCACTACGTCACTCACTACGTCATCGATAGGCATCTACGTCATCACTAGACATCTATGTCACACGTTTCTGGCCTAAGTGCTGGAGTCTTTTTTTTTTTTTTTAAATTTATTTTCAAAAGAAAAATTTTTGTTTACAAAGAAATACAATAAAAACACATATACATAAAAAAAAATTAACAAAAATCCCACCAAGGCATAGCCTTTGTGGGGGTATACTGTTAAAGTCCAACAGTATGCACGTGGCAAAAGAGAAAAATAAAGTCATGTATGGAAAAATAACAGATAATGTAAACAAGATAGTTTAAAAAAAAAGAATACAAGATATTGGTATCTTTATACCGGAAGAAGAAGATGGGAAATAATAATAATAAATCAAATAAAAAATTACGTAGATTATGTTATAGTTATGGTCTCAATAGTAAGAATGATTCTATCTTTATACTATCTATACAACTTTGTGTTATTTTTTTTTGTTTTTTTCGTGATTTACAATGTGGAATTTCTAGCACTCGGATTCTTCTTTGACTAGACCTATTTGAGCTTCTAGCAAAAAAGTTTTGGTGCCTAAATACATAATTTAAACATTGTAATAAATCTATTAGTCTAATATCCATTAGATTTTCTTCCTGAAACAATTAAAAAACGGTGGAATTTGATAATAAGTGGTGTTATGAAATTAACCCAAGAAAGTATATATTTTCAGAAAATTTTGATGGAAACCTTCTAGTGAATTCTTGTTCAAAGGTACAAATTTGAACAATTCTTGTATAGCTCGTGTTTGTAACTAGAATGCAACTGACTGTTTTCTGAAGACTCGTGATCACTTGAGCAAAAATCTCTTCCATGCATTTTAATTCTTCAAAGGTAATACTTCTCTGTTGCTTACAATTATGATGAATTTCAGGTTACAATGTCACAATACTGGCGTACGGACAAACGGGATCCGGCAAGACCTATTCTATGGGAACGTGTTATACGGGAAGTAGCGGCGACGCGTACAATGCGGGGGTCATCCCACAGGCTGTTGGAGATATATTTGACTTTGTTGAAAACAAGAGCGAGGAGTTTGACTTCAAAGTGACGGTGTCCTTTATGGAGCTTTACCAAGAACAACTGTACGACCTGTTGTCCAACAAGTCCAGGGAACAGAATGTGATCGACATCAGGGAGGACCATCGTGGAATCTTATTACCAGGTAAGTACTTTAATTTTTATAAACAACATTTTGAGTGTGTCCAAATACTTGTAGACAAAAACTGGATTTCACCCATTACGGGCTAATGATTACAATTTGACATCTCAACAGAGACGAGAGGTTTGGAAGGGAATATGGATATCTAGGCGTTTACAGGGCTTATGACCTGTCATTGGCTGGGTTAAGTGGCCACTTGATGTATTACAATGTTCCCCATTTCACCCAGTATTTGATATCCATATCTGCCAATATACAGTAAAATGGCGCGACGCTTCACATGTGAACATTCTCTGTCATCCATTTGAGAAAATTGTTAAGCATTTTAGCAGAAACCTTTATGATTGCAAGTGAGATTCTTACCGAATTATATCACCTACTAGGAAACGCCTGACGATGAATCTTCAATTTGTTATGCTTATAACTTTTACCAGCTAATTTTTATAAACAACATTTTGAGTGTGTCCAAATACTTGTTGACAAAAACTGGATTTCACCCATTACGGGCTGATAGAGAGTGTTCACATGTGAAGCGTCGCGCCATTTTACTGTATATTGGCAGATATGGATATCAAATACTAGGTGAAATGGGGAATGTTGTAATACATCCAGTGGCCACTTAACACAGCCAATGACAGGTCATAAGCCCTGTAAACGCCTAGATATCCATATCCCTTCCAAAATTCTCATCTCTGTTGAGATGTCAAATTGTAACTTTAATTTTTCCTCTCAAGTATTTATTTTTTCACTTATGCTATGGCATTCACTTTGTAATACTTCATGATTATCTGCAATCTACAATTAAAAAACTCTTTTCTCGTATTTTGATGTGTTATTCCTGCGCACAGGCCTGACGGAGGAGAAGGTGACGTCAGCCGAGGAGACGATGAGCTGCCTGGTGCGCGGCTCCTCGGGCCGGGCCACCGGAGCCACGGCCATGAACGCCCAGTCCAGCCGCAGCCACGCCATCTTCACACTGACTATCCTCAAGGAGAGCAAGTCAGACAAGTGAGTCCAACCCATTAATAACAGAAGAATTCATATTTCATGTGCAATACCTTGGAAGCGTATGACTGTCATGTAATAAAATGATCAAGAATCGCTGCACTTGGTGTACTGATGTAGTGCCCTAGTGCACCATAAGTGCGAATAAGGGATATTAGTAGTGTGTAACTTATTCAGTTAACCTGTAATACTCCGCACCTGTAATTACCTGTTTCACCGCCATTGCCGCTAATCACCTTCCTCAAATTACTTTTTTTACGTTCCTTCTTTTAGTTTTTAGTGTGAAAACTAAAAATAATCCCGGATGGCTTGTAATTATTGGTAGATACATGTATAAAACTGGATATTTACCTGCTTGCTGTCACAAAATAATGTGCTGTGACAAAATAACGTCACAAAATCTGCCCGTGTATTCTCGGTTTGGCGTATACAGGGTCAATCCACTGCCTTTATTAGTTTACGGTTCACGTTTCATCTGGTGCTGTCCTCTAAAACTGGAAATAAAAGGATGTTTTTCGTCAACAGGAATCAGATTACCACATCCAAGTTCCACCTGGTGGATCTGGCGGGCTCGGAGAGGTCAAAAAAGACCAAAGCCACCGGTAACAGGTTCAAGGAGGGGGTCAAGATAAACCAGGGACTCCTGGCTCTCGGGAATGTGATATCAGCCCTTGGAGACGGCACCAACCGTGGCTTCATCTGCTACAGGGAAAGCAAACTCACCAGGCTACTGCAGGGTAATACATTGCTTTTTTTTTAAAATTCTTTTTCATCGTATTTATCCATTGCAGGATTTGTGCGTCTTATACTTTCACATTATACTTTCACTTATATTTGTCGCTGGCCGAATCAATTATAAGATACGCTATAACTTCTTGGGCTTTTTCGTGTGATTCCAATATTAAATTCGTTCAAAATTTACAAAATTCGTTGGTCAAATTATTAATTAAAAAACATCTATACTATCAGAGACACAATGTTCCGATATCCTTCTTTATATAAAGTCTGTAAATATTTTATCTGTTAAGGCGTTATTATGGTCCAAGTTAATATCTCATCCCGCATCTCTCTCTGAGTATAAACACAGACCGGTGCATGTTTACAATACACGTTTTACAAGTGCAAGTTTTACACTTCAATACAGTATACCAAAAATTTGTAACATGCTATCAACAAGTATTAAAAAAATAATTAATTTCTCAAGCTCAAAAGAGAGACGAGTGCTGAGAACTTGGTTGCTAGAGCGCGATGTATTTATTATATTGAGTTTAGAATTGTATTTTTATTTATATGTATTTTACAATTTCTTTGCGCTATAGTATGTATAGTGTACTTTTATTATACTGACTAGTTGCAGTAGGAAACTTAGTAGGACATGTATTGTTTTTTTAATGTATACAGGGTAATTTTTTAGTCAGTTAACAAAAAAAAACCCTGAATTCAGTATCGCTAATAGAACCCATTTCAATAAAAAAACATGTACTTTTTATTTTTACGATTTATTATTTTTATTCCTATAATTTTTACAAATTACGTACATCCTATTCACAGCTGTTGTTCATGCGCGGCACGTAAGGGTAAGTAAGACGGGGAAGTGCGCGCGGGGGGGTTGCGCTCGCCGCTCGCGCATACCGGGCGGACGGTGACCAAGTCTTTACTATTTTCTGAGGAATTATTTGGGTGCGCTTTTCTTTTTTTTTATTTGAGAAAGGACATGTTTTTTTATTGAAATGGGTTCTATTAACGATACTGAATTCAGGGTTTTTTTTTGTGAACTGACTAAAAAATAACCCTGTATATTGAAGTAAATAAAAAAATATATTTTTTTAAAAAAAACAGTAATTTTTTTAACACCCTGCATATATTACAAAAATATCACTATCAGCGTTATTAAATAAAATGTTTCAAATTTGTAGACTCTCTCGGAGGTAATTCGATGACCCTAATGATAGCGTGTGTAAGCCCTGCTGACTACAACTTGGAAGAAACTGTAAGCACCTTGAGGTACGCTGATCGAGCTAAGCAGATTCGCAACAAGCCAATCATCAATCAAGATGCCAAGGGGGCTGAAATCAGCAGGTCAGCAAATACCCTTATCTTCAAGTATTCATAAATTCTAACTGCACTATACATTATTTTTTCTAAACTGATTTCCCTGCAAATGTTATATTTCAGGCTGAATAACATGGTGCAGCAGCTACGCCTGCAACTGCTCCACGGAGGCGGTGGTTCCTCCGAAGATTCCGGACAGATTTTAGAAGAATTAAAGAAGGCAAAACTTAAGAATGCCGAATTAAAAGACAAGTATGACGTTATCGTAGAAAAAAATAAAAACCTCAACAGAATGTTGCAAGAATCTTTATCCGAGAACACCAACATATTCGAGAAGGTGCTGCTGGCTGAAGCGGCCAAGGAAAAGGTCGATAAGAAGCTAACGGAGATAACAGAGGAATGCAACCAGACGATAGACAACTTGAATAAAGCGACCGACGTCAGTACTAGAGAGGATGCCATCCAGTCCATGTGCGAGATGAGGTCCAAGATCCTGGATCTGCACTCTGAGCAGCGCCAGTGCGGGCAACTCATACAGACCATCATACACGACGACAGCTGCGACGTGAAGTCGGGGAGTGAGGGAACATCGGATGAATACGTAGAGGCATCCCCCGACCTGAACGAAAGTGATATTAATGAGAAGGAAGAGGCACACGCTTTGGAACAGGTAAATACAATTATAATAATATAATCAAATTCTGCGCAGTCGCTATATCAAAATATAAGTACTAACTAACTAACCATCACGCCATTTCTCCGTAGGGGTAGGCAGAGAGGATAGAACGCCATACCACTCTGTCCTGACAGACTTCCTTTGCTTCCTCTACATTCAAACATCTTCTCATGCACATACGCTGATTATTCCGACTTTTCACATGACCACTTTCAAGTACTTGACGTACTTGGTCAAGCCATGTCTTTCTCGGCCTTCCGCGGCTTCTACATCCAGGCACACTTGCATTTAAACTTCTTTTTAGCCGTTCTTTCATCACTCATTCGCTCCACACGACCAAACCATCGTAAAAGCCCTTTCTTAATTTTGTCGATAATGCTTATCTCAGCCTTGCACTCTGCTCTAATTTCGACATTTGTACACCTATCATACATAGTCTTACCACACATTCGCCTGAGAGATCGCATTTCAACAGCATTCAGTCTACTTTCATCCTTCTTTTACCAACAGTACTGACAGTATTAAATTTGTACATTTTGTTGTTTGGATTTGCCCAATATGAAAAGTTTTTTAATCTAAACATATCTTAGATTACTTTTGCAAAATTACCTGCAGACTTGTCTTTGTATTAGACCCGCAGACCAGACTTGTGCGTCATTGGCTAACACACCGGAATTCATACAAAGATAAACTTTCATACCTGGTCTCCGCCTATTGGCTCGTTGTTTTGACTTTGTTTCTAACATCTACCAATTTAAAAATCAGGTGTCCAGAAACCACCAGCTCCAAGACCTGGTCAAGTCCCTGGCCTTGAAGATGAGCCTGGCGGAGAAGCTGTCGGCCAACAACGAGGACCTGAACACGCACAACAAGAATGTGAAGGAGTACGAGGGCCGCATCACGGAGCTAGAGGAGGAGAAGGAAAGGCTGCTGCAGCAGGTCTGACTCTTATTATTATTCACCTTGCTTATGTACAAGCCTTATATTTACTTCAAAGCGGTTTATGGCTTTTGCTTAGTTTGAGGACTGGGCGGGGTATCGCTGATCCGGAAGAAAAACTACAACTCAAAATGAAAAATGAAGAGATCTTTATAAAAAAAGCAGTAAAAAATAGATGGTAATAGTTTTTAGTAAAACAATAAAAATAATAATTTTTAATATATCTTCAGTTACAAGTTCTAAAACAATGCATCTAGGAATATCAAAGATTTACAGTGAAAAACAAACTCGAATGTGGAAACTTCTGAACAAATTCAACATATATATAAGTTTCAAAAATTTGTCATATATGGTTGTCAGATGATGATGGGCGAATGGGGAATGTTGTAGTACATCAAGTGGCCACTTAACCCAGCCAATGACAGGTCATAAGCCCTGTAAACGCCTAGATAACCCACATTCGTTTCCAGAGTTTCTCTGTCTCTGTTGGGATATCAATAATATCTAAAAAGTATTTACTTCAATATTTGAAAATAGAATTTTTAATTGTGTCATTTTTCTTCCGGAGCAGTGATATGTCTGATGTGGACCAAAGGTAACTTCTCTGTATCTGCCCAAAATGGTGAGAAAACTTGGGAAAAGTCATCACAAAGTGGACAATTGATACACATCAATAGTGTTCCGATCAACTAGAAGAGTATCGGGCATTTTGTGTTCTACTTTTATTGATTTTATCCCCTATCAGGTGCGGCTAAGGCCAAGCTGGACCCCGCCAAGCAGGACGCGCCGCGGCCGCATACAGACCCTCGAGGCGGAGATCACCAGCCTCAAGAAGAAGTGCCAGCAGCAAGCCAGCTTCCTCAAGATGAAGGAGAAGAACGAACTCAAGATCGTGTCGCTCAACAGGGAAATCTTGCAGATGAAGGCTACCAGGGTAGGCTAACTTTTTTCCTTTTAAGATCTGTGCTAATAAATACCTTTGAGAATGGTGATGTAACATAACAGTGTAGATGTTTGCATAAATTGTTATTTTAATTTAGTGATTGCTTTTCTCCTTGTAGGTGAAATTAGTAAAGTCAATGCAGCAGGAGAACATCCGATTCCGCAACTGGAAACTTCAGAACGAAAAGAAGATTGCCAAACTGTGTGACCAGGATCGCAAGAGGCAGAATGCTATGGTCAAGATGGAAATCATGCACGTCAAGCAACAGAACGTACTCAAGAGGAAAATGGAGGAGGCTGTTGCCATCAACAAGAGACTCAAGGTAAGCCACATTTCTTTATTGTTTTGTTTTGTACCAATTCTCACCTCTACCTCCAAAACCTAATCTGTTGAAAAAGTTAGTTCTAGCTTAGCTCTAGTTAGCTCAAAATTCCTATTGCATATAAAACTCCAGAGAAGTGTGGCCCATATTATAATAGTAAAAAATTCAAAACTAGTTTACATGTCTGGGCACCCACTAATTTTTTTATCAGTGGTAAAACAAGTATTCAGGTAAAGTTTGAAGCTAATATTTGGATTTGAATAATAATAATTGGAAGACAGTGCTCAAAGGTATGTAATATTAAGAAAAAATCTGTCATTTTGAGGGTTGTTCTAAATTAAGTAAGTACCTGGTAAGTAGTAAATTAGTTTATTTCATAGTATAATATTGATGATGAATGGTAACTAATTAAATCTAGATATTGGTTCTAATCTTTGACACCTATCAAGAATATAGAGTCCGCTTGACGTGTTATAGTAGATGACAAAGCCATATTTTCACAAAAATTCCAAAATAATCACTTGAATAAAAGAACTCCTCACAAACAACCATTGATAGTTCTAATTTTTTCAACTCTTTAACACATTTTTCCTGGTATTTCTTTCACAAAAAAAAACATCTTTTTTTTTAATATGGGAAAATTACAAAAATTTTAAAACCTTGAAGACGTTGAGCATAGCCTTTTCCACCTAGGACATTGAAATTTTAGCACTTAACTACTATCAACTAAAGTAAAAAACTTAGCGGGTGCCCTGAGGTGTAGGGTAAATTTAACATTTTTGGGCCACCCTACTCCAGAGTCCTACTTTCAAGACGTAAAAACTGTACTTTTATTTCCAGGAAGTGTTAGATAAGCAGAAGAGCGCCCAGAATAAAGCGAGGGCAGCCGGCCTCCAAGGGGGACGCGGGCGGGAAGGGCGGGGCGGAGGCCGCGCTGCAGTGGGTGGAGCAGGAGCTGGAGGTGGCCAAGTGGACCGTGGCGGCGCAGCGCCACTTGGAGGGGCTCATGGAGGACCGCGGGGCCTTCACGCGCGAGCTGGAGGCCGTGCGGGCGCGCGACCCCACACACGCCTCGCTGCCCGGCCTGCGCGAGGAGGTGGCGCAGCGCAGCGCGCAGATTGCCGAGCTGCAGGAGAAGATAGTCACCGGGGACCAGGGTAACCTGCCTACTGTTACTGTAAAGCGGGACACAAAATGACGAAAACTCTTCTAGTTTAATCGGAAGACCATTGAAGTCCATCAATGAACGGCCTTTTCCATAACGAGTTTTCCGTGGTTTTCTCGTCATCTAAAGCAAATGCAAAGAAGCTCTTTTTGGTCCACATCAGATTATCCTGTCCGATCCTCACACTATTAATTGTGCCATTTATATACATGAAGCCATGTACCGCTTGAAGTAAATATAAGGCTTGTACATTATAAGCAAGGCAAATAATAATGCAACCATACACCTAAAAAAAAGTTGTTTGAGTTAAGTTAAGTTAAGTTAATGTACAAAGTTGTTTTGTCTTTTGTTGATTTTGGATTGTAGATTGATGTTTTAACGCCGAGACGGAGGTGCTGAGCCTGGATGTGTTATATTACAATTTAAAACTGTAATTATACTAGAAGAAACACAATAATTGTACTTACCAATGTATAAACATTCTTCCCCAGATAACAAAGCCAAAAGCCGATGGGACGCGGTGCAGACAATGTCGGAGGCCAAGAGCGCCCTGAAGTACCTGTTCGAGGTGACGGTGGACACCAAGCGCCAGATACAGAACTTCCAGTACAAGAACATGCAGGAGGACAACCGGCTGGAGGAGCTGAAGGCCTCGCAGCGGGAGACCGTCGCCAAGCTGGCCGAGGTGGACAACAGGCTGAAGCAGATACACGCGGAGCACAGGAGGGAGCTCTCCGTTATAGAGAAACAAAATGAGGAGAAGGTATGTTGGTCTAATGGTAGAAGCTGGAGAGTGTGATAGGTCACTTTATACGATGCTATCCGTACTTCTGAAGAACTTTCTGAACCACTTAAGGGAACTTCTTAAGAATGTAGAGTTTACATTATAGCACACCTTTTTTTCAAAGTGAAATGCGTCCTTAGCATAGGTGTCCCATCGAGGGCACATTAAATATGTATGGACCTTTCAAAAACATTTTTGTAAGAAAAAAATGAATTCAACAAATGCGCTAACCAGTTTTGTACTAGGCTAGGAAGGTGTACTAAGCTAGGAGGGTGTACTAGGCTAGGAGGGTGTACTAGGCTAGGAGGGTGTACACGAACTCAAGGGGAACCGTTACAATAGATCTACACAGGTGGCAGTGATGTCAGGAGCTCAATGCCCCTACCCCTGCAATAGTTTATGTCCATCTGCAAATCTAGCACAATTTTCTAACAGTCAGGAATAGGAATCATATTACTGCTGAATATTTTTTTTTTTAAATTGTCAAAAATTGATTATTGCAAAATTCCTTCTAGGTTTGCACCTTACTCCAGCAGCTAAATGGAACAGACGTGTCGGGTCAGAATGAACAGTTGATGGAGAGACTTCGTATTGTTGAAGAAATCAGTCAAAATGCCATCAAAAGCAAGGTTTGTTTCAATTATATTCTTAAAATTTACAACTCTTATAGCCAAAAATGACAACCAGCTTTCATTTTTGAACATGCGATTTTTGGAATAGAGAAGATTTACTAAAAATCTTTTTTGTTATTTCCTAGAACGATTTGGAGAAAAGGGTGGAGGAATTGCTCAAGGAACAGGAACACTGGATCAAGTCAACCCAGAAGAAGAAGGCTCCCAAGAA
This sequence comes from Micrasema minimum, assembly GCA_022494985.1. Taxonomy (NCBI): domain Eukaryota; kingdom Metazoa; phylum Arthropoda; class Insecta; order Trichoptera; family Brachycentridae; genus Micrasema; species Micrasema minimum. Next base: position 25,950 of record JAGVSP010000019.1, on the reverse strand, counting down.
GACTTATACGGAGAGAGCCAATATCTCCATCTACTCGGAGGAGGAGTCTGAGGAGAGTGAAGACAGCGACCCAGACTGGATGGAAACTCCTCTCAAGAAGTTGTCAAGGGTATAATTAATCAACAATTACACACAAGATATAAAAGGAATCAGTTACACCTAAAATGAAAACTTCATTTGGTCAAAGAAGCCACGTATATCTGGCTCCCAGAATTTATAATAAATTGTATCCCACCAATTTAAAATTAGAGAAAGATAAAAGTAAATTTTATTTATTTGCAAAAAAGTGGGCTTGTGAGATGGTCACCCCACCAAAATAGAAAAAAAAACAGTGCATTTAGATTTTTTCATGTGACGTCAACACGTATTATTTGACAATGGTATCAAAATGGTGTAAATTAACATAAGAAATTAGAAAATATTTATGGCATTAAAAAAAAAAAGAATCGCATTTTCCAAGTCAACGTTTTGTGTTACAGACTCGCAGCGTCCTGAAGGAGGTGACCAAGAGCCAGGGGCTAGCCGTGAAGAGGAGCAGCGACGGGCAGACCCGCTGCAGCTGCAAGGGCACCTGCAGCACCAAGCAGTGCAGCTGCAGGAAGCTCAGCAGCTCTTGCGGCAGCCGCTGCAAGTGCAACGCCGCATGTGTCAACAAGGACACTATAGAGAATCAGGTGAACACAAATGTTACGGAAAATAATCTGAGTTTGAAAAAAAAAAAATTTCCTTCTCATAAAAGCTTTCATTAATACCGCAGATTAAGTAAAATTGCACAAATTTTTATTAAAATGCGGCTTTTTATTTTGTTTTACATAAGGATACTATTAATTTGACTAAATAAATTATGTTTGATAACAATTTGCAAAAATCAACTTAGTACCTACTTGATTTTCTCAAAAATTATGTGTCAAATAAAATTTAAAAATTTCTACAAAATTAACCCCAAATATGAGTAGAATTCCCGCTTGTACATGGAGTTTTGTTTACACCATGTATATCCCTGTTGATTGATCTATTGCATTATTTATTCATATTTGGAGAGCCACAGAAAATGACTACAGCAATTCGTGTTGACTCCTATGCGGAGCATGTGGACATCACTGGATCCCTCCAGTAGACCCTATCGCTGGCCAACACTCGCCTCCTCCCACGTCCGTCCAGCATCCGTCAGCTCTGCTGAGTACATCTGCTAGGACGGCTAGAGGCGTAAAAGTTGAATAGCTTCTACAATATGTTTTTGTCTCGTATTCCAGTCAAACAACGCCAACATAATGGACGCAGATAATTCAGAAGGGTGTCTTACTAAGTGTATGCAGTTCACTGTACCGGAATCTGAATCTCCCGATAATGTTCCCCTGTTTAGGTAAGTCAAATCATTTGTTCAATTCGCATGGATGTTTGTGCACTATTCACAAAACTCATCTATTTATTTTTTACCGCCTTGTCCTATTACAAAAGCGCTTTTGTTATAAAAAATATCATTTTTATGTATATATAGCTATAACTAATAATATATTTTATTTAAAGATTACTATTTAATATTATTGACATCCCAACAGAGACAGAAACTCTGTCTCTAGGCGTTTACAGGGCTTATGACCTGTCATTAGCCGGGTTAAGTGACCACTTGATGTTATTACAACATTCCCCATTCTGCTCATTTTTTCAACTTTTTTGGATGCGGAATGGGGAATGTTGTAATATATCAAGTGGCCACTTATCCCTACCTTATTTAGGCGTTTACAGGGCCTGTGGCCTGTCATTGGCTGGGTTAAGTGACCACTTGATGTTTTACGACCTTGCTCATTCTGCTTATTTTTTAAACTTTTTTTAATGCGGAATGGGGAATGTTGTAATATATCAAGTGGCCACTTATCCCAACCTTATTTAGGCGTTTACAGGGCCTGTGACCTGTCATTAGCTGGGTTAAGTGACCGCTTGATGTTATTACAACATTCCCCATTCTGCTCATTTTTTCAACTTTTTTGAATGCGGAATGGGGAATGTTGTAACACGTTAAGTGGCCACTTATCCCAGCCAACGACAGGTCATAAGCCCTGTAAACGTCTAGCTAATCCACATTCGTTTCTAGAGTTTCTCCGTCTCTGTTGGGATACCAATAATATTTGGTAATTTTGATATTACCCCAGCATGGGTATAAACCAGTAACTTGTCTGCAAGTACACATTCAAAAAGTTATTAAATTACTATTTGACTAATTATTTTTTGAGTAATCATTATCTCCTGCATGTTTCTATTATAAATGAATGTATTTCTTGACACTGTATTGAATTGTAGAAGTAGAGCTATGCATAGATTTTACAACATACTATACTATACTATACATACCATGCATGGGAATGCCTTTCAGGAAAACGCAATAAGGTGATTGGGTGAATGGATGGCTGGCAAATATTACAAGGTGCTTCTTTTTATTTATCATTATGATGTATAAATAATATACATGGTGTAACAAAACTCGTAGTAAAACCCAAAAACTGGTGAATCTACATCATATTTGGAGTCGAATGTGTAATATGACTTGAATCTGACCATGAAATTTTTTTTTTCTTCTCATAAAAGCTTTCATAAGATTATAAGCAGATTACGGAAAATTGCACAAATTCTTATTAAAATGCAGGTTTTGATTTTGTTTTCTTTATGGATAGTATTAATTTGACTAAATAAATGATATTTACTAACAATATGTAAAAAAAAAATACTTTTTTTCTCAATTTTCTCGAAAACTGGGTCAAATAAAAAAAATCAGTTTACAAAATCGACTCCAAATATGATGTAGATTCACTGGTTTCCCGCTTGTATATCGAGTATTGTTACACGGTGAATATTAGGTACATTTCTTCATATTCTTCTATCCCTCTGCATTTTATGGTTACTATCTTCCCACACTAAATTATTTGATTTGTTCTACACAATTAAGATGTGTGATCACGTGGCTCGCAGCTGTCCTTTGACAATGAGGAAATCCACTGCTACCCGAATTGAATTTTAAAAATGCTTTCGTGTAGACGCGAATATTTAAAAATTTTGAAGTGGGATGAAAATATCCCAAAAACGCACGCAAAAATTAATAAAAAATGTTGAAAATAGCATTCATTTCAAAATCTTAAACAATGACGTCACTCCTTGTATCTAAGTGTAGTGTTTCCGGTTTCCCGTTTTTAAACCCCCGTAGCCGCGTTCCATGGCATTTTAATATGGAATATACAATCTACATACAAGCTTCTATTGCAAAAAAGATGGCCCGCCATTCAGTCTACATACAGCTACCTAGAACAGATGTTAACAGTATATGACAGTTGAGTCGACGTATATTTATCTGTGCTTCCCGCGTCAGTTTGCATAGATTTTTGACAGTTTTATTACTGGCTGGAGAAATACCATGGCCTTAAACAACCCGTTTTATGACGTCACTCCTGCAAAAATGACGCAGTTAGTACATAGTTGGTATTTAGCGCGGTATTTGAAATATGCAACTTTAAAAAATCGCATCTTTCATCAATAACTTGTAAAAAAATATTAAATATATTTTTTTTGTTTAGTTAAATAGTAAGTTTATAGAAAAAAATTACTTTAGAAAACAGTGGATTCCCTCATTGTAGTCCCCAGATTGAGAATTTTATTTATTACGAAAAAAAATAATACGATTCTGGTAAATATTTAAAATGTGTGAAAAAACTAAATGCTCTAGTGCTAAATGCCAGAGAGAAAATCCTGGACCACGTTTGTAGGAAAATGGAGCAGGCCATGTGACCACGCATCCTATTCATATTTCAAATGGTTTATTTATTACTGTTTAATAATATTATTAGCATTATCTGCCTACAAAGTATGTGCTTAATACCTGTATCAAATTGTGTTCTGCTCAGATTTCAATATATAAATTACTTTTCCACATTAAAAGATGTAATTTAGTAACAGAAACACAAGATTAAAATGGGTTAATTGTTTGGATACAAAAGCGGATTATAGAATAATAAATTAGAACCTAAAAAGTAAAAAGTAATGTGTGTTACATTGGATTATAATAATGAAACCGTTTTCTTCAGTTTGATAGTGTCCTTTGATCAATTAGCAATAGGAAGAAACATGACCAAGCTTAATATTTATTTTCTACTTAGTAATTCGAGAGAATTCATATGTTATGAATATAAATCTTTATTTTAGTAAGCTTTTATCTATTATTGTGATAAACTTTTTACAGGCAAGACAGTGAGGAGGGCGACCAAACCATGCCGAGTAAAAAAAAGAACCGAAGTTTCTTCTACGGAGAGGCAAAAAGTGGAATATGAGACTCCGCAAAAACTTGCATCGTATGAGAAAGTATTTAGTTGTTACTATGACACAGATCCCCTTACATGTCAAGTGAAGCAAAGATCTCACCCAAAGTGTTTTCCTAATAACGTATGATGGGGTTTATGTGTGACTGAATATTGTTACTTGTGTTAAATATTTGTTTTCCTACATTCCATCCATTTAGGTTATCTTGTTGACTTATTTCTCGTCATTTGAAAGAAAGTGTAATTAACAAATACTGAAAATTGAGAAAGTGAATACTTTGTGACGAAATTTAGGTGCATAGTAAGGTATTAGAACAGTGGTGTTCGTCCGTGATTTAGAAATGAAAATTAAGGCCGGATGACTAAAATTAATTTATAAATTTATGTATGTATACGAACCTATGTGATTCAAATTTATTTCACATTGATATAGTCCAATTGTAGAACGCAAATGTACTGCAAAAACTACTTTTTTAAAAACAATTTATCTTATAAACTTCTTAATTGGTTAATTAAATTATTATTTACACCTAATTTCATATTATACTAAGTAGCCAGGCTATATTTTTTTAATTACCAAAGGCTACACAAGTGAATATTTCGATTTTAATGTGTGTTTTGACTTACATGAAATTAAAATGTTTTTTTTGTTGTTGTGACAGCAGTATTTGTGAATTAGTTTTGTATTGCATCTACAGCAATTCTATGCAGGAAATAGATGAAAACATGAATGGGCACTTTTAGGAACTTCCTCACGGGAAATAGCGTGATAAAAAAGGACAGCTACAAAGGTGACAAGGACGATGGAAACACATATATACTACGTGTTCATTTTCATACATTTATCTGAGTCTCAGCGTAGAAGTTAAAAGTATTAAATGCTACTGTTAACCCCTTATTAAAATAATCTGTAATTTAATATTTATTATCCCCGTTACTGTATCTTTGATGAGCTTATTTTGACTTTTATAATAATTATTTCAAGCAAATAGATGCGCTTTTTTATTTTTGCTGTTAAATAATAATATTCTGATTTTATTGCATAATTTTAAGAGTATTTTTTTATATTATGAATTTAATGCTTAGTCAAATTTATATTTATTTTCATGCTTATAATTGTAATCCATCGATAATTTTGCCCCTATATGGAACAGAGTGAACGCTGTTTTTCCATAAACCTATTCAAATTGTGCTCAAATTATCTAACCTAACCCAACCTAACCTAACCAAAAAAGGTTTTTATATTATGTAAGATAAAAATGGCACTACAGATTTTAGAATGTCGGTGGATTATTTCTATGGCTGTATAAATATTTAAAAGTTTAAAACCCATTATCTCAGAACACACTTTGACATAGCACTATTATTCCATTAAAGGGGCTTAATTATTATTTGCGTTTTTTAAAATAATTATATGGCTGTCCATAAATTACTTCAAGGATTTATTAAGTTAGACAATAGTAATTGACGAGATTTTCGAGACAATTAATAGTAATTTTAGTACATAATGGATGGCCCCCATGTATTTACACCTAATTCAGCTGAGGGTTATGAAACTGAGGCTATGCGAACAACATTTATATAAAAGGAAAATTAAACAAGTAGGTGTTTCCTTTTTTGGTTAAAAAAATATATGTAAAAAATTTGTGTTTTTCAGTTACTCTATTTATATTTACTCAGATATTATATTTTTATTTTGAATACTTTGGTGTTCCGATTTGGTATTACGAATATTTTTTGAAAATTATGTTATTTTGATTTATTATGTTATTTTCGTATTAAATTATCATCCCCATTTATCCTCAATATACCTTATTGTAGGTTTTTTTGCGTATTATATTTTGTGAATAACATATACTGTATATAAAGTTATTGACTTATAAATAAATATTGAAAAAATAATTAATTGCAGTTTCATTAAAACTTAAAACAAATTATGTCTCTCAGAAATGGTTTTATTGTTGACTGTACATCCAAGAATTTAGTTTATTACAAAAGATGATACAAATGAAGATTGTTGGTAAGTTTATATAGTTTGCGGTGTATCCAGACTGGGGTTGGGCACAACATGTGGAGTGGTGTAGGTCATGAGATTGTAGTCCAAGTGGCTCTCTCCTCCCTTCCACAAGAACTCCATCCGCGGAGATGTCACCCTCTTCCGAGAACTACTCTGTTGAATGAATTTGAATGGGATATGTCATCAGTCTCACTTTTTTTAATTTATTTTTTTAAAAGAAACTTAGAATTAAAAAAATTATTAGTCGTATTAAAATAATTAAACAGTTTCCAATTCTACATCTTAAAGATCCCTCTTTTTTTTTTTAATTGAGGAGAAAAAGATAAGGTAATGGACTCTGTTCGTCAATAAATAAATAAATAAGGTGAAAAGCCTGCTGCACACAAAATGCAGAGCTTGTATTTTATTTATTTCTTTGATTTTTAACCATTATTGTATTGATGACGAGACATGTGAGATATTAAATATCACATTTACTGAGCGTCTAAGAAGCAAAAATGTTTATTGGATCCACATATAGATTAGAATAAGGATGTGGAACAAGAATAGAATTTTATTGATTTCAATTTATCAAGAAATAGTTTTTACTCAAGTTTTTTTTTAAAAATAGTTAATAACGTATAATGTATGCTTACTGAGTGGGTTCCCGCAAGTCGGTCTCTCTCAGCTTCAAGGGCGCTTCTCTCTGCTTCCCTCCGAAGTTTGTCATCGAGGCTTTTCCTACAATCAATACAATACATAATTTTCATACTAATAGTGCTAGAAATAATAATCAGGATTTTTCTTGATTCTCTGTGATATAATATTGCACGAGAAATAAATCTATGGTCTGATACAAATCTCCCACGTTTGTTCTGCTCTGTCCGGTTGGCACCCCTGTCATAATGCGATCCCGCAAGTGTTGACGCACCTGGCAGCGTGTATTACAAGTTATCTGTAGTGTTGGCGCTAATGTTCACATGCTCGCCAACCATAGTATTTACCTGTATTTTAGCAACCAGTGAGCCAAATACAAGATAGGATCGGATGGTTGATACAGCACTACTTGTCCCAGAGCTCTAATGAGGGGTTGTCCAAGGACATATTTTAAATACTCGCAGTTATTGAGCGTTACCGGCCCTGAAAATGGGAAACTAGTATAAGTTTCTAAAAAGTACATGAAAAAATATTAAGTTTTATTTTACGTAATAAAATATTCAAACGAGGCATTAAATATCAACGAATCATTATTTTTGCCATTGCAATTCATTTAAATTTAATAATATCTGATATTTTTAGAGAAGTTTTTTTTAATGAAATGCTTTAATTGATTGTATATTATTATTTGCTACCTTTAAATCCTGTCATTTTTGGGCTGTATATTTCTATGAAGTTCCCAAATTCATCCCTTATGTACGCACTTGATTCTTCATTCTCTTTGTAAATCCGACGACCTAAATTGTCTATAAAATATTTTCCAAACTCATCATAATCAAATTCCATATCTTCAGCGAATGCCTAGACCATGAAACAAAACATAAACGAGTATTTAAACATATTCATATAAAGTTGACGTCAATGTATTTTTACTCTTCCTTCACTTGGCGATAAAAATGTACCAATCCAGCGAACAGAGGCATTGAAACATAAAGAAATTTGGATTTGGTGTATATAATAGATAAAAAAACAAATTAGTTTACCGTTTACCGTAGGATCTATTTCTTCATAAACTTTGTTTCCACTGTATTCATCAATGTAATATCTTCCTTCATCGTCAACATAAAAAGCTTTTCTTTTGCTCACTGTAAGCATTAAAATAATACATGGTTAGTTGTGTTAATTATTAAAATGCTGGGAATATCTTCATTAATTTCTGTTCTTTGCGCCTGTATACGTCCTTTTATTAACTTTTGTGTCATAAAATTAATATTTGAATACATAAACTCAAACTTAAAAGTGACAAAAAAGGCATTGACATTGGTAACTCACTAGCATTGTTGAATTCGTCCAGAATAGCCTTCTTAATAACTTCCCTATCCTCCTCTATTTTCCTGATATTGAGTCTGTGTGCCTCCATCGCCTTCTCGTACGCCTCCTTTAGTCTCTGAATATGTTTCATCCGCTGCACACTGTCCATTTTGGGATCTGTTAAAGCCTTTTGTCTGGAAATATAATCAATGCATTAAAAAAATGCTCTCTGGAAACAATTTCATACAAACATTATTCATATTGTTTGTGCAAGGTTTAGAAGTACGAGCAGAAGAATTTCAGCTTTACTGTTCATAATAAAAAACAACTACTCGACAGATTGTTTTGATTAGAGTATGGACAAGCCAGGGGGGAAATTTTGTTATTTCTGGTATTTCATCTAAATTGTTTCCGATGTGATTTATCAACATCTTAATTTTTAAAAATTACATTTCGTTTGTGAAGAACTCTTCAGTGTCCTCCATATCCTGTATCTCTTGTTGGAGTTTCTCATTGAGGTCTTTAAGAGAATTCTCTAGGTGCAATAGGGACTTGATCTGAAGATCCAGGTAACTTTTCCTACTCCTCAGGGTCGCTATTTCTGCCGAAAGTTTAGCCTTTAGCTCTCTGAAACGCATTTCTGCAATTACCAATTTTTTGATCCTTAGTTTCTCTTCCAATTCATCAATTTTTTCATCTATTTTTTTGCATGTGTAAATCATATCTGCGGTTGTTTCTGCAACTATTGATGATATCTGAAAAAAATATACCATTATTTAAAACAAATTTGTGTAAAATTTATACATCTAATACAGGGTTTTTAAATATATTTTTTTTAAATACATACATAGTGAATACATTGAAAGTGCCCGACACAGCGGCACATAGCCAAAACAAGTATTCCATGCCGGATTTTCCTTTCAGATACTCTTTTTTAAAGTAATTTGGAATGGATTTAAGGTTATTTATTTTCATTAGCTTACTTACATGAGTGTCAATAATTCTTTTCAACTCAATATTAGCAGCCTCTTCCTGCGCGATGAGCCATTCTTTATTCAATTTCGTTTCATCTAAAACTGCATCCATATAATCAGTATCACTTCTTTCAGCTATCGCATCTCTCTTCCCTTTAAGGATATCAATATAGGAACCGAAAATATTAGTAACTTCCATCAACTCATCTTGAAATGTTTCCTGACTTATAATCTGGTGGGCCTCGTGTAACGTTCCAATCAATGTCAGAATGTTATTTTGTTTGCTGGTTTCATCGTCAATATATTTATCGATGATCTCGAGTACTTCATCTTGTGTTATAGTGGTTTCTGCAACTCCTTGTTCAAACTTTTCCAGTTCAGAATTGATAGCTTCCCATTGACTTTCAAATTTCTTGACTATGATTTTCAGCTTTTTGTAATTTAAATACTCATACTTGAATTGATCAAATAGTTCCTTCGGTTCCTGAGGATAGTCAACTGTTGTAAATTTCAGTATCGCTTCTCTAAATTCATTTTTTGACCTTTCTATAAGATTGGGTAGTTTTTTTGGATCAATTTGATCTTCAATGAGAGACACTGTTGTTTCAGACATATTTTTGTACTTTTAAAAATGTTATATCACCCACAAAAAAATTGCCTCACCACACTATCAAAACTGTAAAATTGGACTTTATCAAATTTATGTGACAAGATGGCAAGACACAAAACAACACAAATATTTGAAATTAGAATGTTTCTTATTTAAATGTTATTTATGGTTTATGAAAATTCAAGACCCAATATCACTCGCAAATGAGTGGAGGGGCTTTCCAAAAAAGTTCAGGACAATCATATAGCTTCAATGCAGGGGTGCACGGATTCAGGGGTATTTATTACTTGGAATGTTATTATATCAAATTTAGCAAATTTCAACACCAAAATTTAAAAAATTGACCACTTTGATGAATGCTACATAATAAGTAATTTACATACATATCGCTTTTAAAAAAAACAAGTCAACATTACTGTATTACAACGGAAAATGGCGCGATGGTTAATAATTATTTAGTTACAGATCACTTAACCTTGTACATTACCTCTAAACCAGCTTACTCAGCAACTCAAAGTATCGTTTAAAAAAATAATTTAAAAAAGAAATGAAGTTTATTATTTTAATTTGTCATTATTTTATTGAAACGGGGTAAAGACGGGGTATTTTATTGGAACGGGATGAAGGGGGTAAAAATTTACCGGGCATTGCAGTCCATCAACGCCATTGCACATAGTAGGGCTGTATTCAAAAACATTAGTTTGTAAATAAGTACTCTTGTTTTTTTTTTTTTATAAGGGTATCACTTACACATTTATTCTAGTAATTTGTAGGTAATAAAAGTAAAATAGGCTTTATTTTAAAGTGACATAGGGGTTTTTTTTGCCTTGTCTTATTTCAATAGGCGGAATATTATAAATGTATAATTTACATTCTTTTATATGATTTAAATGAATTTTTTGTTGTAAGATTTTAGTGAAATACTAAACGCATTTTAGAATAAAGTAGTTACAAATTAACTTATGGTTTTTCGTACAATATCGAAAATATTAAAATTATTTAGTAAAGTTATTGGTGAGTTTCTAGTCGTTACTGTCCACGTCTCCCCGTTTGAAATATCGCAAACGTCGTGTTTGGATTTTTTGACGTTTCGTCAAAATCAGTCAAAATAGTTCGAAGTGTGTATAGTTATTTAAATTCTTCAAAATGGTTTCGGTACTAAACACAATCGATACTGGACACGAAGATATGATACACGATGCCGAGTTAGATTATTACGGTTTAAGGTTAGCAACTTGCTCCTCCGACAATTCGGTAAAAGTTTACGATATCAAAAGTGGGACTCAAACATTGGCTGCCGATTTGAAGGGGCACTTTGGTCCTGTTTGGCAAGTCGCCTGGGCGCATCCGAAGTACGGGAACCTGCTGGCCTCGTGCTCCTACGACCGTAAAGTAATTATCTGGAAGGAAGCCGGCGAGTGGTCCAAGTTGTACGAATATAGTAACCACGAGTCTTCGGTCAACTCGGTCGCGTGGGCTCCGGTAGAATATGGACTTATCTTGGCGTGCGGGAGCTCGGACGGGTCGATATCTATTGTGTCGTACAACCAGGAAGGTTCTACTTGGGAGGCCCGCAAGATTCCCGGAGCTCATGCCATCGGATGTAATTCTGTGAGTTGGTGCCCGGCGATCTCGGCAGATCCTAATATGGATCCCCTGGGCAACAAGAGCGGAATCAAGCGGCTGGTATCTGGTGGATGTGATAATCTTGTCAAGGTAATTTTTAAATTTGAGTCTTGTCATTGTCAACTAAAGAAATCTGTCAACTAATTTAGATAAGTGTACAGATTTGTTTAATTATTTATAGTTATTCCATGTAAAAATATCATAAATTAAACTGGGTGCATTACTTGTAAATAAACAAAAACAAAACTGCATGGTCTAAAATCTTTTGATAATATTAATCCTTCAAATGACTACAATCTGCATATATTGAAATGCTTCATTAGATAAATCTTAGATTGTTGATTACATTATACTTTTATTTCACAAGAGGTACTCTCCCAAATATATTGTTTTTCTAATGTTATTTTAGGACAAAGGGATATTAAAAAAAATATGTATTGCCTATTTTTATACAGGGTTTTTGTTGTAGGTACCTGAAGAATAATTAGTTTGTAGATTTAGCAACTTTTTCTTTCCTTATTTTATTAAGGCTCCACCGTCAGAAATTTAGGTGTTTTCAAAATGAAATTCCAGATTTGCTAACAGCCACAAAGCTTCGAAATAATTATTATGGCATAATTATACAAACTATATTCTAAGGAATTATAGCCCTCCTTTTTGGTGTTTTTTTCAATTATCAGGACAATTAAAGATGACAGCAAAATAAAAATAATCGTAATTAAAAGAGCACATCAAATTCTAGGGAATTGGCGTGCCAGTTTTTAATTTATTACCTTATTTTGCTGTAAAAAAATTCAAAACCCATTTTGCGGCCACAATTTGTGTGCCCCATGTGGTCCTATGTTATAAGGATACGGCAAAACTTTGGTATGCAAAAATTTCCTTACAAATAAAAATTAATATCTACGACTGTTTTTATTTGTAGATCTGGATTGAGAAAGCCGATCAATGGGCGGAAGAAACCAGATTAGAGATCCACACAGACTGGATCCGCGACGTGGCGTGGGCGCCCTCCATCGGCCTCCCGCGCTCCGTCATCGCCTCCTGCTCGCAGGACAAGCGCGTGGTGGTGTGGAGCAGCGAGGACAACGTCTCCTGGCAGTCCAGTATCCTGCACACCTTCGAGGACGTGGTGTGGAGCGTCAGCTGGTCCCTCACCGGCAACATCCTGGCCGTGTCGGGCGGGGACAACAAGGTCAGCCTGTGGAGGGAGGGCAACGAGGGCCAGTGGGCCTGCATTAGCGAGGTGGCCCGGGGCATCGGACACTCGGGAAACTCTGATGACGTAGGCAACAACTGACAGCCATTACAGATACCAAATTTACTAGTTTTTTCTACACGGGTTTTATAAGGAAACAACTCAAATATTTTGAATAATCGTCAAACGAGTCTGAGTCAAGTTCAGAATTTGTTTCATGTATTAAATTCAAACTCTATATGCCCACAAAATATTCAGACATTTTTTAATTGCATAAAATTTTAATTCAAATTCTATGCATACAAAATATTTGTGCCTCAGCTTAGATTGATTTAACAATAATTACTTTTAGTCTTTTAAGTACAGGGACTAAAACATCAAATCACTTGGGACACAGGGGATACTTCACAATACGTGGTAGAGCTGTCAAAATTCCACAATTTACTCTCTGGATTATAGAGGTACAGCATAGAAATGGGCAAAGCTGTGATTGGTTGGATTTAAAAATCTTAACCTACTGTATAAATTTCGATTTTAAATAGCTATTTGATTTTAAATTATTTAATTAAACCCAACCTATCTTAACCTACTGTATAAATTTCATAACCTATTATCTATGGATTTACCCAATAGACTAGTCCTCATAAAAGTTACCACGTATTGTGAAGTATCCCCGGGACACATAACCTTAGCTAGGCAATTACATAATAATAAAGATTAAATTTAAACCTTGAGGTGGGGGAGTGCAAGCTTCATATAAAAAGGATTTATACCCACAGTTGTGTTTCATAAATGTACAATTTTGAATTGTTTCCTTATATTGAGGTGATCGAGGTTTGAGCCATGTAAAGTTCATTAGATAATGCCAGAAAGTTTAGGTATTTATTTGAAGTAATCAATATTTTTTTGTGTATTAATTATCATATAAATTTGTTATCTTTGCGCCAGTAGATAGATCACTCAGAAAGTTGCCCAAATCTCAGTACTGACTGTCCTTTATGTATTACGAAATAGTGTTTTATTATGTTAAAATTATTTTTTTCATTGATTTATTTGTACATTAAAAACTATACCATTTAAATAAAACTAGTTTGTAAGATTATTCTTTCTTTTAATTGACGCCCGAGCGTCCCGAATAAAATATATTTTATAAAAATAAAATAATTTAAAAATACACAAATTTTATTTTTCATAAGAGGTACACAGTTTACAATAATGATATAATTTCAAGTGTTCTGAAGGTGAAAATTCACAGCTTCCTTGAGAAGTGGCATCTTGAAATATTCTCCAATTAACTTGAATGTCTTCAAGTTTGTTATAATGTCTTTCTTGGAAAGCATTAGTTTAAAGTCGCCAGCGCAAGTGCAAACTGTGGCTAAATTATCACGTTTTACCTGGAGAAGAAATAGTATAAGGATTTTAAATTCTTGTTTGCATTCATACACCAATAAATATGACTGTTGTCAACTTTAATATGCAACCGTATCACTCTCTAAAGTAACAAAACTCGTAGTACAACACGAAAACTGGTGAATCTACATCATATAAATTTGGAGTCGAATGCGCAAGATGATTTTTGAATCTGAGCTTCAAAAAAAAAATTTTTTCTCCTTTCATAAGTAACGTACTTATTAAGTATAATTGTACGAATTCTTGTTAAAATTAAGTTATTGCTTTTGTTTTCCTAATACATAGTATTCATTTGACTAAAGAGATTATTTGTAAATCAACTTGCTCAATTTTCTCGAAAACTATGAGTCAAATTAAAAAAAATCGACTCCCAATATGACATAGATTCACTGGTTTTCCACTTGTACATCGAGTTTTGTTACACATATAAGAGTAATCAATGTTTTAAAAGCAATACAGGGAAACATCCATATCAACAATCCCGATAGTAGATTGTTTTCATTTTAAAGTTTGACAATATCTGAACCTGAATATGGCTTGAAAATAGTTAGATTGTATACAAACCTGACGACACCGAACACATATAAGGTCTTGTAGAGTGTACGCCATTGTTTTCTTATTCATGGCTTCTAGAAGTCTCCATTCCAATTCTGAATTTTCGTAAGCCGTGCTGCAGATTGGACACAGGCATACTGGGCTAAAATTATATTGTAAATATTTAGCAACACGTTGAAATTACAAGAGAAAAAAACCTAATGATTCAATTGAAATCATAAAAATTTAATACACAATCCAGTAAGAACACAGTTGTACATAAAATAAATGTCTACAATAAAAAAACTCTTAAATTGGCAATCCCATCATCCTGTAATGAGCTCCTCGATAATAAAATATATGTTTTGTTGATTGATTCGGCATTCACTTTGTAACACTTCATAGAATTGTGATTAAATAAAACGATGTTATGTGTTACTATTAATTGGTTTATTCTATAGAAATAGAATTTACCTACACTACCTGGTTTCGGGAGTAACGTTCTCCCATCGACTGGTGAAAATACACTAAATTAGAATACAGATGTTATACAGAAAAATACAGAAAAATTAAATTGCAATACCAGTCGATGGGAGAACGTTACTTCCGAAACCAGGTAGTGTAGGTCAATTCTATTTCTATAGAATAAACCAATTAATAGTAACACATAACATCGTTTTATTTAATCATAATATAAAATATATGATTCATACCAATCATTTTCTACATCCCTGTGGTTGTCCTTGCACATGTCTATATCCCTGCAGTGGTTACACACTTTACAGATCACCTCACACAGTGTGAAGGAGGAGCAGGGGTCCCTCCACACGGCGAGCTCGCTGAACTCTCCCACACCGATAAGTCGCAAGAGATTCCTGCGTAAGAGATTCACCTGAAACAAATTTTAGTATAAAAATCCATTCACAATGTGACTATTTCATAAATATAATAATGGCAAGTATAATGTGGTAGAATGTGCAGGGATCATTATACTTTACAATAGGTCTACATACTTTGCTGAGACATTAGGATCTTGCTAAGCAATTACAACAAGGGACCTGTATTGATATTATTATTGTCGCTACAAAGTCAAAACTTTCTTAAATAATATTAAATATTACAATTTTAAATATGAGGAGTGTTAAATTACTGTCTTACCTCTTCTTCCATAGTAGAATCTAGTCCAAACACTTTGCAGATTGCGTTCACAAACTCCAGAGCTGGGTTCCTCTTACCATTTTGTCCATCGTAATAAACACTCATTAAACTGCCGTCATTTTCCCACTTGAAGGAAGGCATTTTGATGTGAATCTTCTCTGTGATTCTGGAATAGGATTTTTTTGTCATTCTAACCTTAATTATGCCAAAATATTCTGGTCTGATATCATAGTAAAAGTGAAGTGACGATTCAATTGCAAAGTTTATTCATGCAGAGAGCATTAATCATGCTATTAAGTATTCCATAATAGGACATGTTTCAAATGACATAGATGGACAAATAAACAGATGAGCGACAATCAGCTCTTTCTTTATTTATTATGGATGCATTTTTGCCTCCATTATTGTCCGGGGTTAGTAAATGATTATAAGGTAGGGTAAAGTGGGCTTACTGAAACAGTTTCTGCGACATCTCGCCGCGCAGCAGGGTAGGTAGGTCCTGTGGCTGTGTGTGTGCGGCGCTGATGTACCCCGCCACAGCCCCCGCGAAGGGGTCCCGCACCGGTTCTGCCAGGTACTCCATCAGGTTCCAGTTCATCTCTATAGATTCCTGAACACCGCAAATTATTGTTGACAAGTCTGAAGGCTTTTGTTTTATCACTAGCTAGCAGACTTCTCTTAGGTAGCGCTTTATGGAATATTTGTTACTCCAAACATTTTTAAGAGTAGATAGAGTATTTGTAAGCACAGATTTTACACTGTTTTTAATACAGAAAAATGTATAAAGGCCACTGCATGTTTTCTGTATAATTAATGTAAAAATAATTAAATAAAATAAAAGTTGTTTAAGAATTGAATAAATACAAATTTCTTACATCTTCTTCTCCATCATCGTCCATCTCTTCTTCTAAAGATTCTGTTGTGACTTGTGATTCTCCTACTTCTGTCAAACCTCTTGGTAGCCGACCCTGGAAAATAAACTTATTAGAAATTCCTTTATAGGGCACAGGATTGGTACGTAATACATTGTTTCCATGAAAACATTATGTTGCTTTCATATTCCAGCTGCACTTTCTCTCAAAGCGCATAATTCAGCAAAGACATAATTAAAAAAGCTGTTTTGATGATGGAGAGATTGTGTTTTGAATGTTTCCTACCAAAGATAAGATGCTTAAGAGCATACTCCAGCGCGTGACTCGCGGCCACTTTCCCCTACAAACGTATTCCTCGATTTTCTCCCTGGAATTTAACATTACAGCAATGATTTTTTGACACATTTTAGATATCAACCAGATGCGTGTTTGTATCGTCTTATTTTTTAAATAACTTATTTCTCGATTACACCCATGCTAGGCTGATATCAGATATTATTGATATCCCAACAGAGACAGAGAAACTCTGGAAGCGAATGTGGGTTATCTAGGCGTTTACAGGGCTTATGACCTGTCATTGGCTGGGTTATGGATGATGGGCGGAATGGGGAATGTTGTAGTACATCAAGTGGCCACTTAACCCAGCCAATGACAGGTCGTAAACGCCTAGATAACCCACATTTGCTTCCAGAGTTTCTCTGTGTCTGTTGGGATATCAATAATAACTTTTTCTCCTTTAACAAATAAAATAAGACGATACAAACACGCATCTGGTTGATATTTAAAATGTGTGGAAAAATCATTGCTCTAATGTTAAATTCCACGGAGAAAATCGAGAAATACGTTTGTATGGGAAGCGGCCGCGAGTCACGTGGTGGAGTATGGCCTTAACAACACTCTAAAATGTGGTGCTTGGGTTGAAGAAAATGGAGAAAAGATACCTTGATACCAGCATGGTTGGCTAAGTCCAGCCAGAGGACGTAAGACCAGCACTGTTTGTAGGAAATCTCAATACCGTGGAATAGTTCTTTATTCCTAATGCTCTGCACAACAAACTCCACATAACCTGGGAATATCAGAAATAATGAGTAATTTCAATCAATTTTTCCTGAAGCTTTCCATTTTAAGCACGCCAAAGGTAAGCGGATAAAAACTTTATATAACAACCAAAACAACAGATGATTTCAAAAGATCAATGTGTTTAATAATTACCTATGGCGTCTCTAATAGAATGTTTCTTTGTCCATAGAATAATTTTGTTAAAATTGGCAAATACAATTTGTGGCCGAGTCTCTTGAACTCTGCAATGAGCTGGAGGAAAAGTTTCTTCATCAAATTGTGTAGAGTTCTTCTCATGGCAGGGTCATATAATAGACAAGTCGGAGTTCTTAGCCATCTAAAGGAGAAAAAAATTATTAAATCTTAACAAGATTAGTAGTAAAGTGTATTACATAATTTGTTTAAATCAATCTCTTTTAAACGTATATTCCTATGCCTTCTTTACACCAAGATTCAGTTTTAAATTCTTATTAGAAAAGTTCATTTACATATTGAATCTATACACATTTCACTATTTTTAACAAATTCAAATTTGGTAAAGGGGGGTAGAATCTGTCGTCCATGCACTCAGTAGCTGCAAGACAAGAATCTATCTCCCTATAAAGTTATATCCGGTTACACATAATCCGTCATTGTAATCTAAGTATGTATTGACTTTTATTTTTTATATCATGTGTATTAAAATCTGTTTAAAACTGTAGGAGGCTAGAAAAAATCCCAATCGTCCATGCGCATTGGTAGCTGCAAGGTGTTGTGATCTAGTCTT
Organism: Micrasema minimum; assembly: GCA_022494985.1. Classification (NCBI taxonomy): domain Eukaryota; kingdom Metazoa; phylum Arthropoda; class Insecta; order Trichoptera; family Brachycentridae; genus Micrasema; species Micrasema minimum. The sequence goes on along the minus strand of JAGVSP010000019.1, from coordinate 7,478 downwards.
TTATTGTACAGCGCTCTTGAGGCGATTCTTCTCGCAAAAATAGCGCTTAATAAATCATCCATAAATAAATAAATAAATATAGCCTGAGCTCTGATGAGTAATATACAAAGAACATAACTATGGCACCCTTCGTAGCATAATGGCTGAGACATTGGACTTACGATACGATGGTTCCAGGTTCGATTCCCGGTGAGAACACAAAAATAAAAAGTTCTCAGGCCTGGGTGTTTGTGATGTTATTCCCCTCCGTTGTTGGGCCTCATGGCCTGTTGAGGTAGCTCATCATCATCATACCATATCTGCTCCCAGTGTGGAGCATATGGATTCCACAAACTGCCTACAAGCCAAGCGATCTGCCTACAGTTCCCGCGCATCCTCCCAAGTGGTCTACGTCCCGCAGCTCTGACGTAAACTGCCGATGGATTGTCAGCAGTGGGCCTCCAGGACGCTGAGAACCTAATGCCTTGCAAAATAGGCAAGCATGGTGGCGGCTCTCGGGAGGCATACGTAGTATATGGTCTAGCCAGCCGAAACGCCTACACCGGACGAGTTGCGGGGGTTAAATTCATTTATTTATTTTATTGTTTTTACGCCCATAGGGCTTTTTACATAGACATTTTTAAATTGTTACACAGTAGGTAGCTATTCATTACTGCCAGAGATGGCAGCCAGACACTGTTTACCCTAAAATGCACTAGATTTGTGTTAAAAACATCAATATTGTTAGTATACTTATTAGCCAGTGCGTGCATTCTACGAATCGGTGATTTAGCACTGTAAAGTGGTCGATGATTGGCTACAGTAAAATAGTGCACTAGGGCGGAACGGTAACTCGACCAAGGCACTCCTATAACTAATTAAATTTGTTAGTTGACAACAATCAAACATTAGATTTAAATACATGAACAGAAAGAGCAAATCATTTAATATTTTTCTAATTTTCTCTAGTGTAATCAATAAATAGTAAATTATCCATCCATTCAACTTGACTTCGTATTATTTTTGTCCGGATGTTTGATTTGTGGGCACGAACCTGAGAGGGCAATGGCGTCCTGTATGAGGGCCTGCGGCTGCGCCCCGAAGCTGGTGGCCGCGCTGGTGCCCTCGGCGTGCAGGACCTGCGCGGACTGCAGCAGAGCGCGCACAGTAACCGCCAGCGACTCCGTAATCCGTCTCCAGCTCCAACGCACACCCGGGGTACGCCCCCCGGTGCGCTCTGGCTAGCACCCCCCTAGCTCCTCTGTCTCGCACCACTAACCTACCATAAACAACTTGATCTAAGTACTCTCAATCTACAATATTACTTCTACCACTTTCTCTAATCCACACATAGAAGTTGTACATGAATTGCAGTTTATCTTGAGCATTTATCAGGAATCACATTTATTTTATTTTATTTTATTCAAATAGATAGCACTACAGTATTTCCAAGCGTTTTATTTTACTTTTGACCAGTCTCGATTATGTATCCATTAGGATGTCCCTAATGCGTTACGGAATCCATTTCTCATAAAAATCGACTTTTATTTGATGAAGAAGTTTTAATCAATTTAACACATTTAATGTTTTTTTTTTTGCTCATTATTTTGTAGTTTATAACATACCCAGACGTTTAAGGCAGAGAGTTTATATTACAAAAGCGCTGTCGCAAAACTTTTTTTTTTTTAACAGTCTTTATTCAATATAACAGATATTACAAAAAATACATAATTTCTTTACAAAAGAAACTTTTAAATACAGTCCCCGATAAACTCCTTGTGCAAGAGCTACAGAAAGCCCAAATATGGCATAGGACTATTTATTGTCGTAATGTAATTGAGAAATTTTGTGTGTCGCGACAAAGAAAAAAAAAACAAATAGGTTTTTAATTTAAATCACATTTTATATTTTTTTTTTCATGGAAAAATCAACTTGAAATAATTCTTGTTGCATAAGTAGGCTCAATAAACAACGATATTGATAAATATCGGAGCTTAAAGAACATGTCGCTTAACATAAACAGTAAAAATAAACGCTTGAAATACTGTTAGTGCCTTTTACATGTTGTAATGAAATACTGGTATGCCTTTTACATGTTGTAATGATTTTTTATCTAAATCCTAGAAAATACAAGTAAATCAAATAACATAATAAAATAATGCAAACAGTAGATGAAATTAAAGATATTTAGAAAAAAACAATGATCAATTATAAACAATTTAAAAATATTAATACTTATAAATGCTTAGCAATTATATTTCAATCATAAATATTTATAATAATATGGTAAGGTATGGGTAAAGTAAAGGAATAACCACTATTGCAATTAATACTTCATATTGACCTCAGCCGGAATCGAGCCCGCAACTAATATTATTATTTACAATTACTTTTTAGTGTAATAATTTTTTTTGTTGTATTGAAATAGTAAAAATCAAACATTAGGTGGAAAAAATAAAATTTGCAATTGTTTTACCTATGTGTAAAAATGCTAAATTTAGGTTTTTTTTAACATTAATTTGGATGGCAAATATTGAACAGTTTCTATGAATTATGTAAAAAAACACAGAGATAAAAAGCTACTCATTCTGATATCATAAGAGGAAGTATGCAAGAGAATCAACGAGGATCAGTGTTTTATAATCATAAAGATGCAAAAAAACATTGTTACTTATTGTCATCTGTCTCCCTCCCTCCCAAGTCTGGTCGGTCCTTGTCAGAGCACCAGAGAACGAAGTTGTGCTTCACAAGATGCGGGGCGAAGAAGAGATCCGCACCAAATAGAGTTGGTCCGGATGGCATATTGCCAATCGGGACATGGAAGTACCTAAATAAAATAGTAATTTTTAAACAATACTTTAAATTTTATTTGTAAACCTGCTTTTCTTTGTTTTTCCTTCCCTGTTGAATATCATGATTTTTTTAATCAAATCCATTACCTCGAGCTACTTTTTTCGTTTTAAACTTTTAAAGTGCTGTATGATTTATTTTTTATTTTATTACATACAGTGGTGTACATTGCCTAGTTGGCAATTACTTCCAACCAACCAATATAATCAAGTAGTGCAGTTATTTAACGTAAGCATCAATAACAGAAAGTAAACACTTCTCAATACATACACATAATTATCACACTCCAATGGTCTGCCTAGGAAGAAGGGAGGTAAAAACAGTAAAAAAAAAAAATGAATAGATAGAAAATTAATGTTTTTTTAGCCGTATTAATGCCCATATCAGTGCATAATTCAGGGGTTTAGGAACACGGGGGCCTAAATAAAAAAACGCATGTTTTGAATCAAGTTTAAGTTTCCTGCCAAAAGTAAACAGTATTAGTGATGAGAAAGTTCTATATCATGTAAAAAAATCTTTTAAACAGTTATTTTACAATATTTTTTATCACTAATAAATATGATTGTATTATTATCATGGATAATTTATATAGCGCTGTTTTCGTAGAAATATACCTCAACGCCGCTTTAAATATTGAATTTCAATGCTCGGGAAATTTTAAAATTTTAGGTGAATGTAACTCATTCTGTGAGTAGAAAACACATTAATCAAAAGATTTTTCACTCTCACAGTTGCGCACTTCTAGTGGGAGAACATTCCAGGCTATAGGACCCACAACCGCATGCTCGCACTTCAAATTTTGTACGCTGATTGCGGATCGGTACTAAAACCTTGCCTATAGCTGTAGATGTGGTAGCTCCCAAAATGCTATTTGTCATTTTGACTCCTGTCTTTTGGACTCCATGCGGTCAGTTGGGATCGGTTGTCTCAAGGTTTATCACAGGATACATGCCCAAAGAAGAGGTATGCTTATCACAAATAATGGTACACATTTTTTAACCATGTACTGCGTAATTTTGATCTAAGGACATCTGAATTAACCAGTAAAATTTTTAATTAATTTCTATGTATAAGATTACCTGCACTGTTCCATTGTAAGGTCGATGACAGTTTCCAAATTGAGATAATGTCTCACAATGGACCTCGCGCCCAGTCTCTGCCAATCAAGAGCTCCATATAATGTCTCCACATCTCTCACATGTATTGGCACCAGCGGATATTCACATAAACCTACAAATTTGTTGTTATTGTATAAATAACTCAATACAAGTTTATGGTGTTACACTAGACCAGTGATTTCAAAGAGAATTGTCAAAATTTGATGTTCCATTTGTGTTTTGCAGGGAAAAAAGACACACGTCCATTGGGAGGAGCTCACTATGTCTATCTTCCAATATCCAAATACATTTGAATCACTTTGTTTCCCTCTAGCAAATTTGAATAGAGAATAAGAGAGAAAGGATAATTGATTGTTTCGTAATTTTCCATAATATTTCACAAATGAACATTTCCTTTTATTAAAGACATGTTGCATTAATTATTATACCAATTCCAAGCGTTTATTTTACTTTTGACAGATCGATTATGTGTCGTTTAGGGATGTCCTAATGCGTTACCGAATCGATTTCTCATAAAAATCGACTTTATTTATGAAGAAGTTTTAATCAATTTAACACATTTATATTTTATTTTTGCTCAACATTTTGTAGTTTATAAACATACCCAGACGTTTAAAGCAGAGTTTATATTACGAAAGCGCTGTCGTAAAACTTTTTTTTTTTTAACAGTCTTATTCAATAAAAAATATTACAAAAAAAATACATAATTTCTTTACAAAAACAGTCCCGATAAACTCCTTAATTGGAGTTTGTCATCGGGTGCAGGAGCTACAGAAAACCCAAATATGCATAGGACTATTTTATTGTCGTAATGTAAATTGAGAAATTCTGTGTCGCGACAAACAAAGAAAAAAAAACAAATAGGTTTAAATTTAATCACATTTTATATTTTTTCATGGAAAAAATCAACTTGAATAATCCTCGTTGCATAAGTAGGCTCAATAAACATCGATATCGATAAATATCGAGCTAAAGAACATGTGCTTCACTATCGTAAAGAAAAAAACATGAAGTATTGCATTTTTCGGTTTATGGTTGCCTGTCAATAATTACGGAACTTTATAGGCGCCCATGTGTCAAAAGTAAAATAAACGCTTGGAATTAGGTAGTAGCCAAGACATTGGCTTCTTGAACAGGGGTTATTCTTTACCTGGCATCAAGGTTTGAAGTGCGGCTAGTGAAAGTGTAGACTGGACGGCACACAAAGTAGGTCCCTTGTTTTCGTCTCTATAGTCTTGGAGTGCGCGTTGTATCAGGCGGTACACCTGCTTCACATCCGTCTCACAACGCACCTCAAAGGTTATGTCTGCAGGAGGTAGCTGAGATTCTTCTGTACCGGTTGATATTCTGAGGACATAAATAAAAACACTTTTTTTTTTAAATAGTAAAGTGTATCACATATTTGTTAAAATCAATCCTTTCAAACAATTATTCGCATGCCTTCTCTACACAACATTAATTTTTAATTCTTATTAGAAAAGTTAATTTACACATTGAATCCATACACATTTCACTATTTTTAACAATTCAAATTTTGTAAAGGGGGGTAGAATCTATCGTCCATGCGCTCAGGAGCAGCAAGACAAGAATCTATCTCCCTACAAAGTTATATCCGTTTAACATAATCCGTCATTATAATCTAAGTATGTATTGACATTAAAATATTTTTTATTTCATGTATTAAAATCTGCTTAAACTGTAGGAGGCTAGAAAAAATCCCAATCGTCCATGCGCTTGGTAGCTGCAAGATTTTGTGATCTAGTCTCTTTATTGTACAGTCCTCTTGAGTCAATTTTTCGCAAAAATAGCGCTTAATAAATCATCCATAAATAAATAAGGTCAACTCTGAGCTGGCAGCATTGGACCATTTAGAGTACCACATTATTAAGCTCCAAAATAGAGGAAGAGTGGTTACTTGGCAGTCCGCTCCGCGTTGTAGAGCGTATTCATGTTGGGCATCTGGTTAGTCCGGACAGTGTCCAGAACGAAGATGTGCCCCTTCCTGGTGGGACCGAGGCACAGCGCCCACATGGACCGCGAGGACGCGCCCCCCGCGTGCTGGTACAGGAATATCTGACGCAGTGGAGACACGTCCTTCTGGAAATCGCAACTACTGTTTAATTACATTAGATAGTGTCTAGATTATATATTGATCTAGCCTATTCCGCACATTTACAGATCTGCCATTGATGAAGTGTTTAGTAGGATTGAGGTTGAACTAATTTTTTCTTTTCTTATGGAGTGTCTTCTCAGTTGCGTTTTCTGTTTAGATAAGTCAGGTCAGGTTCTGGTTGGTTATTATATCCATGGTAAATTTTGTTAACTTCAATTAAAAGTGAATTCTAGCACCTGATGCCTATCCTCATAAGACATATCGACGGTCCCAACGTATACTGTCGAATCTGAAAATGGGCAATTTTTCGTTTTATTATTTTAAACTGTCCAATTACACAATATTTTCAGGTGGTCAAAAAAAAAATAAATTTATTCGATTCAAAAAACTTTAAGAGGAAAGAAAAATATTTTTTTACTACCTTCAATATTATGTAAATTGGACAGTTTTAATACAATACAAAGAAAAATTGCATTTTTTCAGATTCGACAGTATCCGTTGGGACCGTCGATATTATGTTGTCTGTAAATTGTCTCTGTACAAGTCAATGTCCTTTAAATTATTGTATTCCATATCTGGAGAGCATATCAAAATGACTTGTTTGTTGTTTGTACTTACACTTTTCTGTAAATATGGTTGGTAAGCAATACTCTTAAACTGTAATTGATTCAGAGTGAAGTTGTCCATGTTTGTAAAGCCTTTGGAAATTAACCTGAAAATAATTTAGCAGTTTGGTTAAAATGAACTTAGACTACCATACAAGTCTGTTATTATACTCTATTACTGGCTTTCAGTCTATAGAAATTATTGACATATAATATTTAAATTTCCTTTGAAGTTATTTCACATGAAACTAGAGGTTTACAATGTATTTTTCTGCTATTATTTTGAACCAGGCTTACTTTCTAGCTTCCTGCTTGTCCACAGTACAGATACAACCCAACTGTACTAGGGCCTTAAACTCCAAACTCATCTGTGTCTCATAGATTCCTTCTATTTCAGGGGCTGACAACTCGGCCATCAATTCTCTGTTAACAAAACAAGATAAATTATTGTAAAGAGGACAATAAACAGGATGAGCAATCATGTGGGAGTTGCATTATTATATACCTCGCTTATTATGTATAAGGTTTACATTTACTTCAAATCAATATATGGCTTATAATTTGCTTTTACCAAAGCCCACTATATACGGGACAGTTTACAACACAGTTTCCTGAGCAGTCTGAAAACTGTCCCGTATAAAGCTAAAACTGGATGAAAAACTGTGTGCTAGTGTCAGATTCTCACTGTGGGCTAATTCCACACAGTTTCGGGCGCGCGCATCACCCGCGGCGATTACGAACAGTATAATAACGTATAATATTCAATAGTATCGGTAATATTACAAATAAACTTTTACTATGGCAAATATGAAT